>VZRM01001618.1:672969-879703 GCA_013397955.1 Grantiella picta
TTTTTTTTTTTTTTTGTGGAACTCTTCCATGATGTGAATAATATTCTATTGTCTTTGTTCCATAAGTGATTTTTATATTAGATTTTCATATCAAGTTCTTTCAGTAGCATTTTTTATATTTTGGGTGCAACCATATTATGTATTTGTCATTTTGATAGCAGTAGTTGCTAAATATAGTTATATACGAAAGAAATCCACATATAATATTTAAATAATTATCTACTAATTTGAAATATGAATTCAGTAAATATGCTACTTTTTCTGAGGAAAATGGGTTACTTTACCATGGTTGTCATCCCAAAGGTATTAAAACTGAACCCTAGATTTTGTTAGAAATCTCCTTTGAAGGACAGATCAGAGTTTTCCACTGAAATAGCTTTCATTTGCTTTTCATCAGCAAGTGGTGCTGATTTTGAATGCCTCATCTTTCTCTATAATCCTGTGATAATTGCATCAATTTAGCCTACCATGTAAGGCATCCATGCATTTTAATCTTTTGTTTACAGATACCTAGCACTTCTCATGCTTTCCTGTTGAATGCTAATGGAGAGCGTAGGTCTTAGCCTATTCAGGATAAAATAAGAAGTTAAATAAGAGCTTTGAAAATGATAGCCTCACTAAACTATTTAATGAATTGGTCAAGTGTCATTTTTACACATAATTCTGAGAGATTGATTCCAAATGTTTAATTTCAAGAGAGAGAGATTTATGGATATGCATTCATTAAAGTGATAGAGTATGAGTTTGAGTGCATTTCTGCATTTTGTCATTGTTTTGTGGCTTATATTGCCATTAATTGAAAAAATACATCCAACCTGTATAATGAAGAACTCTAAAACCTTTACAAAGTAATTAATTGGGATTTGGTATCTCTTAACTGGTGGCAGTGTAAAGACAGAACCTGATAGATACAGAACAGTTGACATTTTTGTCTTCTAATTTACTTTCAGGAAGTATATGCTTATGAAAAGATACAATGAAATTTGCTTGCCAGCGGACATGAAAAAAGGGAATGATGAGAAAAGTCAGGTTGTTCAAAAGGATATAGTGTGTACTAGAACTCAAACCATGCTGCACCTGATTAGAGATGACTTCTATGATAGGCTCAGACTCATATCACATGTGAAGCTATAACCTACACAAGTCTGAGAAATTTAAGAGCCATTTTTCCAGATGCACTGGACTGATTTTTCCCCAGAAATATGCATTAGGAAATTACATCTTAGTAAAACAACAGCAGTAACAATAATTAAATACTTTTTATAGGTAAAAAAAAGAATCTTCATCATGATAATAAAAAATCCAGCCTTTCTGCTTTCCTGTAGGCTTATCCCTGTTGATTCTTTCCACTTACTGATAAGGGCTGTGGTGTCTTCTGCAACTTTAGAAATCTGAAAGCAAGTAGGAGCAGGCTCTTTCTCACACAGAGCACAGGATACATAATGGACAAAATACATAGTGGAAGTGCACTTTTCTTTGTGCTTTTGATGATCTTCTCATCAAGTATTGTTTAACTTCCATTTAGATAGCAGTGCACCATTTTTGGCCAGTGTTAGTTTCATTGTTTAATAAAGTTTAAAAATTAGAAAAAGGAAAATAATTCCAGCAACCAAAAAAAAGTAGAGGTGTACGATGAGTAAGAGACAGATCTTCCCCCTAAATTCATAATGTATTTAAAGGCAGTGTTGCAGACTGAATAAAGGGAGGGAAGTTCTGATGCAGCTGATAGAATTCCAGAAGGCATTTCAACCTTGCAAGTAACTCATTCTCCTTTTTTTGACAGTTTCACCTAGCACCCCAGTGAGCCACCTAACAGTAGTATGTGGCCTCCTTCTTACACTTTTCATTAGCACTCTAGGCAAGGGATAAAGAGCAAAGAAGCAAAAAATAAGAGATGAGACTCTTTCTTGCCTGAATTATTAGTGTGTTATGAAGTAAAATAAAAAGGATTAATTGACAACAGAAAGAATGGTTTCTTGGAAGATGTTTTGCATTTAAATGCACAAAATGATTTAATTTATTGAGTGATATGGGCTAAAACTCAAACTTCTATAAAAGTAATATTTTACTCTGCTGTACTGCCCCTTCCAAAGAAAATTATTTTATATTTCTAGAACGTAACTTTGCATCTGTTTTCATAGCATTCATAGAACTGAGATACAGAGTTCAATTACAGGACTGTATTTGAGAAGAGAATGTAGAATTTTTGTTATCTTACCTTTGCTTGAAACATATTCTGAGTCTATTTAAAATTGGTTTAGGTTTTCTTTCTGTTTACTTCAAGTTAATATTTTTTTATTATAATTGTAGCTTAGATTTGTTTATAATAATAGTTTTTCCTATTCAACTTTGAATATGATTGACTGTGTTCATGTTGTGTGGTAGAAAATGAATTTTCAGCTTAAGTATAGAAGCTCTAAAATGGGGTCTGTGTATTGATACAGTATATACTGGTTTTGTCACAATGGAATGAAAATTGTGCACACGATGTTTAAAGATTTATTAATCTGAACCAGCTTAATGAACACATTTGCCCAGGTAGCAGCTGAAGTGCAATTCGACTGGCTAGTAATTTTGTTCATATACAATCTATATTTGTATATTTATATCTACATATGTGTACATATGCAGGTGATGGCTCTGTGTTTGGTTTGTATTTAAGTATCCTGATTTTTTTACAATCCGACTTTGAGATGGCTTTTGCTTGGGGCCTCAAGGATTGTGTTTTTTCCCACAGGTGTAGTGGTGGTAAAGTCTGAGCACTCTCTGCACATGGCAGCTGATCTAAAACCTAAGGAGGATAGTTTACAGGGTCAACTTACAATTTCCTTCTTACCATTCCAATATACAAGGACAGAGAAGATCCCCTGGGATCTCTTGCCAGTATTAAGATGACCAGTATTACTGTTCCCATGGTAAGCATTGTACAGGGAGTGATAGAAGCCAGGCTCTGTGGGATGAACTGCAGCTATCTTCAATTGACCTCAAAGCATTTGGTAAATTAGCCTCAAATTCAGTCCTTTTGTTTCTTCAAAAAGAAGTGCCTTATATGTTTAAAGAATCATTTTACCCCTTGAAACGCATTTTTAAGTGTTTAAGTGGATCTCAGTATCTGTCTCCTTACTCCTGTCTCCCTGTTTCCAGGCGTCAGTGAAATCTCCTTCTCTCCTTCTTTCTTATTTCTCTGTTAAGGCATTATATTCTCTATAAGCCTCTTAGGCAAATAATTTGCTATATAGCTGTAAATTTATGCTTATTGTTGCAGTACATCAGAGCCATCCAATTGTCCTTAGTAATTATTTTCCTAACAGTAGTTGTCAGGCACTGACTTTGAAGGTTTCTGTAGTGTCATCTCTTAAAATCATGTGTTCAAACCTCAGGAGACAATTAGTGATGAATGAAACTGAAAATAATTTGAGATTCAGCTAAGCAGTTCAAATGTTCACTGAAGCCATATGGTCTTTTCTTTCTACACTCTTAGAAATGCATTTAGAATTATATCCCATCATGTAGTGTTTTATCACTTTATTTGTTCATTAAAAAAAAAAAATAGAGAATTCTGTAAAAATAAAATAGACCAGAGAATTTTCAGTGTAAATTGGTGAAACGTACTCAAAGTAGACTACTGAGGAGAAATTTCATTGTTGTTAGGGAAAGAGTCAAGTTTTTGACTTGGTGGAACTAGCTGATATATTTCTATATATGTCTGGAAAACAATCAGTTGTCATATTTGGAATAGAAAGCTTGGAATATTTTATCCCCAAAGAATATAATAATGTAAAAATGTTATTTGGTACAAAATATCATATCACTCTATACTGAAACTCGCTTTTCTGGGGGTAAAATATATGACTCAAATTATAATAATTTTCATGGAACCAGCATCTCTCAACAGCTTCCAAGTGTTTGGTAAATTGCCCTCAAAATCCATCCTTGTGTTTTTACATAATGGGGTACTTTGGATGTGTAAATGCTATCTTAATAAAGTCTGATGACATTCAAGTGTGAGTGACTGCTACCATTCTGTCCAGCCATTACTGTTCAGGATATTTAGCCTCCACATTAATTATAAAATGAGTGATTCTTAAGAATGGAATTTAAATTAATATTAAAGAATAATTATTTTTTTATTTTAAAGAGAATTAGAGTGGTTTTTATACTGTTGGACTGCCACCTGATATATGAAGGTATGCAATTTTGAAACACAAGAATGGCTGATTTTTTTAATTACTGAGTATTCATATTATAGCTAAATCCTCTGCCCAAAATAAATTTCTCCTTACTGCTAAAATGAAATAATAATGCTCATTACAGTGATGACATTTATGTCTCAGTTGTACTTATCTTTTAAACAGAGAGTTTAAAAGGATTCTGCAAGCATTAGAAAGATAAAATAATACCCTTTTTGTTTTTCTGAAACAGTGCACTTTTCTGAAACAGCTCACTTTCTTAATTACAAAAAAATACCTCATTTGTAATTCAGTCTTAGTGGAGTAGGTTGATATCAGTTTATTTAGCAAAGTAATTGACCACAATTATTGTAAATTTTATATTTTATCAGGAAGGAAAGAAAGCATGCTCAAGCAATGTTGGAGAGATTGCAAATATAACAATCATATAATTGCAAGATGATTTCTTAAATCATAAGAATGCTCTGATTTGCTTTGTGATTTTCACTATTGTTTAATACACACTACCAAAAAAACTCAAACAGACAAAACCAACGCAAAACAACTCTTTTTAAAGCAAAGCCACAGTATTAGCTGGCTTAGAAGATTACTGTGTGTGTAAAACAGCATTGTTTTTTAAGAAATAGAACAGGCACCACTGTAGTCTTTTTTTCCCCTCCGAATAACAAGGTGCTTCCCTGCAGCTATATATGACAGGCAAAATCTCTTTGCATGGAGTAATTAGTTTACAGCACCCTATAGCCCGGAGCCCAGCAGGAATTATTTGCAAGCAAGTACAATATAAACAAAAATATAGTTCTTGTAAAGTAACTGACTTGCTTCTTTGATCACCAAGCAGTTTTTTCTGATGAGAAATGATTCTCTTATTTTAGAGATGAATATGGATGGAAAGCTAAATCAGCAGAAGGCATAGGAAAGCTATCTTGTTTTAGGTTGTGATTGTTTCTTGAGACAAGTAATAAAATTGGTGAATTTAGGCTATTTTAAACACAAAATTAAAATGGTTCAAGTTTTGTCACTATAATGTATTGAATGAAGCATACAAAATTTTTGACTTGTAAAAGAAAATATAAGAAAGAAAAAAGTTTAAATATCTTTCAGGATTTTTCATAAATCTCTAAGATTTAGAGAATCCTTATGTATTTCGTACTAAGACATGCTTTGAATGAACCTAGATTCAGACAAAATGTCTTTATTATCTATGCTATATCACTAGCTTGTGTATTTTACATTTATACACTGTATCATTCCATGCACAAAACATTGCATGCTCACAGCAAGAAGTATAACTCTCCCAAAGTATTAAAGGAAGATCATAAAAGTACCACAGTCTGAAAATATAGCCTCATGAAAAGTTAAAAAAACTGCTGATATCAATGGCAAAATTCACATCATGTATTCCAGGCCATAGTAAGGATAAAGGCATACAATTACACTATTTTTTAAAAATGTTTTTTGTTTCTTAATTATTCCTCTGCAGCCAATACTATTATAATTATGGATATGCTTAAATTATCCTTATGACACAATATTGTGTGTTAGCTTAAATTCAGTGCAGGTAGTTTAAACAGATGAATTTGAACATACAGTCAATTGGACAGACAAAAGTAGGATACACAAATAACTGCAGTGACTTGCCTGGCATTAAGAAATGATGACTTAATCATGTTTGGTTGGGGTCTGTATTAACAGATGCAATTTCACATCTGGAAGAAAAGACACTGTACAGCTGATAAACAAAAACCAAGTCAGATAGTCCAGAGTTGTACTGGGCAAATATGTTTGTCATTATAATTACTGCTCAAAAGTAAAAGTAGTGTATCAGAACCCTTACCAATTGCTAGACCGCTTGCAGTGCACACTTGCAACACAGCCCATTCAGCCCAAGGGAAAGCTTCCCTGGGCTGTTTAATATCTTCTTGCTGTGACATAGGTTGAAATGCTGTACTTTATTGCCTGCTTCCCTTCTACAAAATCATTACTTTGCTTCAGAATTCTTAGTAGAAAAGTGGTTGCTTGCTAGAGACTACTGAAAATAAACAGAATTCAAAATTAAAAAAAAAAGAAGAAAGAATTTTAAGCAAGAAATAATTTCTGCTTTGGCACTGTGTATTTAGTAGGCATTAAAGGCTAGTACTGGAAATGCTTTGAAATTGACTATAGAGAAAGAAAGGACTTCTTTAATTTAAATTGCTAACAGATATATTTAGCTTACTGGATGATCTGTGAATGGGCATAATATTTATTACTGAGACCATCCTTGTTACCTTTACAATCTCAGATGTTACAGACTAGGAGTGCTTGCATCATAAATATGGTTTTTATCTCACACATGACCTGTTTTGCTCACAACAGAACTGTGCCCCTGAGAGATTAGTTTCTATGTAGCTACATATTAGCAATAATTGTCTGGCTGAATGAACAATAAGCTTTATTTTTCACTCTCATATACACATAATAAAAGATTAGTTTCTCATGTATAAACTCACAAAAATTTCTCTTCATAAATTTTAAATTTGATGATACTATTTTACATGTGCTAAACAATACATATTCCTATATATATTTAGATACTAAGTAATGTATTTTTCTATAATATAAATAATAATTTTATGTTCCTGATTTCTAAGACGCCTGCCTTCAGATGCATAAAAATCCTGTATTAAAAACCTCAAAACCATTGCCTGATCCTTAGGAAATATCTCATATCAAGCTTCTGGAAAGTGAAAGCTGTAAATCTTTTACTACTTTAAGGGTAAAATGTCAACGTTTTCTTGGCTATATCTGTTCCATTACATAGCCCACAATTAAAGCTCATGCTTGAAGACAAACAGACACATATTGTGTATATCCTACATCCTTGTACACAAGGATGACGTGTATTAACTCCTTCGGGCAAGTTGAACAGCAACTTTAAGTCCCACCGTAGCAGTACTAACAAAGGCTGCTCACCTAGGTCTTGTCCTCTTGTGTGAATACATTTCTCCTAGAGAATATGATAGAATTATATAATAGACTGGGTTGGAAGAGACACCTTGTCATCCATGTGAATCCCCAACACTGAAAGCAGGGGGAACTTTAAAGGTTTCCCAAAGCTTTGTCCAAATCAAGTCTTTGAGATCACCAAAGATGGAGATGGCACAACTTCTCTGTAATGTTTTTGTGCTTAAGTACTCTCACTGTGAAAAACTGTAACGTCCAGAGAGAACTTATTTTTCTGCCTTTTGTGTTTTCTCTGTACACAGAGAAAAAAAGAGAATTCTTCAGGGAGAATAGAAGCCTATCTACTCTTCAGGTAGCTGAGCACAGAAAGTAGATATTACCCTATTATTATTTCTGCAGCTCTCTCATTCTGCTGTACTCTGAGATGTTTATGCCACAGGTGGCCCAGAATTGGAGACAGTACTCCAGATGTAGCCTCATGACTGCCCAGTGGGCAGTAACAATCACTTCTCTTGACATTCAGGCTGAAAGCTGCTGAGGTGTATATTCCATTCCACTATCCAGGTTGCTGATGAAGCTTTTTGACAGCTTTGGCTTCTGTATCAACCCAATGAGAAATACTGTCCGTTACTGGCTGTCAGCTAAATTTTGAATTATTTCCACTCTTCTCCAAGAATGGAAATATAGACAATTTTTTCTTCACCTTGCAGTCTACTGTCATTCAGGAATTACCTTCCCAATTTGGCAATAGAGATGCTATAGGACGCTCTGCTAAAAAGCCATTACAATCAAGTTCCCATCTCCTGTTCTCTCTTTAATCACAGAGTTAATCTTCTTAACATTGAAAATACTTAAGTTGGTTAGATATGATTGTCCTTGTAAACCTGCTTGCAGTGTTCTGAAACACCTTTTTCTTTTCTGTCTAGGAGTGATTTCAACGACTTTTTCTCATTATCTTCCCAGAGTCAGAGGTGGGATTTACTGGTGTGTAATTCCATGTATCTTCCTCACTGACCGTCTTTGAAGATAGATGTGACATTTTGCTTTTCTAGACATCAGGGATTTCTTTTGAAAGTGGCCCGATGAAGAGATCTGTCTTTACAAACTTTCTCTATCCATTTACTAAGCCTAAATTTAAAATGAGACAGTGGAACACACTGCTTTTTTGAGGGGGAATTATTGAAAATCATATGCCTATTTTTTGGCTATGCTATAATAGTCAGTTTGTGGAGAAAACAATGAATAGAGAAGGATTTTACTTAATAAAGTTTTCAAAACTAATCAGTATCAAATGGGGTTGCCTTCATGGACCCTCCTACTAGAAGTCTCCTAGTTTATATTAGATGAGTATCACTCAAAAAATACTCAATAGTCAATACCAAAAAGAGTAGCATTCTCCAAGTATAGAGAGATGGTGTTCTTACACGCAACAATGTTGACATGTCCATTAATATTTTCATCATAGTATTGTTTATCTTATCCTGTTACAGAAAAATTCCAGGACTGTCCAAGAATAAATTCTAGTGTGCCAAACTAAGATGGATGTCAACAATAATTTTATTTCACTGATAGCTACCAGCCAGGAGCGAGTTCCTATAATATCTTATTACAACGGTAGGCCTTGATTCATTGCAAATCACTCATCACTTCAGCTGGGGACTACAATAGGCTTCAGTAGGTAGGTACACTACCCTAAGTGAAAAAAGTTCATTAAAACATGCAAAAGCTCAGAGACATAAAGTAGGCTTTGTTTTACGTAGAGTCAGCTGCAGGAACATATAGAGTACTAGATGATGGCTTTTCTGGACTTATACAAGCTTTGATTAAGTTGTTATATCTCCACCAGACAGGTGTTTCTCTGTTCGAATCTCAGAACTCTGGTGAGTCAAGAAACATAAGAGAGCTCTGTTGTGGTCTTCAGGTCTGTAACATTCCCTAGCATGTTTGCCTGTGAACTATAATTTTGCTGTAAATTTTAGCTGTAAATTTTACATGTAAAATTTGTATTTTCTCTTTTTTACATGAGTTAAAAATTGTCAGAAGACAGTGCTGGAACAGTTAATTCCATTTACTCTTAATTCTCTTCTCCCCTTTCCATGTTTAACTGGAAAAATAGTTTAATACTGGTAGTCTTACTATTTCTGGATTCAGTATGGGTTTCTTTACTATGAAACATTGATAAACTTTTTAAGTTATTATGAATTGCATCAGGTATATGAGCAGTTAGTGGTAGATGGATGGTACTTTTTAAGATAGGAAGAAGACTGAATTAATTAGGATTGTCTTCTTTATCAGCAGATCAAATTTTGATCAAATTTTTGTGTCAGATAAATCAATTAGGGGTGCAGAACTGTATCTCACATCCTCTGAGACTTTTTCCTTTCTTCTATCTGCTGACAGTTGTCGTTATAGCCTACATTCAAAATTTTGGTTTCCCTTGCCCATTTTCTTTCTTTTTCAAGTTAATTCTACTTTTCACCAAAAGATTCTCTTGTTTATTTGGTGTTGTATCATTGTGTAAATTTCTAGCTTGCAGTGAAACTGCAGGCTTATCTCTGCAGTTGGTCTAATCCGCAGCATGCTTTTGAGTCCCTTAAGCACACAACAGTCCTCTTACAGCTTCTTGTATGCAAGACTCATAGAGACATTGGTTTCCAGGGATTTGTCTTTCTTGCTAGTATTCATTCCATATCAAAAGTGGCCTAAAGACTGCTAGTTATCCTGTCAGCTAACCTAAACATTTGGAGTTCATTCAAATGTGGTCAGAACTGGTTTTCAATTATACTCATAACTTCGAATTTCAAATTGAATATCTGATTTTTTTTTAAATGTTGGTCATTTGTCTAGTATTTTCATGAGATATACCAGTAAAAATGAAAATTCTCAATTTTCAATTGTTTTCTTGTTTTCTAATATACTAAAATGCAATACCCATTTTTGCTTAAACAGTTAGAGCACCACAGCCCAGTGAATTATTAACTCATTTTTTTGGGAGGTACAGAGTGATAATGTAAGGAGCAATAAAGATACAGCTAGAAAATTCAACACCCTCATTTTCTTTTGTAGTCTGTGCCATCACAGATGAAATCATACCTTTGGGATAACTTCTCTTCATGCCATTTTCTCTTTATAAGTGTAAAGGAAATATATTTTGGCAGAGATTAACTGTTTTTGCTAATGATCATTAAAGACATATTATCTTGCCGGGATTCAGCTGAGTATGTTGTTACCTGTGTAACTTTGAGTTTATCAAACACTTGACAGGGTTCGTGTTTTAATCACTATGGGTTTATTACTCAGGAGAGTGTAAATCAACATATTTCAATAGTTCATAGCACATAGCTTTAATGGATGTAAAAGCAATGCTAATCAAATCCCATTTTTTTATCTGTAAGATGGGAAAAGAAAAAAAAAAGATCTACTAGTGTTAAGAGGAGTGTGGATTTTTCATCTTTAAATATTATGGTGTGCTTTTCTCATTTTTTATTAATTCTCAAAATAGTAATAATTTTATCAATAATAATGCTGTTCAAAAGGAAACTAGTGGAAAGGGATGATCCTCCAGTACTGATGTGATTGATTCTTATTTTGTAGAAGGTTATTAATTGGAAAATTTGAACTTAATTCTTTAAGAATGACCATTATATCTGCATGTTCAAGCATTATCCTTAGAGAGAGCAACATCTTGCAATATCTCAGAAACAAAGAAATCAGGAGTTGTGATCGTTTTTTACAGTTCCCAAAAAGTTCCTCACGCTGTATGAAGGAACATATTCTCAGTGGTTTTTGCTGAAGTTACTCAGACCCACTTAGAGATATTTGAGTCATTTTCCAGAGATAATATGTTTAAGAAACGCATCAACTTTAAAATAATTTTTTTAATTATGGCCTTTTAAAAATAGGTCTACTGCCAGGTTGTCTATTATAATTTTGACATTATAGTTGGTAAATTAATTTGAAAGTTATAAAACTAACCCATAAAATCAGCAGTGAAGTAATTAAGTGTTATAATATAGAAACAGCATTGACAAACTGTAAGATTAGAGTAAAATCCTAGCATAAGAGATGAGAATTTTCTGGCTGGTATCTATTGTAATTCATATAATTAGAAATATGAGATTTTAGAATGTTTCATACCAGAACACAGCATACCTGGAATTGTATCTCTGGTGCCAAACTAGAAAGAATTAAAAGATAAAAAATATTTACACAGTATTCTTCACTCATAAGTACAGACAGAACATAAATTGTAGCCTAATGCACCATATTGTGCATGTATCTAAGCACAGATGTGTTGCAGAAAGATTTATTAACTCTTGCATTAAGTGCACTTCATTTTGTGCATATTTTTAGACATATGATGCAGAAAAATGTTCATAGCTACACTGCCTTATCCCCTCATTCGTCCTGAGATTAGGCTTGTAACAAAATCATTATCTTTTATGAATATTCAGGTCACAAGCAGAGCAGTATATGATCAGTTTTTTGGTTTAACTATACAGTTACAAAAAAGACTGATTTAATTCTACTACTAATTTTAATTTCACATTTAAACAGAGTAATTTACGTTTCTACAAAAAATACCAAAATATCCAGTACTCAGAATGATCAAGGTTGGAAGAGACCTTCAAGATCATCTAATCCAACCCTCAACCCAGCACCACCACAACCACCCCAAAACCCTATCCCCAAATGCCGCATCTAGATGTCTTTTAAAGCCTTCCAGGGATGGTGACTCCACCACCTCCCTGGACAACTTATTTCAATGCCTAAGCACTCTTAAAATGGAAAACGATTTCTAATATCTAACCTGAACCTCCACTGCTGCAACATGAGGCTCTTCCCTCTCATTTGAGACATGTCAGAAGAGACTGACCCCCCACCTCACTACAATCTCCTTTTAGGTAATTGCAGGGAGAAATGAGGTTTCCCCCTTGCTCTCTCTCATCCCTAAACAGAGGTCAACTTTTATTTCAAAGTGTCTCATAAAGCAATTACATGTTTATTTTAATTCAGTTTCCATAAATTTGAGTCTGGTCTTCACAGCTACACACAGGACACTGTATAATGTCTTCTTTTTTTCTGAGAAGGAAAAAGACCCTTTAATGTTTTCTCCCTTTGGCAAACACCTTCTAAAATGCTTTACTAATTTCTTCCAGTAGCAATGATGCCATAAAGTGCTACTGAGACCAGAGAATGGAGGCCATATAAAATGTTTAGGATTAATAACCTTCAAAGATAATAAATAATCTGTCAAATGTGACCCTTTAGGAAAATGGCAATTAGTTCTTCGTGTAACATCATTTTGGGCCTGCAAATCTGTCAAAGGTGTTTTAGCAAAAAGAAATCACATATGCTTGTCAATACTTGGCAGGAAGATCTCTAAAAGCACATAACGTACTGTAGGCATCCTTTGGGGTGGTCATTGATGTTTTTGTTAAGAGTTTGAATTGATCAATAAAGACACTGTGATACAGGAGCACACCTCCTGTCTTTTAGGCAAAAAGTAAATAAGGTTTTTCAAACAATGATCTTTAGAGATTCTTCTGAGTTTATTGTAGTGTGAGCCAAGCAAGGAATGGTGTTCTGTCTAGTTTACATTTTATAAGAAGTGGAAAAGGCAGATAACAATTGTATAATCTTACAGAGCCTTAACTAAATATTGATGTGGAGCTGCAGTTCTATTACATGATGTACAGCAGGACTATTGAACAAGGAAGGAAATTTTTGGCACTTTTTGTGTTAAGCTGTTAAGTAAGTGTGTTTAGAGGGAAGAAAATACTGAAATGTGTCATTCTAGGATGCAAAAATATGTAACAACTCTGAACTAAAAGTGGCTTGAATAAATAAAAAGGCAATACAGGGAGCAACACTGTTTGAAAATACCCTCGTGCTATAATTTTTTCTCTTCTTTATGGTTCTCTTTACATGTCAAGAATGAGCTGGTAATATTTGATTTGGAAATAGGAAAAGTTATTACTATATTTTAATTTTCATCAAGTGTGTTATTGCCCATTGCAGAAATTATTATTTTTTGACCACAGTTGTTCAGGAATTATAAGTGATGTATTTTTTAGTGAGAAATATGACATAGGAAATAATTTCTAGAAGATGTGATAGTTTTACTGAAACCTTCATATTCTTAGTAGAAATTCTAATGGAAATGAAAGGGCAGTGGTATGAGAAAGAGGTGCCCCTTGAAAGTAAGTAAAACGTTTTGTCCTGTTTGTGTCAGCCACTGACTGAAGAAAAACAAGAACTTGAATTTTTCCTTTCTCTATTCTCTTGTAAATACCAACGATTCAATAGAGATTCGATTCATTTAGGTAAGCACTTTATCTCTGAGTGTGGGCAGAAATAGAGGTGTGCAGAGGAGTTGAAAACATAAGAAAGTCTACAGGAGTGCTTCTCTTGAGTACACTCCCACAAACACAACAGTTTTTGGCTCTCAACTTGAAAGATTTTATTTTTCTTTATTCAGATTAAGTTTTGTTTGAGAACATAAAAAGTATCATGAGTTGAGGAAGATCTTTCTCATCCAGGACTAGATATGGTACAGACATTACGAAGTGAATAAGACATGTTTTTTCCTGCAGAAGCAGGCAAGTCTAGTTTTAGACATGACAAAACAAGTGAGCACAACAAATAGTGTGGGAGGGTGGAAGCTGAAGAGGGTTACACTAAGATTATAGGTTACTTGGGTTCATTTCGTGCATATCTTCATAGTATGACTGTTCCATTTGTATATAACACTTTTAAAGCTTCTGTAAATATTCCAGAAGTATCTGGATCAGCAGCGGAAAGAGTAAGAGGTGTGTCCAAGATTTAGCAGAAGTAAAAGAGATGATAAAGGGAATTAATTGTGTATAGAAAATAAGAGTCTATATTTGTGTACAGGCTCTTTTGTTTTTCTTTGCGACCTTCTAGCCATCAAAAGACATTCAGATGATGATTAATCTGTGTAATCTGTGTGGAGGCACATTTTAGACCTTCTCTTTTGCTGGATATGTAAATATAGCTTTGCAGAATAATTCCAGGGTAAATGTTAGGTACCATTTAAGCCTTATTATAGGTCCTGGACAGGGCATGGGACATTCTTTGTGTTGTGTGAAGGCAGGTGCTCAAACTTTTGACCAGAACTCAAATGTCATCTCCCAAAGGAGAATTTTTAATATAGGAAGTAAGCCAATTCTATGTTTTGGGGGGTTAACCTTGACTAAGGGCCAAACGTTTGCTTAGGCACCCAATCCCCTCTGCAACAGGGTAAGGAGAGCAAATAAGATGAGCAGTATACTCATCAGCTCATGAAGAAGATGGCATAAGATTCTTTTGATTAATCAGTTTCAGCAGTCTTACAGCTTGTGAAATCTTGGTGCTAATGGTTTTGCAGTGAAGCCTGTTGTCTGCTCACTTCTTGGTCTGATTGTGCAAAAGAGAAGTCTGTGTGCATCTAAGTGGGTAATCATACTTTGCCTTTCTTCATAGACCTGATCCAAAGAAAAGTTAGGAAATGTATTCAGGTTAATTTGACAGGTTTGAAATAATGCTGGAATAATATGCACATTGGAATTGTGTGCTATGTGGCATATATTGCTCAGGTATGTGGGATGTGTTGGTCTACACATCATGCTCTAGATAATATTTTTGTTATACCATTTGCTCCTAATTTATTTACATGTTCAATTTAAAAAACACAATAGTAACATTGTGTTTGAAATATCATTGAAAAGAATGTAATTTAAATAAACTAAGCACAGCTAGCAGTAAATAACATCATTAGTCCTTTAAATCATACTTGCATCATGCTTCTTTGCAATCATATTTCCTTTATTTCCCTTGCCTGAAATTATTCACAATTCTATGAATATAAGGAAGTATTCTATCTGACTGCATCAGACCAAAAATTTTGTTTATTGCATCTGATTGTTGTCTTGTAATTTCAAACTATCTTGTAGAACATATATTTTTCTTAGCCTTTCTATAGTTGTTATGTGGCTCCTATTTGGGTCAGAATGGAAGGTAGTATCACGTCTGAGAAAATGATAAAAATTTTGTCTGTATTGATTTTTTAAACAAGAATTGAAGTCCAGGCAGTATAATGGTAGCTGATAACTTTCATGGATTTTCAGTATCAACTTAACCAGCGTTTTAAAAATCCCATGTGTTTTGCTTTTTTTGAATCCCAAGATCCCAAGGGAAATTAAAAAAAAAAAAATGGGCTGGTTTAGATCTTCTGAAAAAGTTCTCTATAACAATTTAACAGGTAGCATGCTGAATATGATTTAATGACAGTACCTGACACCTGTTTTGCAAATATCTGAAAGCAACACAAAACTCAAATGGCCTGTATATACGAGTAATGGGTCTGAGCAGTCTTTTACCCACAAGGCATATCCCAACTGGTGTAAATTCAGTTCTGTGTAATATTCCTGGGCAGCCATATTTTGTTATAATGAAAATGCAATTATAAATATTACTCCAGTAGTCCATTTTCTCTTCTCTCTAAATTGCAGATTTTGGATTTTCTTTTGTTTATAACAAGTTGCATTGCTCTCCAGAAAATACAGCTTAAATTAAAAATATCTTTATCTTCAGATATTACAATCTGTATTAAACCTATCTATTAATTTGCTTTCCAAACAAAATACTATCTTCATACTATCATCAGAGATAAACTGACAGGTTTTTGATTTGAGAACTATTGAAATTGGTGGAGGGCACACTTTACACATTTTCAGCAGCTTTGCATTGAGTTGATTTGTATAGAACATTCTAGACTGCACCTTTTATCAGAACAACTGAAAGCATCAGTCAGCGTGTGACAGGACACAATACTGCTCTGAGTGTATTCGGTGAACAAAAACCTAGTATATACAGTCACATCTTAGGTCATCTAGACTGAGTCCCATGGCTAGATATAAGAGTGTGCTTTTATTTACAGACCAAAACTGCAGAAACTGCTGTAGTTTATCCAGAATTACTAATATCTCTTCCTGAGTTTATCTGGAAAGGAGAAGTGGAAAGGAAGAGTGGGTGCCTGCAGGTCAAGAATTAAGAAAAAGTATCATCATCACAAGACTCCCTGTGCCAGGAGTGCACAAAACCAAGTTCCTTAATAAAAAGAGAAGCAGAAATGCTAGCACTAGAGCGTGGTTAATATTATAAAAGGTTCTGAAGCCAAACAGGCCCAATGAGCCTAAAAAGATCACCAATTCTGGCTCCAGCACTGATCCAGCTGGTAGGGTGTCCAGGGTCCTGTGGATGCCATCTGGGTTTCATGGGGGTACCTTTTTATAGATAAATATCCCCACCCTGGGGATAAGTTTCTTGCTTTCTATACAAATTAGTTGTCATGGGCAGACTGTTCTTCCAGACCTTTCTGAAAATAGGTTTGAGGTCTTCAGAGGTCTTTGGTGGTCTTTATCCATCTGAACTGGGTCAGCCTTTGATCAATAGTCCATGCCTACTTTTGACTTCTGTCCTGTGTTTGAACTGTGCTGTGTTGTGCTTATTTCCAGGAGCTAGGACAGGGACATCTGTCCCAGAAAAGTGCTGCTGTATCTCCAACATACCCCTTCTCCAGTCATACCATGTTCTTTATCACAGCACCACAATCCTTGGTTGGCTACATGGCTATTCAACTATAGGTGTTTGAGACATAGGCATTAGATCCCTTGTCTTCTGATCTTCTACACTACTATTTCAAACACTGTGAATACAGAGTGTAATAAATTATAGTCCATCTCAAATAATTTGCAGTTCTGAAGTAGGTCTGTCTGCTCATTGGGCATATTAATTTTTATTTTTAATATCATGGCATATTTCTAAAGTGAAATTAAATTTAACACAAACCTTTCCTGACCTGTGGACTGCTGAGATGGCTGACTTTTAAAACATTTGCACTAGCCAATAATGTTTGGAGAGTACTTGTAACTTTTCAGTCTGTAGCAGCAATGAGGAAAATTGGAACTCAGGTCTTGTAAAGCTCATTTATAGTCTATTTTTTTCAAGTACTTCAAATGCCTGAAGGTGTTAGAGCTTAAGAAACTGTACCTGAAATATTAGAATAAACACTGAAAGAAATGGGTAAATGAGAAGAGTATCTGTTATCAGTGGTCAGAAAAATCAGTCTTCAAAATTGCATCAGTTCACTGAAGTTCTCTTTTTGCTTTGTGCTTGTTCCCTTGATTGAGCTGGTGTTCTGCATTCAAATTAGTAGGAATGTTTTCCATTAATCAAGGAAATCGATTATTCCCATAATATCATTTATTATACCACATTGAAATACTTTGAGCAGTTCTGGCATGCCAATACTTGAATAAACTTGAGCAAGTGGAGTCTGGATCAGAAGACTTGTGAAAGGAGACTGGGGAAGCTGGGCTTTTTTAGCATCAAGGAGAAGGAATTTTCCTACTAGGCACCTTCTGATAAGAGAAGCTGATCAAAAAAGATGGAGTTATTTATACTATGAAACACCAGAGGTTCCAGCATGACCTAAAGAAAAATAAAGTCAGTATTGTGATAACTAAACATGGGAACGTGTTTCCCAAGAAGCTGTGGAATTCTTGTCTTTGGATGTTTTTGAGATCTGACTGAACAGTGCCCTGGTGTGAAATAGTGGACATTGCCCTGAGCAGGATCCTGGCTTATAAGACCTCCTAAGTGAATCTGCAAATCTCTGATTTATGACTGTTTATTGCAATAGGCTAGACAGCATGAAACTTATACAGATATGTAGTAAAAAATATATATATTAAAGATCTATACCTTAAGATAATTACATTAGACAATTTAATATCACATATTAAATAAAAAAATATCCATAATAGGCCCATATTAATTGTCCCTACTTTCTAAGTAGAGAATTCTAAAATTATAAGAACTCAGATTGGATTGTTTCTTTTTTCTAAAGCCATGTTGTGTGTCAGGTTGTTTCTTCCTTTCCTTACAACTATTGACAATTTTTCTGCCCTTCAAAATAATATACAAAATAATTAGATATCAGAACAAAAAGGTGAAAAGATAAAGTTAGGTTTTAGATTGTCCAGTAATGTTGCAATCCCTAAAAATAACACTTGAATATTTACATTAATTTTAAATCTCTGAAATATGTTTGCTTTACCTAGCAAACATTTTCCTCACAAGAAAAAGTTACTTTCCAATTCAATCTTCAAATATCTCTCAGCAAAATCATATAAAAATCTGCTTCATTTTCACCAAGTACTTGGTTTCCAGGTTTTGTTGGACTGACAACAACGGGGCATGACAGGCACTTCGATTTTTAATGAGACAGTAAACTCTTGATCTAGTTTTGCTACAAAGTAATAGAATAATTCAGGTCACAATGTTTAATTAGAACCCAAACAAAATTTTAAACAGCATATCAGTAGTACTTTGGAGATCCAAATGAAACAGTTCTTTGTCAAATCGACACTTTTAAGACAAGAGGTGTTTCAACATTACATTAGGAGCTTACAAGTGGAATATTTGATTTCCTGTGTTATAATATGTTTGAAATATTATTGTGAAGAAAATTGCATTTTTCAAAGTGACAGATGCATTATTCAGATAGCTTTGATTATAAGGTACATCAAAAAAGTTCTTTTGTAAAGGCTGCCTATCTGAGGGTTTTTAACAGAGTGGCTTTAATGATTTGAGAAATTATGAAAATACATTAATATTGATTTAATAATTAAAATCTGTAATATTATTAATTGTTGTGCTGGTTTCTTGTGCTGGTTCCATTCCAATATGTTGCAGTGATTTTCATTTTTTTTGCTCAAATATATTATACACATGCATTAACTTTTATTCATTATCAAAGATTTAAAGTCATGATTTAAGCATAAAATAAAAGTCCCTCTCAACAGTGTGTCTCCAAGTCCAGGCATGATGATTAAATCTCCTGAATGATTAGAATAATGGTGCATATTGGAATTTAAAGTTCTACAAAGGTATAATGAGGAAGAGAGAAATGAAAATCTTTTTTTCGAAAAGAAATGGTAACAAAGAATAATTTATCTAGACATGTTTGCTTGTTTTAGCTACAATTGATAAAATATGTTTAGATATGAACCTATCATAACGCACAGCAATTGCAAAGCCATGAATTAAAATCTATTGATTGTATATAACCTGCTCGAAATCTATTCTCAGACTCAGGCATCTTTCTACTATATTTTTTCTATTTTTGAGATAATTAATTTAATTGTCTTTTCTTTTATGTTTATGTTTATCTTTTTCTTTTTCTTTTTTTTTTTTTCTTTTCTCAGAGCCTGGCCCTGCAAGGTGCTTGTGAGTGTCCCCAGCTTCTTTTGGAAAACCATTCCAGGGATGCTACTGTGCACCTCACAGGACAGGATGCAATTACTTTAATTTGCTATAGTATTTTTTTCTGTGAATTGTAGTGTTTATTACCCTTGTTTGGTGATTAAAAATGTCATTTTTACTGCTAACTATTTATTTTCTGTTACATCCATTATTTGTAATTTTGCTGAGAAAAACATTTTTCCTAATGTAAATTTTTCTAGTTAATTTATAATTAACACATATTATATTTGCTTTCAAGATGCAAAACACCGACACAATGGTTATAAGAACCTAATATTAAATGGCACCAATTGGCTGTAATCTTATTGATGTCAATAGAAGAATAAGTGCTTTGATGTTTACAGGTGGCACTTGGAACCTTTCAGAGCAAATCTGTATGCAACTTTATTAGTATCAGCAATAGTTAAGAATGTGGATTTCAATATTGTTTTATCTTTTAATATTGCTGTTAAATATAATGCAATCACACTGTAAAAACTTTCAATCACTATTTTCTTTATAACCTTTCTTGTTTTTCTTTTTCTTTTGCAGCAGATTTGCTGGATAGACTTTGTGATGTGGCTGCATTTTAAATCTGTTCTTTTTTTCTGTCAATTACCACAGGTTTAGTCCCTATGAGTGGTATAATCCACATCCTTGCAACCCTGATTCAGACGTGGTGGAAAACAATTTTACCTTGCTAAATAGTTTCTGGTTTGGAGTTGGAGCTCTCATGCAGCAAGGTATACGACTCAGTCTGCTCTTTCTCTTGCGCACCATGTCCCACTTTTTGCTGGGGGTAACAACTCTCTGGCGCAAGTCACTTGCATGGGTGCCTCTGTGCATGTAGCCATTAACCAGCTTTGTTACAATTATGTATCCAGGCATTCCCAAATGCCACCGTAGGAATTAGCCTGAAGAGAAATAAAAATTTTAAAACTTAAAAAGTGTAGTTTATAAAAATGTAGTATATAAATGTAGTATATAAAAAAAAGTAGCATGTAGTTTATTCCCTAAAGAGGATACCCTTACTGCATAATTCAATGAGCTAATCTGTCCATTACCTAAAAAACCCCAACATTTAAACAACCTAAAAAAGAGTATAACTTTGTCAGGTAAGAGCATGACGTAAAAATCTATAATTTGTTTAATTTTGGTCTAGAAACCCTTCAACTACAGAAAGATTTTATCTAGTAGCTAGAACATTTAAAATAAAAAGATAATACTGGAGATTTAATTCTCCAGTATTTAGTCCAGCCACAGTTTATATTTTTAAATTCAGAATGACCCTTCTTAAAGATTTAAATAAAAAGTCTATATTCAACAATCCATGCACTGAAAAACTGATGTCACTGATAACATTGAAACTGGCAGCTGTGTAGTCATATTGCTCAGAGTAAAACCAACAACTAGTTTTAGCTATGTCTTAGTAAAATGCTTAAGCACATTCTTAAAAATCTGTCATTTCCTTAGCATATTCCTCTTATTTTGAAAGCATACCAAATATATAGATCCATAAAAATAATCACCATTTTATTACCCTTTTCCATAAGGATTTGAACACAGTCATATAATATCAGAAACATTTGAATAGTACAGATTCAGTTTTGCTCTGACATTTCAGTGGGCAGTATAATGTAATATGAAAGATTGTTAGTCCTGTTAAAGAACCATTAAAAGGAATGACCTTTCTGGAAAAATAACCATTGCATATCCCGAAAAAAATCTTAGAAAATGTTGACAGGAACAAGTGCATATTGGAAGAGTTGTTTCAATGGATTTACCTGAGCAATCATTTTTAAAACTTCCCATTATGAGTACACCAGATATAAATAAATCCTGGTCTTAACTCATCAAATGAATTAATGAATCTTTCCTGTAACTGCAGTAAATATTCTGTTATATATCAGGTTGGTAAGCTTAAAAATCTCTAAGACCTCAGCAAAAAGACTACTGTGCTCAGAAAAAAACATGAATTAACAGGTAAAAAGAAATCAGGATTTCAAATCAGAAATAAAAATACAGCTATAGTTGGCTAGGTGTTTAGTATCAACTAGGTTGTCAATATACATTTCAAGAAATTATATAGTTGAAGTAGAATTGCCAAACACATGTTTGTAAGATAATGATTGCTTTCAAAGAAGCTATCGAAAAAAGGAATTCTAAATGAAAGAAGGTATTTTGAATTCCATTCACAGTTCTCAGGATTGTCAGAATCATTATCAATGCTGAGTTTTATTTCTTATGTGGCTGTATGCTACTTCATATTTCTGGAGCATGGAAAAAGCAGTTTAAATTTTCGCATCATCTTTTGGAAGAAAAAGGTATTTTAGTCCTTTAAAACTAAACTTTTTTGGAGACTCAAAATAAGAAAGAAAACCCAGCCTTCATTTTAAAATATATCTTTGGAGAATAATAGTTTTCCAGGAAGGAAAACTAGTTATTCAGAATTAAGGCTGACCCTATGTCCTTGCCTTAGATTGTTTTACCTTTACTCAGTTCATTCTTTATTGAACTTAAAAGGCACCATTCTAAGGACACAGTATCAGTCTTGATTTTGATGATTGCTTTAAAAAAATTCTCAAAAACCTAAAGGCATCTAAAAGTAGGCTTTTGGACAAGCATGGAAGTTCTCACCTAATAGCAATAACTTTCCATTAGAAACAGTATAAAAACACTTTGGCCATACTCACATTAACTTATGAAGTGCTGCTTCTTTAAAAGAGTTGCTTAGTGCTGGAGGATACATGATAGAGGAAACTCATACATGTCTTGCTGGCACCTCTTGCTCCCAGGAAACTGTGGGATATAGTGCTGGACATGACGTTACCTTGGGTACATGACAGTCAGCCCCTGACCAGGCTCTGTTTCATGGGCCCAGGTGGCACTCGCTTTCAGTCCTTGGTAAGGTATGAACTTGTGGTAACTGGGGTATCTGCGGCGAATGTTTCCACTCTTCTTTTCTTCCCAGTCCTATCTGACTTTACTAGTGTTGTTTTTTAAATGAAACGAGAGCAATTAAAAAGAGTTCATTATGGTGGGCTTGTTGGGAAATCTCTTGGTGTTATGGTGTCTAAGTGTCTGACTAACAGGGCCTAGGACCAACTACATCAGACAGGTACTTTTCTACTTTTTTCCTTGCAGAATTCTAGGCAGAGTCTGGCGCTGGAGTTGGCTGTCATGTCCAAGTCTGTCAGCCTTTTTTGTTTGAAACAGCAAGGGTAAGATGAACTGCAGGGTAAGATGGGCTGTTTTTGAATACAGTAGTCCAGTTATGATACCACTTCTTTTTTTCCTTTTCTTTGGTTTTCTTCCTCCCTCCCTCTGTCCCTCCCCAGTCCTTCTGGTTTTTTTTTGGCATTGAGTTTGGAAGTTTGACATAATCTTTCATTTATATGAAGATGTGTTACCTTGCTGGACCAGTTCCTTAACTAATTCAATATAAGCACTAAAATTTAACAGGAATAAAATAGTCCATCTTGCCTTCATTCCATTTTACCCAGGAGATTTAAGAGCAAGCATAGTAACCAATTAACAAAAAGGGATTGTTTCGGTACAATGGTATAGTCAATATGGTAAAACTGTTTCCTTGAAAACCAGTTTCCAGATACGCCTAAAAGATCTTACATAAAGTTCTTAAAATGAAGATTGAAATTGTTTATTTGACATCATTAGAAATTTCATTTCATTCAATTATAACATTATGGAAAAAATCCATACATGCTCATTTATAATAAATATTTGTGGTTGTATATTACAGTGAATTTAATTTATTCCTATTTTTAGTAATTAGGCACAAGAGGAGTTTATGTGCTTCAATTTGTCTCATTAGGCTCTAAATTAACATTAAAAATTATGCAAATTACTATACAGTGTCTTTCTCCCCCTCCATTCTTTAGTGCCATGACCAGGCAACTCCAGCAATGCATTATGATCTATCTTTATCTAGATTATGCATAGAGGTGTAATATTTTTATTGCTACTCTATCAAATTGAATTGTGTGGCATAGCCACCCATATTTATATGAAATTGTGGGGCTAAACATAGAGATGGGAGATGTAATTTTTTTTAATATAAACATTTAATAAACTGTTCTTTACAGCAATGCAAATGACAAAACTCAAAAGAATATCTATAATATATTTCAGACTTTTTTTTCAGATATCAAATCCTTTCTTTCACATCTGGTCCCTTCATCGATTGCTTAGTTTTTTCTGGAAAGCAAGTTAAAGTTCCTGTTTTTTTCATATTGGTATTTATGTGTATATACATATTTAAAAAATTTAAAATGGCACTGATCATTGAATCTCCCATTACTATCTTTTGATTCCTACAGCTCTGAAAAGATCTCTTTCTATAAATTTAACCAGTTATTTTTCATTTCAGTTGTGTGTGTTTGTACAAGCAGTACATGTAAACCTGTAGCTTAAAGGTTTTTTTGCACAGTGATTCCAACTCCCCACTGTGGCAAAAAGTGCTGAACACTTATTAATTGTTTTCTGTGCATCAGTTTCACCTTTCTCCCCTGGTTTTCGTTAGGTTCTGAGCTCATGCCTAAAGCCCTCTCCACCAGGATAGTGGGAGGCATTTGGTGGTTTTTCACACTTATCATCATTTCCTCGTACACTGCTAACCTAGCCGCCTTTCTGACAGTGGAACGTATGGAATCTCCTATTGACTCTGCTGATGATTTGGCCAAGCAAACAAAGATAGAGTATGGGGCAGTTGAAGATGGAGCAACCATGACGTTCTTCAAGGTAAGCTTTATGTCCTGTTTTAGAAAATGCTCTGTTCTGATTTGGGGGGAAGCTTTTGCACCTTGCTGAGGGACAACTGGTATGATTCCTGATGCTGTCAAAAACAAGTAAAAAACTTTCTTTTTTTAATTATTAAAAATATAGCAAAATAATCAAATGAAAAGTCTCTCATAGAAAAGAAAAAGGTTTTTTGATGATTGTCTCTTAAAGAATTGAATTTTGAGCAGTGAAGTACATGAAGAAACCTGAATACTTTGCTCAGATCTTCTATAGCTGTGTACAAGATTAAGTTTTGTCAGATTAAAAGTCTGTTTTAGTTCACCATCATTATATCTAGTTGTAGTCTTTACTCAAGAAACATTAAGTGTATTAGTGGCTGTACTGAGAAGAACATTTTGGACATTGTCATTTTGAGAAACTTTTGAATGAAATTTGGGGTCCATGTAAAAAGATAAGATTACTCCAGTTTTTCTGTTCCTTTTAACTTGTTATTAAGACAATTCGATTTGAAATATAGTGAAGTATGATACAGAATTAGAGAAAAATATTTCTTTTCTAGTTTCATCAAGAATTTAAGTGGATTTAAATTAGTGAGAAGTATTTATGAAGGGAGAGAAGATGGTTTGTTCTCTAACCCCTGGTGTTTAGTGGCACAGAGGTGTCTCAGATCTTCCAGAGAGAGAGGCGTTTAACATATTTGCCTGATCTTTATTACTTTTCGAAGACTTTTAGCTAATGTATTCTAGCTTTCACAATTATTATGCCATCACCCAAAACTCTAAATTGTCACATTGTCATTTGTGATTAGTCAAACTGAGGACCATGGTAACTTTTAAACTGGTACTGAAATTGAAGACTGTGTGCTCATTTTCTCTCATCAAATTCAGAGACCACAAAATTTGTTTGTATATGAAAGCTAAGTAATCACTATTTAGTCTTATGACCTTAGACCTTCTACCCAATCCACTTAAAGTCTTATTTTAAAATATTTTCTTGCATTTTCATTTTTTTTATCTAAGGAAATTACTTTCCTGAAACAATTAGTTTTTAGAGAATAGAAGTATGTTTTGAAAACTCACAAATACAGATGTACTATGTTGACCAAATGCCAGGCACCCACAGCAGCTACTCGCTTGTCTTCTCCCCTGCCATAGCTGGGCAGAGGAGAGAGGAAATAAAAAAAAATAACACAAGGGCTCATGAGTCGAGATGAGGAACCGGGAGAAAATGCTCCGAGAACAAAACAGGATGAACTTAAGTTGCAAAGTGAGATTTATTAATAAGAGAGTCAGAGGAAGATAATGAGAAGTAAAATAACCCCTTTAAAGACACCATTCTTCCCCTCAGCCCCTCCCTCCTTCCCACCAACCATGCAGGAGGACAGGGTGTGGGGGGTTTGGGTCCATTCATCACCAGAATCTTCTTCCAATACTTAGGGAGAAGAGTCCTTCCCCTGCATTGCCTTGAGGTCCCTCCCATGGAAGACAGCTAGAGAATACTAAAATATACAAAAAGCACTCAAGAACAAGCATGTGACAAAACAGTTTGAAATGCCATATATTATATTCTCTAATATATAGATAACTGAATATCAAGTAGGAAGTAAAACTGCCCTTTCAAACGGCATTAAGCAAATTACTAATGAAGTTTTGTGTCCTATTCTGGTGATCACACTTTGAAAATATGCTTAAAATTGGAAAGCGTTCATTAAAGGTGAAAGAATGACTATGGGTCTGGAAATAAGCGTTGCAGTTAGAGGCTAAAGATCTGTCTGTTTAATCTGCTGAAGAGAAGGTTAAGAGGTGATTTGATCATGGCTTGCAAATGCCTTAATGGGAATCAGACTTTTGACAGTAGATGACTCTCTAATCTAGCAGAAAAAGGCATAATGAGATCCAGTGTTTCATAGCTGAAGTTAGGCAAATTCACACTAGAAATAAGGTGCATATTTTTAAGAATGAGAGTCGTTAACTACTGGTACAATTTATCTAAGAGAGGGTTGGATTCATCCTTCACAGGCAGCCATTATGAGGAAGATAGATGCAGCATAGCCCAAGCATGTTATTCTTTTGATTTAGAGGCTACTTGATGAAACAGCCTTCATGATACAGGAAGTCAGATTAGATTTTAGTAGTACCCTTGTACTTCAAAAATCTAAGAGAGTATGAGTTCTGGGGGTGGGAGTTTCACAATGATAATTGAGAGGATAAATTTATCATCTGTGTGTATGTTTTTCCTTAGCTACTTTGTCTTTTTTTAATGAGAGTGGATTGAGTAAAATAGTGGCACTGTGTTACAACAAGAAATAAAGACACCAGATGGTGTGCTAATGTTAAATGAAATTATCATATCTTGGTAATAGTTATTAGTTCCAATCACAGTGAGGCTCGGTAGCTGCCCAGGAGACTGACAGCAATTTTGGCATAAATTAGCTATATAGCAGTCCATTGAATTCTTTCCTTAAAAAAACTTTGGAGCTTGGCCAAAGCTGTGTGGTGCTAAAACAAAAGAAGAACCTATTATGAAGGAAAACCTAAATGAGTATCAGACAAACAAGCTAACTGCTGGATTAAATCCCCCTGAAGATAAAATCTTGGAGAGCACATGGGATATATGTTGAAAATGCCATTACCCTTGTGAGTCAAACATCCTTGTGGAATAGCTTTGATGAAAAAGGAGAATGTTGTCTTCAGGGTTTTACTAGGTTCTTCATCTCATGCTTCCTCATGGTCTGAGAAACATGCACTACAACTCTTTTGGAAGCCAGAAAGGAAAAGGAAAATTTCAGTGCTCTCTCCTCTTAAGATCTGCTTAACTGCTCTGAGCATGGAGAGGAAATAGTTTTACAAGTTTTATGTGCCTAGTGGGTCTGCTCAGCTAATTCATTGTGAACAATGAAGAAAATCTTAGTCTTGTCCTAGAATTAGAAGGTAAGACATGTGAAAGTAAATTCCATGCCTTATCTGCCGTTAGATTAGTAGTTTCCTCTCCTGATACATGCTTTGGTGTTTCTCAAATTATGGATTTTTTCTTAGTTAAGACGTTCTCTTCCTTTCTCTTGTCTGCTGTTGTTGCTATTGACCACTTTTAAATTTCAGAAGCCTGTCTTTCTTCCTGTTTGGACTAAAATAAAAAACATTTATTATTTTCATAAAAGGTAGTTGTCATGGTTTGACCCTGGCTAAATGCCAGGCACCTACTACGTTTGCTTTCTTTGCTCTCTCCTGCCACAGACGTGCAGGAGAGGGAGGAAAAAAACTCTTAAACACAGACACACTGGACTCATCAGTTGAGGTAAAGCACTGGTGGGAGAACGCACTGAGAAAGGGCAAAAACAGAATGAAAACTTAAAGCTGCAAAGTGATGTATTAACCTAACAGAGTTGGAGGATAAATAAGTAAAAATAAGCTTCTAAGTCACGGTTCTTTCAGTCACCCCCTCCCTCTTAAGACAGCATTTCTCTGCTCACCCCCCTCCCTCCTTCCAACCAACAGCTCGAGTAAGGGACAGGGCATGGGGTTCTTTTCTTAGTCCATTCATCACCACAATCCTTTTGCTACAAACACTGTTTCTCTGCTTACCCCCCTCCCTCCTTCCAACCAACAGTGCGATGGAGTGCACAGTAAGGGGTTTTTTTCTTTGGTCAGTCCAAGATTTCTTCCACTGCTCAGGGAGAGGGGTCCTCTACTTAGCCACGGGGTCCCTCCCACAAGAAACAGTCCTCTGGGAACTTCTTTGGTGTGGGTCCAATCTCACAAGCAACATCTCACCCGAATTCTGCTGCAACATGAGTTCTTTTAGAGTGGAGTTCCATAGAGTGTAGACTTCCGAGCTGAGGCCAGGGTGCTTCCATCCCAGGAGCAAGGCCTTTCTCACCCTTGCAAGGCCTTTGCAGTTTTAATTCTTTAGATGAGACTCCCACTGGATCACAGCTTCTTCCAGGCATCCACCTGCTCCTCTGGTGTGGGCTGTGGGTGAATTTCTGCACTCCTGTGGACTCCATGAGCTGCAGGGGGACCTCCTGCTCCCCCCATGGCCTTCACCACGGCTAGTAGAAGTTTTTCAGCTCTGGTGCCTGGAGCACCTCCTCCCCCACCTTCTCCATTGACTTTGGTATCTTCATGTTGTTTTCCCTTTGCATATTTTCACCTCTTCCTCCTTCTCTACCTAAAAAGAAGTGCATGACTACTTTGTTTTGTTTTCTTCTTAAGTATGTTTTCACAGAGGCATAACTAACATCTCTAATTGGCCCAGGCTTGGCATGTCCATCATCTTCAGAGCCATCAGAGATTGACTCTGCTGGACAGGGTAAAAAACTTCCAGAACCTTCACACAGGATACACAGGAGCCATCTTTGTGCCCCTCCCCACCCTTCAGACACTTCTTCAGGCCTACTACACCAGCTTTTGAAGGGTTTAAGTTTCTCTTAGATGTTAAAGATACCATGTTGATGTTCTGGGCTAAGCAAAACCACCACAGTAGTGATCTCACACTAACTGTTCTTCGATAAAAAACCTTAGATTTTTCGTTGCCTCTGATTTCTGGGATCTCTCAGTTTATGTTTCTCAACATTCCACTGTTGGTTTTCTTGCTGAATGACAACTCTGAAATTGAGAAGAATATTAATTCTACTCTGCATCTATTTGTACCACACTTCTCCATCCTCACACACAAAAAACTAGTTCAACACATATGCAGGTATGTGGTCTACAATGTTACAATTTTTTTTGTGAAGCTGTCATGTGATTTTGTTTTTCCCATAACTTTTCATATCTGAAACTTTCAATGTCAGAATTTCTTTCTTTCTATGCTTTTATACAGTACCAGGTACAATGGAACTTTTCTTACTTATGGTTACTAGGCCTCTGCATACCAACTAGTAAAAAAAAGTACTTTTTCATTCTCTAATAACAGTAAGTGAGTGTCATTACTTCTGTATCACAAACTGAAGGTCTTAGCTCTCTGTGAGACGTGTATTTTATATCCTTGTTTTGTTGATAAGGAAGCTGAGACACTATAGGGGATTGCATCTTTAGTAAAAAGGAAGATAGGGAACTAATTTTTTGAAAGTAATTTAGAAAAGCTGACTCACACACCTTAGAATTATCTGATAGACTGACTATTCTATTTATCATTTACATTTGCAGGTTTCTTTCCTTTTCTTCGTTAGGCCAATTTTTGTATTCCAGCTCTACTTTTCTTCGGTATTGTTCATTTCTTCCTGCACTGCTTTCTTTCTATAAAGATCCATGCTGCTGTGCATTAGTCATTTTCCTTCTCCCCCACCCCCTCACATTGTACCCTAGCCATTTTGTTGCCACCTCTCTGAGGAAATTTAGGGGAGCAACAATTCTGCACTGTGTCCTATCTTCCTCTTCCACATTCTCAGCCTGTTGTTAAAAGAAATAGCATTAAGCTCTACCTGTACATTACAAAGTCTGAGAAACAGTCTCTTAAAGCTGAAGGAAGGAGTTATAGGGGAATTTTCCCACTGCTTGCAACTGGACTACAAGTGACAGCTTGTCTGACATAAACAGAAGAATAGCAGCAAGAATAAGGGTATTAATGCCATTCATTTGCCATTAGGGCGCTTGGCATTGACATGCATAAAGCCAGTATTTCAGTGAGTTTTTCAAGCCCGGGTTTGAACGCTGCAACAGAGAAATGATATCTATTAGTTAAACAAGTGAAGATGTCATGCAAGCACATTGATGTATACACACAGAGAACCTTTAGTTGAATGCTTCAAATAAAACATCATGAAGTTTGGTAGAGTGCGTTAATTATTTGGTGCAATTGTTGCAAGTCAAAGATGACAAAAGAACTGCTTGAGAGCTTCTCAAATATCCAGTGACTGACAGTGACTAATGGAAAACAAGCTTTTGTGTCACAGCTTCCATGTACTAATTTGGGTAATGCGTAAAAAATAATTGGTAGCAGATACTACAGATACATGTTAAATTTGATTTACTATTATTTCACTTTATAGATAAGTCATATTTTGATGTAAGAAATACAGACTTGTTCTTTCATGAAAACACATGTGGTACATTTGACTAAAAAGGGAATTGAATATAAATACCATGTAAACATTTTTTACTTTTTTTTGATTATGATGGCTTGGGCCTAACTGCTAGAAAAACCTACAGCTGAAATGCATCATCTCCTCTTTGCCATGATTCCCTCTTTGCAAGAACACTATTTAGTTAACCACTTCTTCTTTTAGTGTACAAGAAATGCAGATATAGTTGTAAATCTCTAAAGCAAGGCCGATGGTCACTCCATAAACTAATAAGAGCTAAATCTGCAATAGCAGAGCCCTTGAGAATGAGATATAGGTTTTGTCCAGAGATCTCAAAACATGTCTGCCTCAGTGAGTTCTACTTATTTTTGTAAAAGATCAGGGAGGTTAAGCAATGGTAGGTTATATGATACATTAACACAGACAAATGCACAAGAAGAGCAGTGCATTTGAATTCTATATAGAAGAAATTACAATAAATTTGGTACTATTAGGTTCTCTGAGGTGAACTGTCATTCTTTTGAATTTGAAGGCAGAAAGCAGAACAAATTCAAATAAAGGGCTTCATTCCAAATAACTGTCTAGGTACAGGGACAATGGTTTTATGCTTTCTTGACCCTTACCTCATCTTAGAGTTACTACTATTCCTGCAATAAATAAGAGCATATGTTTAGCTTCGTGTTGCATTTCAGTGCTGAAGCATGAAACTGAAAATAGATGGAATGTGATGGAAATCCAGTACCTTTTCACCCTCATCTTTGTCTACACTCATGCCTTTTCCCTTCCCTTTCTCCTTTGCCTGTTCCTCATTTCTTATATGCTTTCCCCCATCAGTAAGGACTGAAAAAGATGAGCACAATGACTAGTCAACTTTTCCCTCCTGAAAAGATTTATACTGCATTATTCTATCTATCCTGATACTAAGCACTCTTAATAAGCTGCTGGATAACATTTGGTTATGCTCCAAAACCACAGGATTCATATTTATCATTTACATCTGTCTCAGGCTACAGGTCTTAGAAATGGATGAAACATGTAAAAATGTCTTTTGATGTCCTCTCAAAGAAAAGAAATATAACTTCCAGTGAAAACAAGAGTATACATTCACAATAAATAAAATATTGAAACAAATCATTAAGATATGAATTCTGTCCCCACTAGTTATTTTTGAAAGCAAGTCAAAGAGAGACATCAAAAGTAAATGAAAAGTTGGCATTAGGAAAATTCTGGTTTGTCTTTGAATCAATTAATATTTTTCGTAGCTCAATATCTGTTTCTGCCTTACCTAAAATCTTCAGATAGGAAAAAGTTTTATGCTGATCTCCCCACTGAACTCTTAGGCTACCCTGAAGTTCCTGTCCCAAAAGTATTTCAGAGTATCAATATTACATAGAGCTAAAATAAACATGCAAACAAGAAGCTGTCATTTGCATTATTTTTCAATATTGCATCCAACAATATGCATTAATTAGTGCATATCTGTTAATGATCAATACTGTAGGTACATGGTGGAGTTGGTCTGGATAAAGTTTCTCAGTGTATATGTCATTATAAAATATAGCAAGATCTAATTTCTAGTTGGATAGAAATACAGGGTACAAGAAATCAGAGCCCAGACTGGGTAAAAAAATAACAACTTTACATATTTCCTTAGAAAGTCAAGCCTAATATGCATATATTACCCAAACCACAATCTGAGTCCTAAATTGTGTCAGGATTATTTACCAGCAAAAGACAAGATTTTCTATCAAATGTAGGTAATTCAGAGGGATGTAATAATCTAGATATTTGAAAAATCATTTTGTAATTGAGAGAAACTCATTCTGCCTCTTTTTTTTTGGAGAATACATAGTGATGCCACTGAAGACAATGACAGACTCACAAAATGGGTAAGGTTAGCAGGGACCGCAGTGTGTCATCTCATCCAACCTCCCTGCTCAAACAGGGTCATCCTAGAGCACGTTGCATGGAATTGTGTCCAGACAGTTTTTGAATATCACCAGTGAGGGAGACTCCACAGCCTCTCTGGGCAATCTGTTCCAATGCCCATTCATTCATTCATTTATTCACACAGTAAAGAAGAAGTTTTTCCTCATATTCAGGCAGATCTTCCTGTGGATCTGTTTCTGCCCATTGCCTCTTGTCCTCCCTCTATCCTCTCGATGGCTCCATCCTCTTTACACTATCCGTTCAGATACTTATCCACATTGATGTTGTCCCCTCTCATTTATCTCTTCACGAGGCCACACAGGCCCAGCTCCCTCAGCCACTCCTCATAAGAGATACTGCAGTCCCTTACTTATCTTCATAGCCCTCCTCTGGATTTGTTTCAGAAGTTTCACATCTCTCTTGTACTAAGGAGCCCAGAACTGGTCACAGCACTCCAGATATGGCCTCAATAAGGCTGAGTAGAGGGGCAGGATCACCTCCCTCGACCTGCTGGCAATGCTCTACCTAATGCACCCCAGGATACTATTTGCTTTCCTTTGAAGTCAGATAGAGTTTAATCACCACTAATTGCTGAAAATTGCTTTTTTTAATAGCTTTTTTTTTTGAGATAAGTTTAAGCCAATCTGACTGTGAGTAGTCCAACCTCCACTCCTACCTTCAGCCTCAAGCAGTGTTGGCTCTACTTAACATAGGCCTATGGCAAGAGTCAACCCAGCTTTCTGATCCAGCTGCAAATGAACCTTCTTGTTGTTGCTGTATTTTTATTTTTCAGTTGTGAAGAAAGCTGCTCTGGCTGCTAGAATGCTAGAACTGATGAGAGTGGAGCAGAGTGTCATTACATGGCAGGGAAATCTTTTATCACCATGCTAAATGTGAAAGCCACTGGGAATCCACACCCTTGGAATTGAGTCATGTTGCTTAGACATTTGAAAGTGCGACAATGAGAAAATCAACAGCATTGAAATTGCTGATACTTCCAATGTACATTTTCTTTATGAACTAATATAGGTTTTACTTAACTGGTTAACACATTTTGCTTCCTTTCCCTTACCTGATGCCCTTCACTGACTGGCCTGTTCTGGGCCTGCAATGACACTGCTGACAGGATCATTTGTAAGAGAATTACTGTCTCTGGCTTCTCATCATAAGTTTAGTTGCAAGGGTTTTTCCTCAGCAATGCATAACCTAATTGCTATCTCTCCTTATCACCTTTCTCTCCTCCTGCTGCTTTCCCCAGGAGGCAGGGGAAGAACACTTTCCTTTTTCCTTCTCTTTTCAGCTTTTTTTCCCTTTATTTTTGTCTTCAGATCTTGATCAAGGTGAGAAAGGGAACTGAACTAGATCATAGAGAAACCTTTCGTGTTCTGTATGAAACACAAAATTCAGAGACAGGGTTTGTTTAGGAAGTTCAGAGTACATCTGAACATTTTTAACTATCAGAGTCTAAAAAAAAATGTGTCTTGCTCTTCAAAGCAAATAGAACTGTCGCCAAATAGCCAAGTAAAGTTTGCCAGATTTGATTCATGACTCATCCTGGGAATGTGATTCAGAAACAATTCTCCAAAGTGAACTGGCCCTTGGTTCAGCCATTTTTTTGGTGAGATCCTACCATATGAGCAACCTTCAGTGTTGAATTCTGGCCCACTAAAACAGCTTGAAAGCCTCCATTCATTAGCAGAGGTGAACTTTTAGTTCTGCCTGTCAATTTATATATCATAGTACTGAGGTGTTGTCCAACTACATTAGCATTGCTTTGTGTAGAGAAATATTTTCAATGCCAGAATTGCCCCAGACATCAGCTAAAGTCTTATTATGCTGATGAATTTCTTCTCCAGATTTATTAATTTCTCCAAACTGAGTGCTTACTGAGATTGATTAAACCATACTTTTTGCAATATGTCTATGGTAATAATTATGTAATAATGCAAGCCATTTTGCCTTTTAGGCATTTTTCTGTATCCATGCATTAATTGAACTTGTATTTAATGTTTTAAAGATCCTTTGCAAATATACTTTGCTAGTTTATAAAAAGGTATACTAAGTATGCTTTAGAATCACTGAATCATAGAGTTTAGGTCAGAAAAGAGCTCTAAGACTGAGTCCAACCATTAACCTAACACTACCAAGTCCACCACTAAGTCCTGTCCTTATGCACCTCACTGGCATGTCTTTTAAATACTTCGAGGGACCGTGACAAAACTGTTGCCTTGGGCAGCCTATTGCGATGCTTGACAGTCCTTTCCAGGAAGAAATTTTTACAAATATTCAGTCTTAACTTACCCTGACAAAACTTGAGGTCATTTCTTCTCATCCTATTGCATGTTACTTTGGAGAAGAGACTGACCCCTACCTTGCTACAACCTCCTTTCAGATAGCTGTAGTGAATTATCACAAAGGTCTCCTCTGAGGTTCTTATTCTTCAGACTAAATACCCCCATCTCCCTCAGCTGATCTTCATCAGACTTGTGCTCCAGACCGTCCACCTACTCCATTGGACATTCTCTGGATATTCCAGCACCTCAGTGTCTTTCTGGTAGCAAAGAGGCTCAGAACTGGACACAGGTTTCCGGGTGTGGCCTCATCAGTGCCAAGTACAGGGGGACAATCACTGCCCTGGTGCTGCTGGCCACATTATTGCCGATACAAGCTAGGATAACATTGGCCATCTTGGCCACCTGGGCACAGCTGGCTCGTGTTCAGCCAGTTGCCAACCAGCACCCTCTGGTCCTTTTCTGCTGGGCAGCTTTCCAGAAGAGCTGCTCTTCCCACAGCCTGTAGCATTGCATGGGGTTGTTGTGACCTAAGGGCAAGATCCAGCAATTTGCCTTGTTAAACCTCATACACTTGGCTTCAGCCCCTCAATCCAGCCTGGTCTGATCCCTCTGGAGAGCCTTTCTATACTCCATCAGATCAACACTCCCTTGCAACTTGGTGTAATCTGCAAACTGGCTGAGGGTGCATTTGATCTCCTCATCCAGATAACTGATAAAGATATTTAACAGGACTGGGCCCAGTACTGAGCCCTGGGGAGCACCAGTTGGGACCAGCTGAAAACTGGCTACAACTCCGTTCGCCACCATTCTTTGTGCTGGCCAAACAAACATTTTTTACCCAGCAAAGAGTACATCCCTCCAAGCCATGAGCAGTCAGTTTTTTAAGATCGTAGTAGCCTATTGATCATAAAGAGATATTGAAATGCAATCTGCAAGCAAAATCCAGACAAGTTATCATGTGAACTGTTGTAATTTGAAAGAAGCATGAGAGCTTTTACTATATTAATACATACTATTAGTAAACTATTATTTGCTGACAAAATATATAACTTACCTTAAAATGTTTGTTTGTGTATCTTTGCATTTGAGAACTGAAATCTGTTACCCCTCAACAATCTATAAAATATGCCAGATATCCTGGAGGCCTCTGAAGACTTGAATTTCTTGGTCTTTCTTTGAAGAACTCTTACTTTCTTTTGCTGCAGGCCAGTGGCAAGATTGAAACAGTTCTATTCCTCTTTCTTTAGCTTTCACTGTTTTTTTTGGTTTTTTTTATACTAGTGATACCTTCCTTGACTTACAAAGACTGTTCCAAAACTGTTTAGAAGCTTCTATTTGACATTTCTGATAGAAGCTTCATGTACTCTTTCATACATTTCCACCTTCTGAAAAAAGAATATGGATCTCCAAAGGAACTGTCTGTGAGAAAGGAATACTAGAACCAAGAATTTTCTGTGATTTGATGGGAAGGCTGTCTACCTCTTCCTTTACCCTATTACCTGATCTGGCAAAGAAGCTTTTAGGATAATTTCTTTGATTCTAGGACTTTTTTCCTAAGCCTACCCAGGTATTTATCATTCAAATATATTTTTATTCAGGTTGAATTGCTAAGGAACTTACTTGGATTAAGAAACCAAACAACTCTTTGGTTTCCTAATTCATTTTATGGTTGCACCTTGTATTTCTGATACAGCTTTTGTTCCTTGAAGATCAAAGATGCTTGTCATAGTTCATTATAGATGTGCAATCCAACAATGGTGTTCTGGTCAGGAGTTTGGCTACTTTAAGTTTCCTCTTCCTGTCACAGCCTGTTCATAATGAAGAAGATTTGGCTGTTTCAGTGGCTGTCTTTTCAAATCAGATCAGCAAAGACAAAAGAAGGGTTGAAGGGAAACTATGGGGCTCATTTCACAGACATACTGAGGCCAATTATATTTTACGTTCTTTTGCATCTAATAAAAAATTTCTGGACTTCTTTCCAATCTAGAGCTTGTTTTCTAAATATTTCAGATAAATGTCCTAATACTTACAAAAAAACCATCGAGACTTTTGGTCTTGATCATTAGGTCTTCAATTTTCATTTCTGAAATGTGGAATTGCTTTGGTAAATTGGATCTCTAACTTTTAGGGGAATAAATATAACAGCAAAACCACCAGTACTGACAAAGCCTGCAGTTGCAATAACTTGTGATTTGAGACTTTTTCTTTTATTTTTACATTTGTTGACTTTAGTGAAGAAATAGAGTCATTAAAAACCTCCTGTTATGATGTATTTGTCATTCAAAATTTTAATATTTTATTTTCTTACTCTGTATTGCATTACACAAACCCTATTTTAATGTTATCAACTGCTACTGTAGTGACTTTCACTCCATAGCTAAAATGTCTAGCAAAGGTAATTTATTATTCTTTTTAGATATAAGAATTGTAAAACTAGTGTGGCATCCCTAAAACAATAATGAGTGAAAGGAAGAATTCTCTGTATTCCTGGAGTTTCTCCAAATGCTTATGACTGTACTAGTAGATTGGTGAATTGGTGCACTGGTATAAAGGATATCAACTGCTGATTGAGAGAATTTAATAGGAAGGTATAATAATATCCTGTGTTTGGATCTCAAAGCCATGAAACACACACACACACACACACACACACACACACACACACACACACACACAATTTGTTTTAATAGGAAAGATGTAGGTCATGACACATGCAAGGCAGGTTTCTCCTCACTCCAAAATGTAGATTCCTACTTTCCTCTTCAGTAGTCATCTAGGTGCTCCTGACTGGCACTAGAAAGAAACTGAAAGGCACCAGAAAGTATTTCTTCTGTACTAAGCAACTGTCCTAGAAGTACAGTGTTTTCCAGAGTTGCAGGAATTAACATGTATTGCAACTGTAGAGAAACTTAGATTAGCACCTGCATGTAGATGTTTAATGTGTAAGTGGCTGAAAGTGTTCAAGAAGGATCTTAGAAAATTTCTGGCCATGTTTTAAGTAATAGATGATTATAGATAATATATGGATAAAATACAGTTTGATCATAGGGAGCGGTGGTGATTTAAAAAATCTATGTACTCGGATTAATTTTACAAGGAATAATACACATAAGTCCAGTTCTAAATTAAAACTGACTGACTTAAATAGCACAGAAGAAATATTTGTTTTCTTTTAGATTAATAGTTTAAAAACTGCAAAGATTCTTTTCTAACATGTTGGCACTGAAACGAACACATAAAAAACACGAAAAAGAAAAATCACTTTCATAGAAAATTATAGAAAAAGTTCATATTTTGGCTTATAGTCTGAGCTGAAATATGACCAAAATTGTGGTCTGTGTTTGTAAATGTTGTGTTTAGAAAGATTGAGCTGGTCACAATGAGTAAGCCACTGATACCAAAAGCCTGTATTTCAAAAAACAGAAAAGAAGTAAAATAACAAAGAAGAAACGCTATGTAACATTTTGATTTGTTTATATGGCTCTACGTGCTTGATCATATTAGAGGTTCAGTACATTTATCTTCCACCAGCAATGCAGGTGTTGCTGTGTCACCTGCTGTACAACTTGTCATTTTTGTTACATTTATAAGTTCAATAATTTTTTTTATTAAATTAGAGAGACAGGTGCAGACTTTTGATGTGTACATCAGTAATGTACACATCAGTTTCAGTTTTTGCATATTTTGTTGGAAGTGTGTAGTAACCCCAACATATTGTATGTCAGAATTTTCATGGAAACTTGAAATTGAAGGGTACAGTTCAGCTTGCATATGAGAGATTAGTAGGCTGACACAGCAAAATTAACAACCTTGTTTAGAGGAAAAATAAAATTAGCCAACATCCAGAACAAGCTGCACCCTTTAACAGATTCTGAATCATTAATTATGTTTTACAAATTTTATTTTTCTATAATTTTGGATTTCTTGATTAGAAATTGGAACAGGAAAATTATTAAAGCTAGAATAGAATATTTCAAATAGAAGGCATCTAGAGTAATCATCTAGTCCAACTGCCTGAGCAATCCAGGGTTGACCAAAAGTTAAAGCAAATTATTAAGGGCATTAGCCAAAGGCCTTTTAAACACTGACAGGCCTGGGCCATTGGCAACCTCTCTAGAATGCCTGTCCCAGTGTCCAAAAGCTGTTTTAAAAATTATTGCTAAAAAATCATGATTTCTCACCCCTGATTTTGAAATAAGAATTTTGAAGTGGATTGTTTAAAGTAAAATGTATACTCAAATCTTTACATGGAGTTTCAAATATATTTTTTTAAATGTGTTCTATATCTCGTCTTGTGCACATTCAAACTATATTTTTAGTAGTAAGCAAAACATGACAGGATCACTTTTAAAATGAAGGTCACTGGGCTAAACTTCCTTTTCCATCAAAATCAGGTAATCATGCACAAACACCCTATTAGGAACAGTCTCTGGTATGTATTTGACATCTCCTGAACTGTTTTTTGTTTCTGTCCTGTTCACAAAATAAAATTTTTTTCTTAGTTGTACTGGTTCAGCTTAAAGCAAATTAATTTTTGTGACAGCAATTTAAGTAATTAGTACAACCTGAAAAGCCCAAGATGGAACTAAATCCTTCCTTCTTCTATGTTTAATTTTTATACATTAATTCCCACTGATTTCAGTAAATATTAGGTATTTCAATACCTTTGTGAATCTAGGCTTAAATATATGCCAAAAAAGAAAAAGAGAGAAAAAGAAAGGACACAATTCCAAGTAAGACTAAACACAAAATTAATTGTGGCCACTAAAGCTTAACGAATCTGAAGTTTCAAAAAACAAAAAAAAACCAACAAAAATATTAGAGTCCAGGGGCTAGAGGGAAAACAAAGCAAAATGCAACTAAACCACCAATCATTTAATAGTTTCAGTCTGTTTGAAACAAAAGTGTTATATTTGAGCTTGAATTTAAACTCCACTTTTCTTTTTGTCATGCTGATGTTTTCCACAGTGTTATACTGAGAACTATTAGGTAATTGATATCACTTACCATTTTAATTTTAAATTAAATATTTCATTACTGTTATATGTGTCAAAAAATATTAAGTTTAATTTGAATATATAATCTGATTTGTTCATATTCAAGGACAGCAAAACAAACACATTCTTAGTTCTGATATTCTCTAATGCACATTACTGATTTGTAAACATATATTTGGAATGTATTGTAAGTGATGACTAATTTCAAGCTTATTTCCATAGTGAACACGATGTATTTTGAGACAGATTTTTTAAGTGGGACCCAGAATGGCTCCTCATTTGCTTAAAAAATTCAAACCCAGATCAACTTTGCATAATTTTACATAGACAACGGTTCAGTATAAAGGAACAAATGCTCTTCTTCTCCACATACACACACATAAATGATGACTACATGTCTGTGTGCATAATTTGCAAACAGCATTTCCCCTGAAGGTATAGGAAACACACTGTTATTTTACTGCACTTCTTTTGTTGAAGAGGAAGTGGTGTCATTGAATAGAATTGCTTCATCAGACACTCTACAAGAGTGCCAAGTTGTAGCAATCAATAGAGAAATAGCAGATGTGAAGGTTAGTTGGCATCAAAGAATATGAGTGGGAAAGCTTTCCTATGGGAAAGAAAGTGCTTCATTACTCTTTATCTATACTCAGAATATTGTTTCTATCAAGCTTTCAGAAAATTAGAGTATGAAGGCTTTCATGACTCCAGCTCTGAAAGAGTCACTTTAAAAACAGTTAAAAAGTTAGATAGCTATCCATCCGGAAAGTTGTACCAAGTGAAAGGATTTTATTAGTTTTTAAGCTTAAATGCTGCAGTTTCTTCTCTTTCCGAAGAAAGCAGTTCCAGTGCCATGGCTCTGGGGCATGGGCTGCCTCCCTAGGTGATCAGTGTAAATGTTGTTTTTAGAGCATGTTCATAGGAAACAAACAACGTATTACCATTTCTCTAGAGTATAAATATTTTAAAACTTTAGTTCAGTAAGTTTGTTGTTTTGGGACTCTGTTGGATATTCATATTTGGTTTTTTTCTCAACAGTATAAATGATGTTGGTACACACAGGAACTACTGCAGAAAAACTGAGTTTCAAAACATCAATCAAATTCATTCTCTTTAAAGAGATTGTCCTACCGGGAATGGCAAAACTGGAGAGTCAGTGAATCATAGAAAGTATTGTCAGTATAAGAGCTTGTAGTTGCTGATAGCAGTTGAATGCTTTTCTGAGCAATTGAAAAAAGGAGCAGGTGTTAGTGAGGATAGGGTACGTGCAGGGAAATATTCACTGATGGATGGTTTTGTTCATTCACTTTGCAAACTTGTGAGATAGTTTGTTTTCAAGAAGGTGAATTAGAGATTTTGTGTGCTTGAGACTGATTATGCAGAGTTTTTATTCTTAAAAAAAACCTCAGGTTTTAATCATAAACCTTTCTTTAAGAATGTCTCTAGTTAGAGGAATGGATACATATTTCTTATAAAACACTGAAGCAATTTTCTCCGCTCATTGATCTTTAAATCAAAATACTGTTTAATCGAAGTTATGCCTCTAATCTGCCTGATTAATGCTTAGAGCAAATATATGTATTGGCAATATGAAGGAGTCAGCATTAATTATCTAAAAGCAACTTTCTCACTGAAATCCAGCATGGATTAAAAATTAGTTGTCCTGGTCCTTGGGCTCTGTTCACACTAATAAACAAATAAATGCACTAAAACGCACACTGAATCAAAGGTTGCACTGACAGTTCAGAAATTTAGAGCCAGAATGGAATTTGATTTGCTGAGTACTCGAAAGTGCTTCAAATTCCTGTGCCTCCAAAGTTCACAACAGGGGAACAACAAAGTTCACAACAAAGTTCCCAGCTGAGGACTTTGACATTAAGAGCTCAAATGGTCATCATGTGGTATCTGTTGAGATTGGTCTTTCATCTTAGAGTGCTGTGTAATGATGTTTACAAGCAAGTTGGCTCTGCCTTCAGTGCTTACAGATACATTTGGCAACAAGACAGAATGATTTTTCCTTTGGAATTAAAATGAAGCTGAGGTGTTCCTGTCATAAATTAGCCAAGACCAAATATTTTTTCCTCAATAAACGTAGACAAAAGCATAATAAAAAACTGACAAATAATCTCTCACACTTTTTGTGGTTTTGCTGCTTTCCATCAACAATTAATCAAAGCAAGCAAAACAGAGATAGCAATAAAATTTAGAGCTTTATCTAACATGCATAGAAGTTTTCAACCCGGACTTCATGAAGTTCTTATTTTAGGTAGCAAATACACATTAGTAATGGAGAAAATAACTGTACTTAATTACAATGAGAAAGTTAAATGTCAGTGTCTTAAAATTACAAAAAACACTCCAAGCTGAAATCTTCAGCCTTGTCTAATATGAGAAGACAAAGATAAAACCTTTTTCTATTGTTGCATTGCAATGCTTCTGCATTTGCTCAGGAACAAATAACACAGCTTCATCCAACTGTATCAGCTGTGTGCACTGAATTTCAGGGTCAAGTTTACCTGTAAGTGAGATGTCTTATAAGTGTCTATTCTGACAGCTTTTCAGCTGGTCTAAAATCTGTTGCTTTAATCAAGTTTGCTTTAGAAGTGTAATGATCCCCCTAGTATACTTTTGCTTCATTTATTATAACTGTTTTCTAAAAAGAGATGAGCATTGTAGTTTTTCAGAGTGGGAAAATATGATTTGAACATATGTAATATGGAGCACATTGTCTAACTGTGCTTGCATAAGTCAAATTAAAATTAACGTTTTGCAAACAAAAAAAAAAGAGAAAAAACCACAAATCCCTATATACCAAAGTTAGTGACAATATTTGATTGTCCTACGGGTAGATGTCTCATTCATTAAACATTACAATTTAGCTAATTAGACTATGTGAATTGTATTATTTTTTACTGTAGGTCTCCTGACAGTTTTCTGAAAACAATGAGCATTTTAATTGATTACCAAAACAATAAAGTCCAAAGAATTAAGTTAAGCTACTTTTCCCCAGGAACTCCATAGTCATTCAATAAAAGATGAGGAGTAGAGCTGCTTCAAAGCTCAGCTGTAGGAAGCTTAACACATAGCTACAAGAAGATGCCATGAAGAAAAATATTTATCAGAAGAATCTGATCCTGTAATTACTATAGGATAATTTTTTATCATAATTCTAAATTGAAGAAAATATCATAATCACATGCATTATCAAAACGATTGTATCATATGAGGCTTTGTGCACGTTAATAAGGACAGTGGCTTAATTTTTTTATTGCTGAAATTTGTATTTTTATGCAATCTCAGTGTATTGTGCTGAAAGTCTCTAACCAAATAGGTGCATATTAGATCAGAGAACTGATTCAAAATTGTAGACTTCTACATACAGTTAGCAAAAGCCCTTTCTTCTCAATTTTTTTCTTAAACTAGTACACACAGAAATCCACTTTGATGGAATATTTTCTACTAAATTGGTCAGCAGAAAGTACATGAAAATTTGCTGCAGGATATTCACAGATTATTGATGCAGAAATGTAGAATAAACAGAGTAATGCTGTTACTGATCCATCAAATGCATGGCATTAACAAGTTTGGTGTACGATTAAATTCACCATATTTTAGTGAAACAAGGAACTAATACCTGGGATTTGAAAGATCTTAAGGACCATATAGATTCTTTTAAATGCTAATTTTCTTAGGAGGTATAGAATATTGCTAGAACGTCTGCTGAGCTAATATCCTTCCCCTACCTTCTTTGTGTCAACTACTGGATCATACCACTAATTTTGGAGTGATAACATTCAGTTCTGTTTTCTGGTTGTCTTCATGGTCTGGGTTGCTCCAACTCAGTTTGTTCTCTTGGGACAATCTAAAAAAATGAATTCTTAAATTAGAGCTAATGCTTGTGAGCAACTGTGCTTTATATTCTGCCTATACAGAAAGATATTTTAGTTCTAGTGTTCTGTCAGAAAAAAAATCATACCCCAGTGCACTTTCTTGTGATAATAGTATCTTTTTCTCTCAGTTTTTTACAAGACAATTATGCCATGCTTATTCCTATGTTAACTTCAGAGACTTGCAAATCCATTACCAGCGAATTATTGTATTAGTAATAATGGTTTCTGTTGTGGGTTGGTTTTTTGGTGGTTTTTGTTCGTTTGTTTGTTTTTGTTTGTCTTGTTTTATTGATTTTTACTGTCTTACTATTGTTTGTCTCCAATATCCTAGACACTATATTACTACAGATTTATATTAAACTCCTAGTGTGACTCAAATACTTAAAATCTGACTGAAATTAGCTATGTATTGCAATTCATAAGAGGCACAAACCCCTGAATGGATTCACATCAGTGATTTAATTTTCATGTAGTGACAAGATTTTCCCTTTACTGTAGAATCCCATGCGTTAATGTGATGATCTGGTTACCACTTTCTGCAATAAACAAAGTGATTCAGCTTTCACATGTCCAAACATCTTCCTGTCATGGAAAGCTTTTCCCCTGCATAGACCATCTGGGATCTTAACAGCTTGCTTGCCTCCAGCTCTTTTGGTACTTCCTCAGCCCTCAGTTTTGCATTAATGCAGTGAAGTTTATATATGCTCAGTATACTCAAAGTACAAAGCTGTTTTATTACAGAGGCATTCATATAGAAAAAACCAGCTTCATTAAAAAAAAAAAAGAGACAAAAAGAAATGTAGAAGAAATAATAAAACCCCACCTAACATCCCCAACAACTCCCAAACCAAGGAAAAAAAAAAGGTAAAAGACATGAAGGAAACTGAGATTAACACATAACCATTGTGTGGCACCCTGAACCTTTAACCATTTATCCAATAACTTAATTAAACCAAACTGTGAGCAGAAAATCTGAAATTTGTGTCTTAGTTCTGAAGTTCATAATACAAGGTCTACAAAGGAGTTTTACAGAGAGTTACTCTTACCTGAAAATAAAAATAATCTCAGTATGTAAATAATAATAATAGTGAGGCTTTGGAAGTGTTCTCAGATAATTGTACATAAAGAAAATTAGTATTTCCTAAAATGTTTATAATTTAATATTTCCTTATTTTTTTACACATGGATATAGCTGATGATGTAAGCTTGTAAAAATAAGCCTGTCACTTTTAAATCACAGCTGCGGAAACTACCACAACAGGTCTTTAGTGTTGGTTCCTCCCCAACAGCAGGTCTCCTCTCTCACTGGACGTTATTTTGAAGATATAACATCTATGTTATATCTTTCCATCTGCCAAGTATTGATATTTATCACAGACAGCAGAGAAGTAAGTGCTTATTAGGTGGCCTGAAATCAGAACACTAAAACCCCTTTTAAAGTTCAGAAAAATGAACACATCTCTGTGATTATTTGGTTGCAGGTTTGAGTTTAGGAGTGGAGTTTTTTATTCCTCAGAAAATTTAATTTTCAATTAGGTTCTCTGAAACTACATGCAATGTTTTCTCCTCATTGTATTTCTATTCTCTCTGATGCCTTTGTGTCAATTCTGCACAATAAAGAGTTATTAAACACAGCTAGATCTAGGCCCAAGTCCTCTGCCATTAGTCTTAGGGTTCTTTTGTTTTAAGTTCTTTCATTATGGTTTAAAGCTGTTAAAGCTATGGTTGAAAGTAATTATTTGAATTAATTTTATGACATGAATTTTACAAGACATTGATGCTTAGTTTGGCCTGTACTCTGGCTGCCCAATTCTTAGCCTAATCTTGTCCTTCATTTGCTTCCAGATGACAGAATGGCAGGTTGTTATTCTTATTTAGATCCTGATAAATAAAGTAGGGCTAGAGGTATTCTACAACATGCTATTCTTTAGCTCTCAAGTAACTTCATTTCAATCCATCCCTTGAAAATGGTTGACAATATCTAAAATTCAAGCAAAAAAAAAGGCTGCTGTAAATCGAGGTGAAAAATAAAATAAATTTATTTTTAATCTCTCCTTTCTCCATGGAGAGCATGGGGAGGGATGTAAAAGGATACCAAAAAAATCTTTTCAGGCACAATGATATATTTTCCCACAGGATTTTCCAGAAGATCAGGTAAAAGTGGAAGGTGGAAGTCTTTCCTCTCCTCACTTCTGTCTTTTTTTCCTGAGCCCATCTAAAGTCTGGAGGTGTATGAACACCTCCAGGTAGGCAGAGACCCTAATTTCGGGTAGAGACCCTAATTTCATCATCCTGTTCCAGTCATGCTGCCTAATGAAAGTATCTTCTCCTTGCAATTAAAAGATCTTTCAAATCTTTTTTTATATGCCATAAAGCAGTTTCCTGCAGAAAAAAATACTTCAGTGGGAAAATTTCATCAGTTTAGTAGGTATTGCTGTCAGATTTCTCTGGATGAATTTACCTGAATTCACTCATCTTCCTGGCTTAAACCAAGTCATTCATCTTCCCTAGCTTCAGAGCACAACCTGACTGAGTTTTTTATTTCACTTCTATAGTTAATGTAAGACCGGGACAGCTAGCAGAATTGCTCTGTGGAGATAGCGTCTTTTACTTTTTCTGTTGACTATGAAGTGAGTCTATGAATATACTAGCTTCTAATAGGTCTAACTTTTGAAGATCTAAAAGAAAGCAGCATAATTTTCTCTCTAACTGTATTTTTATTTAATTTTCCGTGTTGTTTTCATTCAGGTATTTTGTAGCTAAATTTTTGAGTTTTGAAAGTTTATGAACAGTCTTTTCCTCCTTTGGGTTATATGCCAGTTGGATACTTCAACCACTTACTTTCGGATTTTGTTTATTCTGTGTCCTCTTTCTTTTCCTCCCTTCTAGTTGACTGAAACTGTATCTTTAGTTTTGATAGTGAAAAACTGATTCTACTAAATTACTAAAGAAATACCATGATATATTAATCTCTATTTTTAAATATACTGTCCAGGTGATAACCATAAGCAAACAGGTTTTTCTTATAATAAAAATTGGTGAAGGAAGTAATTCTGAATTTAATAAGTATCCTTATTTCAAAATGAACTGCAGTGCTGATATATTGATTAAAGAGTATTAATATTGCATTAATTTTTTATAGCACTCCTCCCAAGTTTACCTATTTAAATTACTGAAATAAAATTATATATCCATCATTTCTTCTCCTAAGATGCCATCTGTTCCACAGATAACTTAGGTAACTAATTGCTGCTTTAGTCAAAGTACAACATTTAAATCCTCAATTGCCACCTGTCCCTGCAGTCAGCAATTTCATTAGTTTCCTAAGAAAGTTTGCTTCTGATGTTATGCAGAAATTACTAAGTCTGGCAATTCTGAACAGCTAAGTGCCTACTTCTAAGTCTCAATGAGGACCTATCATTCCTCCAGGGACTGGTCTGGAAACAGGATGACTAGATCCTCCCTTATTCCAACAGTGACAGCAGTGTTATTATAACTTGGTTTTAGCTGGTGATTCAGTTTGTAGAAAATACATTAGAAAGAATAACTAGATTTTTTAAATGCTAAGACATTTGGAGGGGGAGGACTAAATTCTATGACTCCTTGAGTTCATAGAATTTAAGATAACCCAGTTTTGTGTATTATTATGAACAGAAGATCAAATAGATAAATAAACAAACATTCTAAGATAAGAGAAGGGAAAGAAGGCACTTAACACATCTGAAAATTCAGGGTTTGCTTCACTGGAATGCTAATGTGTCTCATCCCCAGCAACCCTTTGTTACTTATTTTATTCAGGTGGACTGTAAGTTTTCTGTCTTTTTATCAATGGAAAAATTCTGTATAACTTGTATTTCCATCCTATTTATACTGTTTAAAGTGTAAATTTTGTTTCCATCTAGTCTATTTTAATGTAAGTTGTTTTTGTTCAGTAATTTCTGTAGACATATATTGGTATGTCTACTGATTACCATCCTTCTCGGTATGATGTCAAAGATCAAAGGTGCAGAAAACTGAGGCTGTTCTGGCTGTTCTACTTAGAACATTGAACATGACTGTTTGTTGTTGCTTTAACAAAAAAAAAAACCCAGAAAGAAAAATGGGAGGGAAAAAAGAAAAAAAATTGCTGGTTCATAGCAAGCTATGTATTTCAGACAAACTAAGATAGCTTTAATTTGTACTCTGCCTATTTGAATAAGGTATTTAACATGGTAATTACTTGGATATTCATGTTCAATAATTGCTATAGCACATCTGCAAAGAATCTAATTTCCTTGCCTTAATATCTGCAAAATACAGTATATTTTCCGATTATAATTTTTAATCTTCAATTTAGTAAAAGTAAATATTAAAACAAAAAGACAAAAGCCCAACAAAAGGCAATTAAAATGTATATATTAAAATACAAAACCGTAATTTTGTTTATTGCTGTGACTTATTACATTTTGCATATTACTATGATAACACTATGATAACACATCACTATGCAGTACAAGTACTGAGTTTGTTAAAGCAAAAAAATTAGGAAGCCTCCCAGCTGGAGCTGATTATTGCCTCCAACAATTGTATCCCCAAAAATGGAGTGAGGGAAGGTACCATATTGGTAGACACTAATCTGACCTCAGCCAGAGTGATTGTTTCTGGGCTTTCATTTTCTCAGGGAATATTTTACCTGGGCAATTAGATCAATTAATAACTGAGGTTAGGATCTGACGGAAGCTTGTTCTGAGGTCTTAAAATTTAGTTTTACAATGTAGCTAAAATAGTTTTGCCTAACTCTTCTAATAAAATAAACCTAGCCACACAACTGTCATTACCATGGTGAGTGGCTTGTGAACACATTTTAGTGTTAGTAACAAAACAGTGCTTCCTTAAGGTTTCTTTGGAAGTTTTTTCTCTTTCCACAATATAGTGCCTAAATAGCATATATAGCACTTTCACTTTCGGTTACATCTTTCTCGACTTGTCATTTATGCTTCAGAGATGAAGACTTCCTTTTACACTCTGAAGCTTGATCTTGCACTTCATATAAGTGACATCAACAGTCACATCAACAGTCCTTATGATTACAACTCACTCGTTATCCCTCTGTTGATGTTCCATTTGGTTAGACACCCAGGAAGCTAAAGGATGGTGTTAATCACTAGTGTGTTTTATAAGCACTGGGCTGTTATTTGACTCCTTATGTTTGCAGTGTTTCTTATTGCCATTTTTTAGCTTTCTCATGAATATGATCCCAGAAATTAGAGCTGCATAATTCCTGTGACATTTAATGACACAATGGAAATGCCAATAAAAATTGTAGCTATGACTTATAAAATCCAATAAACAAATCATTAGAATTTAAATCAGTAGTGCTTCCCATTTACTGTTAAATTACTATCATGTATGTGTCTGTTCTTCATGAATCTTAAACTCCTGTTTTTAAGTCTGTTTTCTGTAACATGGTATGGTCTGTCCATAAAGAGTATTGTGAAAATTAGGTCAATCATGACAAATTGTCAGATAAGATTTTTTAATATATATATATATATATATACACACACATATATATGTAATATATATAACACAGAATAAACACACATATATATGTATTGTACATATATATAGACACACACACAATATGTATATAAAAAATATGAAGATAGATTATACAATTACAATTTAATTATGAGTGGAATATTTTAAGGGAAAAGAGCTTCTCTTTACCCAGATCTTAATGGAGAGAAACATGCAATGTTTGGTGCAGTGTCTTTCTCCCTGCCTGAATTGATAATCATGACATATGGGAGATTATGCCTAGTCACGTGCCTTTTCAGATAGATACACTGTTAGATGTCTGTACATTCTTTGAGATGTGTCAAAATTCTTTATCCCAGCAGACATGATAACCTTGTTTGGATCAGTTTCTTTGTGCACAATAAACTAATCAAGTGAGAGAGCCTTTTGCCTTTCTGTGGAAAGCTTACACATTAGCAAGTATTTGCAGGGGTCACAGGTAAACTCCAGAGTGAAACTGTATGTGACTGAAAACACAGACAAGCAACAAGGATGAACATGATCAGTTAGAAATTACTATTAAAAAAAAAAAAAAGAAAAAAAGGTTTTAGTATTTTAAATTAAAGAATAAAGAATAAATCCCAAACAAGGTACATATTTTCCCCTCAGACTAATTTCTACCTACAGTATTTTAAGCTTCTGAGACCTTGGAATTCACCTGCTACCCTTGTGATTTTGAAGAAACTGCAATTTTCAGTAACTATGATGAGTCACCCTATAGATCTACTGAACAGCTTTGTAAGGGAAAGATATATATATCTGTTGGAGAATTTTTTAAAATACTTCATAAAAATCAACTACTTCCAATGAACAGGTTAGGCACTGGTTTTAATTTATGCATGCACTGTTCTTTTGTTGTTCTTTATGATAGAGATAAATGCTGTAGACACACAAAAAAGTTGCACAAAGGAGCAGTGGCTTTCTGTCCTTGGCACTGATCCTATTTCAAACAAAGTCTAAATCATGACATCTGGTTAGTTATAGCTCCCAACAGCACTTTGTTAGCAAGAAATTTCCTGAGCACCCCAGTACTCCAGCCATGCCAAGTGACCATATAGAAGTTTAGAATTTTGCTTGTGGTCACTATTGCCATCATGGCATGCCACTTGTGAATTTGTGCTCCAACTCGGTAGACACACATTAATGATTTCATGGGATTTTGGCATAAGTTTTTTTCTGCTTATGATCATTTCATTACTTAGGAGAATATGGACTGAAGTTAGTTTAGGGTTATTTCCAGCTAAAGGAAATCAAGGAGAGTCTATACCGTCTCTTTAGACTTGGTTTCTAAAACACATAAATCTTGTAAGTTTCTCTAGAAAGGTATGAAAATGTCTGTCTGTTGAGATGAAATAATATAAACCTAGGAATATACTCCATGCTTTTGTAGTTGTGACACTCGAACAAGAAAAATTGCCTCTATATAGACTCCTCCAATTTAAACAGATCACAGCAAGTGGTTAAAATATAAGCATGGCTACTATTGAACCTCTTAGTATGTTGTTTATGACAGCAGTCAGTCTAGGGCAAAATATGAAAAAGTGACATGCACATAGTGATACTTGTCTGGTTTGGCAGTGATTTGTAGCTCATATCCTTCTTGAGATAAAAGTAGCTCCATTTATGTTTAGTAATTATATTGCCAAAATAAAAGGCAGATGTGAGGATTGCTGCTTTACAGTGATATTACTTGTCTTCCAAACTGTCTTGCAAATCACCTGAGTCCACTTTTAATTTTTTGCAGTAGAAATGCTTGTCAGTGTAGTCACAATTTTTCTAGATGTTTCAGGGATAGTAGAAACTGGTCTATGAAACACTAAATAGACTTGGTGATCTCTATTTTCAGATGCAAAAAAACTAAGAAAATTTGATAGGGGAGTGAAAGCTGGGAGGCTAGGTGACAGTGAATTGAAGAGCTGGAAGAATTATGAAGGGTCAGACAGATTGTTCGTCCAGTGAAGACTTGGCAAAGGCAATAGGATCATTCCTGACATGGGAGGGAGCTGGATGGCTTGTCAGATAAGGTCAAGCTTTGTACATTGCTCACCTGCTGTCTTTATTTTGTAAGTAGCGCACAGAATCTTTCCTAGTCATCATTCTGCAGCCAGCCCTGTCTGTGGCCTTGTAAAAGGCTCCAGGAATGCAGTTGTGTCTCGTCGCTTCTGTCAGCTTTCTCCAAATGTTCATCCACCCAGTCAAATAAATACAATCAAGCTAATTTCATGATGTTAGAGGTTAGACCTGTATTTTCCCCCATATCTTGTTTGGAGAGTTTTGGCTTTAAGTAAAGGGATTTTCTCATCTGTCTTGTTAAATAATGTATTGTGTTAAAACATGTGTTGAGTAAAAAACCAATGTGCATTGCAACAAAAGTACCTATAGGGTGTGAAGCTTAGAAGTGAAAAGCACAGCCACGTACTATATATTTAACTGCATCTTTATCTTTTATCCTGTAATCACAGCCTACTGACAATTAGACTTTGAATGTATGAGCTGTTTACTGTATACTTCATTGAGGATTCTTTTAAGAAATTATTTGTGGATTTCACTTAAGAAAAATATAACTGTATAGAGAGAGATTTTTAAAAATGTCATGTAACTTTTATACATATATAGCTGGTCATATGCTGGTCTTTAGACTTGTCTTATGGTGAGAGGGCATAATAGGTTTAGATTCCCTTGGCTTCAGTTCACACTTCCTGCCTTTTTAGAGGTGAGAGGCAACAGTAAGTGGCAGTCATACTGTAGGGAGCAGTCATTGTTACCTGCTTCCCAGTGGAGCTCTTTACTAACAGGATGCAGAAAGCGTTGCTCAGATTTTGTTCTGAAAGGGAAAGACCCATGAATGTGAATCAACATGTATATAATTACCCCTCTATCAGCAGTCAGTTATTTGGGTTTTCTACCTGGATCGGTTCTGCTAATGATGTGAAAACTGTATTAGCCATTACAGGAGCTTACCCTGTTTATTATTTGCTTCTTAGACCTATCACACTTTCAGACCTGAGTTCAGCCTCTGTTTATCAAGTGATTTTATTACAGTTCAGGCCACTTAATATATTTTTTTTCTTCAGTTTCTGTATTGAACAAATGAGGTTATATTTACATACTTCAGTGGGTGATGTTAGGAATGGTTTATATTTGATTAGCACTTTGAAAATGAAAGATTTAATTCTGCATTATTTTTTTCTTTGTCTGAGGACCCTTCTCATCCAAGATTAAAAAGTGGTTTTTTGGGGTTTTTTTGCATTTTCTTCAACCACCCTTCCCCACATTTTTCCTTCCAAACAAAGGGTCAGTATTTTTCTTCATAAACTATCTCTGAAGGCTAACCTGCAAAGAACCAATGTCTTAGACAAAAGAGGGAGAAGCTGAAAACCTACTCTTTTCCCCTCTGTGTGCAGGAGGAGAGAAAAAGCTGAAGTATGCAAGGACGTTTTCACTAGAGAAATCTAAGCCAGGAATTATCTCCAATTCTCACAGCCAAAATAAAATAAAAATAAGGATCTGATCTTTAGGCTGAGAGGGTAATATGGTGTGCATTGTGAAACATAGAAGGGTTTTCTTTTTAGAAATCCTAGGAACAAAATATGTCATTTTTCCCCCACCAAATCTGTGAACTGGGGAGAGTTTACAAATTTTTCTCCACATTTTGGTGGATCATTTAATTTACTTGTTTATCAGCAGTTCAGTAAAATCAAAACCCCATATGATGAGGTGAAATAATAACCACATTTTGAAAGACAAGGATCATAGTCATCCTAGGGTATTTCATACTTAATTTGTGCCATTGGAGGGAACAGTTCAGAATGCCTTACTTTTCTGCATCATTTTAATATCACATGAGACCAAATTACAGGGAAGAGGGAAAAAAAACTTCATGGATGTATATGGAAATATATTATTTCAGATTTTAAAATTAGATTAGGCAGTGAAAATGGAATCCTCCCACACTAGAAACTCATCTTAACAAATCCTAGGAATGTTATCAGGAAGAGATCACATTACTGATGTCATAGCTTCTCTTTTCACTTATGTCTCCACAAAATTTCTTTATTCCTCAGTACAGTGTGAGGTCATTCACACTAAATTCCTATACCACCTCACAATAGGCTGACTCTAAGGATTACTCTGGAAAATAAAAATAATGCAGGAGTACATGACAGAGAAAGAATTAAAAAATATGATAGATTGTCATCAGAAATTATCATAATTCTGGCAGAGATGAAAAAGTTGTTTTAAAATGGGTGATGAGAGCATTTATTGCTGCTGATTTCCTGGTATTTACCTGACTCCTACGTTAAAGAGTGTGCTATTTGTCTCCAGTCAAGATTTTCCTCCCAGTTTCACTGGGAAAAAAACCACCACACTCAAAATAGAAAAATATTTGATGCTCTTTAGAAACTTATTAAATTGAAATAGCAAGTTTAACATGAATGAGAGTGTCAAAAGCCCATCGGATCATTATCTTAAAGTAATTATATAAAATAATACAGGTTTTTGGCGAAAGAGGAGCCTTCAGTAATAATCTTCTAAATTTTATATTTTGGACAGTATTTTTTAAATGCAATTTATTTACAAGTGTGCAGACTGAGAAGTTGTACAGACCTGCTAAATTTTCGTTCATCAACTGTCACTTAAGTATCATTTAATTCTGATTGGCAGCTCTTAGGTGTTCAGCTCATCCCGTTTCTTCCCTTAGAAAATTGCTCACTCTCAGCTTGTTATCTCTCTACACTGCCTGTATCTCTGTACTACTAAAGCAGTCTGGCAGCGTCTGACAGAAGGAAGCTGGAAAATTGGTAGCCTGCAGAGCATGTCTTCACTCTCAATCTTTCTTGCTCTCTTGCTGCTCCTGCCACTGGAGCTGCTATTCACAGTGTGGGATGAAGTCTTGATCAGAAAGACTTCTGTCAGAAGTGTTTGACCTATCATTAGCTACTGATATCTCATTAGATAAAGTTTCTCTCTCCCTGAATGAATTGTGAACATTTGCTTTGTTTTCCTATTGTTTTGGGGATCATTTATTTTGATTAGGCACCTTATCTGTGTTCGGCCCTGCATTGCAGACAAAATACAATAGCTTTTAGAGGCTTTTTGGCAGCTGCCTGTATTTAGCATTGCAAGTGTATTTCTTGTACTCCTCTACCTCTATCTCTCCACCTGTCCTTGCTGTCCGCCTTGGCCCCCAGTCAACTTCTAATAAACACTATGTCAGGACTAATAGGATGATTATTGTCTGAGAGCTGTAGAGAGAAACAAGCAGGAAAATCCTCAGGATGCCCTGCGCTATGGTCCTAATTTCACCATGCAGGATCTGATGCAACAGTTGGGACTATGTGAGTCTCATAGTGGTCTTTAGAGAGTAGCTGGTATTAAAATGAAACAGAGGTTGAGATTTTAAAGAGGTTACTTTGTTTTTAAAGACTGTTAAAGAATGAAAATTGTGGATGACTAAGTCCTCAGAAGGTTGAAATTCTGTTAAATGTGTTTTTTCTAAAAGACTAAAGAGTATTATTTTGTAGACTGTAAGTGTATCATCATTAACATGTTGCATGATGATAGAAATAATGTCATATCAAAGATTCATCAATTTGTTTTCCAAGATTCAAACCATACAGTGACAGAAAACTTGCAGTGACAAACCCCCTTGTTTGAATGACACTCTACAATTCACAATTCATTTCTATTCACTGCATTAAGTTAATGGTAAAAGCAATGAAAGCTGAAAGCTTAATAAACTGGTATATTTCATCTTTATTTCCTGTATAAATCTTAGAGTCTAAGTAAGATGGGAGAAGAGTCAATAATAATAATAAAAAAAGTGCATACAAAGTGCATACATTATGCTCTTGATTTATTTCCCTCTGACTTTCTGGATGTTTGTAATTAATCTGCTAGGAATCAGATTTTTCTTGATATGTTACTTTTTGCTGATGGGGAAAGTTATAGTTATAACAAGTCCGTGAAACTAAGCTCTCTAGGCTCACAAAAATATAAGGGGAATATGATGTTAATTGAACATATCAGATGTTTTGAAAGTAATCATATATGAATTGGGCTACTTCTATTCTTCCTGAAGAATACTAGAGCAAGACTTCTAAGACTTTTTAATTACAGGCTTTCCATACCAGATTCCAAACAGTTGTCTGTCCCCTTTAAATGTTAAGACAACCAGTTATTATGACAAAATAATATATTTTTGGTTTCTGTTTTCCATTCCATGTCCTGGAATGGAACGCCTTAAATCTGTTTGTTCTGTTTTCTCTTCTCACTGCACGTTAACACCCGCTGATCTACTGACTGGATTTAGCATAACACAACAGCTTTCTTCACACAGATGCTTGTTACCTTGATTTCAGTAGGCAGAAATTCATAATGATATAAATACATCCTGTATGTTATAGCATGTGTCTAAAAGTCTCTTCTAAACATACTAGGGATATCTGTGAACTTTAGTGCAATATCTACCTATGAAAATATGTAAATATCTAAATGCTCATGCATGTATTATATACTCAAGCACCAAATACCTTGCACTCCTGCACTTTCTGCAAACTTACCTCTGTGCTCACATCATCTTCAAGTGACAGAAGTGTTGCCCTAATATGCTTTAAAATTTTTGAACATAAAAAAGAAACATGTAATAAATTCTCATGAAAGTGTATTGTTGAATAATCAAGAAGGAGATTATTTGCTTTTGCCTTTTGATTTTCTTTTGTGCATTGTCTTTGCTCCTACAGCAATGAGAAATTTCTCTCCTCCACCTTTACTTTGAACAGGTACACTTGAAAGCTTAAAATATACTTAAACAATAATAACAAAGCAAAACATCCCTTATCCTAAACAAACTGAAAGAGCCATAAAACTTATCTAAGAGGCCTTTGTTAAAGTTTAATCTTTAACAAAAATCTGAAATACTCCTAGCTACATTGGCAGTAAACAGATAAGTCTTGGCTTAATTGAGTAATTTTATGAAACACGTTAATATCTTTTTATATTTTTTTAATTTTAGCATGAAATAAAGATGAAATTCCAGGAAGATTTTCAAAGTAATGATGCCCCATTTGTTCTGAATGAGTTTTCATTTCTCCATAGTCACATGCTCGTATTATTATCTAATTCTCTTTTTCTGGCCTTCACCATGGCATGACCTCATAACCTAGCAGGAGTTCAGGCAGACAGATTCCAGCAGTTTGAAGAACTTTGATGCAACAGTCAGTCTTATGCCATGTCTCATTGAATGCATGAATTTGATTTTATGGAACAAAGTTTATCCTATCATTTGGAACAAATATTCTGGCATGATGAATCATGTATATTTGGTCTAAGGTGGCTAAACGACATCCTGGGCTGTATGGTTCTTTTCAGAACACAAAAAAAGAGAATCAATCTTATTCTTTAAGTTACTAGATCTAGGCAAACCCAAGGTTTCACTTGCTTTTCTTCTACAACCTACATTTTGCTAGTAATTTATATTTCATAGAGCTTACCTGAGCTGGTTTATGTCATTGTTTGCAACAGCATTTGGTGTTAAAATCAGAAGTGTCCAAAAGAAGATTTGGATTTTAGAATTTATTTCTTCTCCTTTTCTTTTCCTTCTATTCTTTCCTCTCTATTCTGCTCAATGTGTCAGAAAAATGTAAAGAACTGTCACTCTTGCAAATTCAAATCTTTAAATCATAACAAACACTGATATTTCAAGTTGCTTTCAGTTTCATCAACGCACATGCACATATGTTCATGTGGATGACACTTGTATACACAAAATCCTCCTTAATAATTTTGAGTCTCTTGAATCATCTCTGTATCTGTCATTTTGTGAAGTTTGTCAAATCTGTTTTGGCTCAAAGTTGCTTGTATTTACATGACTATCTCACTGTTGCTCTTTGTTTTTACTACCTTTGGAAAAAATCCTTTTGCTGTAACATCAAAACTACTGGAGCTGGAGTAGATATTGGCCTAACGCAGTTAGGAGAGGAGGGATAGAAACACGCCTCTGCGTTTACCGAAAGTGTCTCTAAGGCTACTGAGAGATCACTCCAGCCAGCACTGCTCTGGTGCTGTACAGAAAGACCCTTCTCACACCCGTGCCGGNCCATAATTAGTATGAGTTATTTTGGTCAAATCATAAGGGAAAAACTAATGTGGTCTTAGGAGAGGAATATTATAAAATAAACAATCTTTAATAATAATATTAATAATTTAAGGGAATATTTATTTTATAAATTCATAGCCCAGATTAAATATATTTTCTTGATTAACATCCTATATCAACTATAATATTCATTTGATCTCTTGCACTTGTAGCAATGTCATATAACCTAAATGGAGTGTGTGTGTGTACATGTATGTGTATATAGTCTATATAAATTGGATGTGCACATACATGCTCATCCAATTTGCTTATAAAATCAATTTTGTTTCAAGTACTTCTCTAGTAGACAATTTCATCTTCTTTGTCAATGCTTTTCAGGCCACTATGAATAAAGTACTGACACCATTAAAAAGCAGTATATATATACTTTTAACACTATTATTTTGCTAATTTTTTTCATTAAACAAAGTTTTTCATGTTCTTTCATTCAACCTTCCACTCCTTTAATTATTTATTTTCCTTTTCATATTTGATTGTCTTTGGTGTCATAGTTGAAACCCTGTTTTTACTCCTATTTATAGATTCCAGCCCCAGAGATTGTTACCTTGGAAACTGTTTAAATGCACCTTCTTGACTGTTTGTTCTCTCAAATCACTGAACTGCCTTCTTTCCTCTTCCATCTTTTGCTCCACAAATCTTGGTAGTAGTAAGCAGATATGGCCAGCCTATTTCTAACTATAACTCCCTTTCTTAGCAACTCAAGGTCACACTGTACAGTTGGTGTCTTCTCATTTTTGGGGAGTCATGAAATGTCTACCGTATATACTTTTCTACTAGCAGCTGTTGTTAGCAACAAATTTGTACAGCAATAATATGTCTTATAAAAAAATTTCTTCAGAGAACAGAAATATTTACTGCTTTCCTTTCCCATACTCTCCCCTTTACTGAGATGTTGAAACAACCAAAGTGAATATGGTGAAGAAAATTATTTACTTAATAACAAGTATTATTTTGAGAAGGATAAAATAGTATAAACAAAACAGTTTGAAATTTCCCAGGATTAGAATTCTTGTAATACAGGTACAAGGTTGTAGTTTCTTATCCTTGTCTGGTCTTAAATGAAATAGCTCTGTTGAAATTATTAGTATTTCCAGATTAGTGTATTCGTTCTTTCTTGAAGTTTCTCTGCTTTTTTGTCATATTTGACTGGTCTCAAAAGTCCTGAAAAAAATAGTAATGCTGATATTTTATACTGAGAGTGGCAGGCAATTGGGAAGAAGTTTATGAACACAGGTAAAAAAAGAGAATTTCTTTTTTGGTAGAGTAAGGCTCAAATTTAATGTGCAAATAAGAACTTCACCTGTGTAGCCTTACTTTTATAATTAAATGAAATTTATAGCATTCTCTAAATATTTATGCATTATTTATGAGCATTGCAATAGGCTCTTAAGTTTCATCAAGAACATAAGAAATGTCCTCTTTATATTAATGGAAAGAAATTGGTCCTGGGTGCTTGCTGCTGTGAAGGCTCATCATATTCCCTACTGGCTCTCCCTTTCCACCATTTACCTCATCATGTTAAATTAGGATTAAAAAAAAAGTTCAAGTTCTCTTGCTTGATATGAAGAACAAATTGTGCTATATCAGTATTTTTTCTCAAATAGGTTGCATCTTGATCTATTCAGAAGACCTCTAGATTTCTAGCCACAGGTCATGCATTTGAAAGGATAATTGGTAGTTTACTTCCAAATAGTTTCCAAAGGAGATAGTTTCCACCCTCCCAGATGAGCTCTTCCTTGCAGAACATTGCAGATGTGTAAGGAGATACTAATTTCTGCATACCTTTGAGAAGTGAATGGAAATGTAAATGGAAAAAAAGTGATTTGGCTAGTTCAATATAGCAGACAGAATATTTCTGAAAGACTTTGAATGTGTCAATACTATAGAGATTCACTGGTATTACTATCCATAAAATCTTAAGAACCATATTGTAAGGTTGCAATATTTTCTACTGATTTTTTTTTATGCTCTTCATGGTCCAAAATGAAAAGAAAGTTAACTTTCTTTAACTCTTTCATAAAGTATAGGAGACTTCTGAGAAGCTGCTAAATAGAAAGGACTATCTGTCAAACCTAATTATTTAGTCTCCTTAAATTCAGTACTCCATCTAGATCTGCGAGAAATACATTGTGAAAATAAAACCACACAGAGATATGGTATTTGTATGGACAGACACACAAAAACACAGAGCAAGGGGTGTCTGTATATAAAGATATATGGAATAATATTTAGTACTGAAGAACTGGATTGGCTAAATTAGGGATCTGGGAGCTAGTAGGAGTAGTGCAATGAAGGCAAAAATGCCATCATAAAGAAAGATGTTTAATATCTGTATTCAATGAGTTTGTTTTATGCTCTATTTAAAACTAGACTTTACCTGTTTGACATGAAGAGACAATGATTCTGAGGGTCAAGGACCACTTTACATGAATGTTACTAGCAACTATAAAGTGGGGGTGTTGGCAGGGAGGTGTAAAGAAAGGAAAAATGAGGATTTTCATTAATGTCAAGTGACATTCTGAAAATAAGTAATGTTTTAAGGACAGAAATAAGGCTTTGTCCTGGATCATTAGAAAGGATTTTAGGGACTGTATGACAACAGCATATTGATTGTCACTTTAACTTGGTTTTCTTTCCCAGAAGAAATATTTTATATACTAAAACATATTTCTCATACTGGATTTCTGATAGAGGAAAAATCTTAATTGTCATGGATAGATTATTTAGCAGAAAATGCAAACCAAACCAAGTATTCCATTCAGGCAAGTTAGAACATAATACAGACATAGCACCTAGAACATAATACAGACATAGCACCATAACATTCTTTTTAACTTTGGCTTAAACAATTAAACTTAAAACTATTAAAAACAAATTATTGATCTACATCTCATCTTTGAAATCAAACAAGCAAGCAAAAGAAATATCATTACGACACTATAAGAAGGGTAATATATTTTTTAGTTCAGTATTTTTTTAACAGAAAAGTTGACCAGATTGATTTTTCTCTAAGAACCTCTGATAGTTTAAAAACTGCAGAAAAAACAAAAATCCATTGAGTTGAAGGCTTCAACTTGATTATTTAGAAAGTGTTTTTCATTTGTAGACATTAACACTAAGGATGCTTCAGGAAAAATGCGGTAGATGATTCTTAAGTAAAAACACCTTCTTCCAAATCTAGATGAACTTAGGCTGATGGGCACTACTAGTTCAGTGTAGTCCTTCTTTGACTGTTAATATAAATTCTTATATTGCTTTTAAGAGCGTATCAGCAAGTTCAAGGTTAGATTGGACAGGGCTTTGAGCAACCTGATCTAGTGAAAGAAGTCCCTGTCCAAGGCAGGGAGGTTGGACTAGATATTCTTAGATGGTCCTTTCCTAAACCCTTTCATGAATCAATATGATCTTTTTTATCAATCCACAATAAAGTTTTAGTCCATTTGGACCATGGAGTCATCAATTTTAGGCTAGCTATTTAGTTTAGTTTTAAACCTGGCAGTGTGATGATCATGGTTGAACTGGATGTGTCTTAGAAAATATATATTTTCAACCTAAATTATTTTATAATTCTCTGATTCTATGACATAAGTTGCTAATATAAATTTGCTAATGCTATTGGTTTTCTTTACTGAATAAGTCTTTTAATGAATTACTGAAATATTTAGTATAATATAGAAATATACTGAATGCCATTAGTCAAGCAGGGTAAGCATAATCCAGAAAGACTTGTAGAAATTTTATCTGTGAGTGTTATCTCATAGAGTTCATAATATTTATGTTTGAATTTTCATGAAAAATCTATCTTTTATTTCTCACTGACGTTTATTTTGACCATTGTTTGGATTTCATTCTAAACTAGTCAGCTCAGTCTGGAGTTCTGTTAAGGATCTCTGACTTAGGTGTAAATTTCTCATATTCCACAACTGGAAAATAAAATTTTATGCTATATACAATTCATCATAGACTTAGAATACTTATGGAAACTTCATTTTTGAGTGTCTCTACAAACTTTATACAATGGGTGCATTATATACAATGTTTGAAATATGTAACATGTATTCCATTTCTTTTGGACAGTAATTTTAAAGGGACAGAATTTCCTGGAAATGTCTGAAATTTTAATTTTCTCTTCAAAAATCAAGATCCTGAGACATCAAGAAACAAGTAGATAATAATTTATTTAGACACAAGTATTAAAAGGACAATAGCTTTCGTTTCAATTTCTGAAGGATTGTTAGAATCCAGAGAAGTAAATAATATGAAATATAAGCTTGCACAATGCTTAGGCGAGATATTTAAAATATTAGATGGTTTCACTGTTGTATTTTATATTCATTGATGAGTGTGCATTGCTAGCTTTATTATCTTTCCAAGCACTGCACATTTGTTCTAATGGATGATAAAAGTAAAGAAGTAGACTAACTTATAACCTGTACATCGGTCTAGGAGAGCTGTGTAGAAATAGCTTAATCATTGTCTTCAAAGAGCTCAAAAGGTTGATCCCAAAGACAAGTAAATTTATGCATGAGCTTGTATTAGTTCCTTCTCCATCATTTGAAATTTCAAGTAAATTGGCTGCCCTGCAATCAAGAAGAAAAGGTACTGCACTGCGGCTATGGTATTTGGTATTGCTTAGATAAAGCCTGTTTAAAAGGGAGAAAATAAGATTGCCTTAAGCCTCTTGTCAGCTTCCCGTCTGAAGTATATTCACACATATCAAAAAAAGACTCAAAGGAAATAAAAATCTCAAAGTGGAAAAATAAGCTGGTCAAAGCAAATGCTTAACATATCTCTTCTCTAGGCATTAATCATACTATATGTGTGTGAGGGTCAAAAGAGTTGAGGTGAACAAGGAGCATTTTTGTGCAGGCAAATGGAAAAAAAAAAACAGCTAAGCTAGTGATTTAAAACAGATTGAAAATTTTAAAGTGAGGCATAAAGGTCACAAAATCAGGTTCAGGTTGATAAGGCACAGTGGGCAAGTTTTAATGAATTCTCAGTAAATGTTTTTAAGACAAGCACTCCAGACTTGAATATTGAGATAACAATGGAGTTTTTTCCTAATCAATAGGAAGAGAGCTAAGAAAAATTCTAGCAAAAGATCAAACAGAATTATGAAAACTTGGTTTTGAACAAAGGAACTCAGCTAAGGCTGATTTTAGTACCTACTATCAAAAAAAAAAGGATTGTTTTTAAATTATTTTCTTTTCCTTATGTGTTGGGGACTGGAGGGATGCTGTTTTGTCTTTTCAAAATGTTAGCAATCTAACATCTGTAAACAGTAGAGGAGGTGAATTAGAATAAAAAGCAGTAGAGTCTAAACCCAAGTCATTATATCTAGCAAAGAAAACAGTGGAGTTATAGAAATGGAGATAAGTGTTTACTTTTTATAGTTGAAGATGTAGACAAAAGGTTATAGAAGAAAAGATGCAATGAGGAGGGGCTGAGGTCACTTGGCTTGTTCAGCCTGGAAAAGAGGAGACTAAGGGGAGACCTTACAGCAATCTACAACTTCCTCATGAGGGGAAGATGAGAGGAAGGCACTGATTTCTTCTCTTTGTTGCCCAGTGACAGAACCCTAACGACTAGCCTGAAGTTGTGTCAGGGGAGTTTTAGGTTGTGTATTAGGTAAAGCTTCATCACCCAGAGGGTGGTTGGACACTGGAACAGGCTCCCCAGGGAAGTGGTCAGCACCAAGCCTGACAGAGTTCAAGAAATATTTGCCCAATGCTCCCAGGCACATGGTGGGACTCTTGGGGCCATCCTGTGTAAGACCAGGAGCTGAACTTCAAAGATCTTTGTGATCCCTTCTAACACAACATATTATATGATTTTAAGATTCTGGGAATCTTCAGTGTAGCAGAAATCCATTTTGTGTACAAAACATTATGATAAGTAGTAAAAAGAGACTCTTACAGTTTATTTGAATACCTTCAATAGACTTTAAAAGAGAGATCAGGACCAGGAGGAGAGTTCAACACCAAGACAACACCAGGGCAAATTTTGCTTATGTATCATTGGTTAAAGGTATCTATCTAATTTAGTATGGACCCTACTAAGGGGAGAGTGAGTATGACTAAAATTTGGTTGAACTGGCACACTCAAAGTGTTGTTATAAACAGCTTGAAGTCCAACTGGAGATATGTTATATACAGTTATGCTCTCAGGTGGATACCAGCTCCCATACAGATTCATTCATGATCTGAATGGTAGGATCTCAGCAAGTTTACAGATGATACAAAACTGAGAGGAGTAGTTGACAGACCAGATGGTTGTGCTGCCATTGAGAGGAACCTCAATAGGCTGGTAAAATAGGCAGGCAGGAACATCATGTAGGTCAACAAAAGATAATGCCAAACCCCTGATGAATTAAAGTATCTGTCATTAGAAGAGAGGCTGAGAGAAAAGGCTTTGTTTAGCCTGGAAGAAAGAAAATTTGTGTGTGGGGACTGTAGGCTGACATTTATAGATATATGATGGGAGGATGTAAAAAAGATGGAGCCAGACTCTGCTTGGTGGTTTCCAGTGAAAGAAGACAAGGCAGTGGGCAAAAGTTGAAAAATGAGCATTTATATTTAAACATTTTATTGTGAGGGTCAAACACTGGGGTATGTTGCCCAGAGGGGCTCTGGGGTCTCCATCCTTGGAAATCTTCACACCCTATATAATGTCTTAGACAACCTGTTCTGTGATTCTGGGATTGCTGTGGTATTCTGGGATGCTGGTACATGGGCCATTCTCTCATGGAACAGGAATGAGCCTCCATAGTTTTATTTTCCTTGCATGTTCTATGTCCATTTGAACTAATGGCCTTGCTTGAAAGAAATTTACCAAACTGAATTAAGGAAGGGAACAGTCATTGCATTAATAAAACAACAATTTGGGTCCCCCTTCCCTTACTAGCTTCAGTGTCAGCACTATTCCTCTTGGAATAGATGAGCCATTTCAAATTTTGAGCTCTCTTTAACCCATGCTAGACACTTTTTTAAAGGCTATGGCTTTGTGCTGGTTTTCGTTTGACGTAGTTTTAATTTTCTTTGCAGTAGTTGGTATGGGACTGTTTTAGATTTGAACTTAAAACAGTGTTGATAGCAGAGGAACATGTTTGTTACTGCTGAGCAGTGCCTGCCCAGAGCCTTTTCTTCTTCTCACCCCATCCCACCAGTGAATAGGCTGGGAATGCAGAAATAGTTGGGAGGGGACACAGCAAAGACAGCTGACGCCAACAGACTAAAGGGATATTCCACACCATGCGGCATCATGCTCAGCATATAAAGCTGGTGGGAGAAGAAGGAAGTGGGGGGAGGATGTTTGGAGTGATAGCATTTGTCTTCCCAAGTAATAGGTACAGATGATGGAACCCTGCATTGCTAGGGATGGCTGAAACATCTGCCTGCTCGTGGGAAGTGGTGAAAGAGTTCCTTGTCACGCTTTGCTTGTGCACACAGCTTTTGCTTTACGTGGTAAACTGCCTTTGTCTCAACTCATGAATTTTTTCACTCCTACTTACAAGTCCCATAAGGATAATAGTTGATAACAAACAAACTCAGATATATCATGCTGTATGATTTGGCAACCCAAGAGTAAGTAGAACAAATAAGCAAGTTACTGAGATTTTCTTTATTCTTACATGTAGCTCAAAATGAGAAAATCAAATGGAGAGTAAGCAGGATGTAAAGAAAATACTATAATTACGGGGCTGTCATTTGTATATAAATTTTTTTGGTGTTTTTTTAGACATAGTAATTCTCTAGCTGTATTTTTTTTTATTTAAAATAAAACCACTGTCAAGGATAAAGTTAGCTATAGAATATATTTGTAAGAAAAAAACCAGTCATAGACTTATGGCAAATACTGTCATGATCTGAATGGAAAGAGCAGGCTAATTGACAGATACTATCACATGTGTCATGATGAGCATGAATATACTATTCCCAGACATCTTCAGTAAGTTGTCACCTTCCTAAAAGGTTCAGTGCAACTTTGTCTTATAAACATAAACTAGAATCTAATTATAAGACTATATATGCATATTAATAAGATTATAGTTACTGTCCCCTTTGAGAAATGACATTGAATGCATACTGTTGATGCACACTGATAAAGTTAGCTATTGCTAAGATAAAACCATAAAACTTGCTTCGCGTCTTATGACAAGTTAAAAATTCTTTATGGAGATATACACTTTAAAGCAGGTTATTTTTCTTTATTAATTTACTTCTTGTCAGGAAATGTCTTTCACTTATCTTCCGCTATTTATTTCAGAATGAGCTAAGGGTGTGTCAGTCCAATTGCTGATCCAGGTGCTCATTAGAAAAAACCTATTATGTTAATAAGCACATTTCAAGCAAACTCGGCAGATGACTGATATTCAGAATAGACATGAAACTATTTCCTTACTTGTCCAAGGAATTTCATCCACTTTGTCATGTTTGAAGTTGTTTATGCTGTCGCCACTTTGGCTGCTTTTCTTCTTGGCATATACAGAGAAATAATATTTGCAGTGTTGCTACAATACATTTTCCAACACAACGGCTTTCAGACTCATAGGTGATATCTTTAATCCTGTCTGTGAGCAGTGAAGTGGTCAATCAAAGGGTCCCTCAAAATAATATAATCACAATAACACATGTACAGTGACATCAGTAACATGCTAAAATACAATCACAAACTATCAGTGCAACTGTTCATTTTTGTCAAATTAAATGGGAACAATATAGAGGTAGTAGTATAAGTAGTATGCTATACAATGTAGAATGAATTCTCTGAGTTTTCTGCGCTTTTATACTATTGTGTTCATTGCTATTGTTTTCAGTCTTATATAATCAATGTGAACATCAAAGCAATAAGTTAGTCACTAATGCTAGCTTTATATATTGAAATTTAATACATATTTGCTTATATTTATTGGAGGTTTCTAAAATAGCTGCTCATAAATGAGTTTCCATAAAATTCCCTAGAATGGAGTTTTCTCAACTGTTTCAATTAAAACAAAATAAGGAACTAAGTCAAACACTTTAGTTGCAGTTGTTATTATTGGAAACTGCTCAGCAAAATAATTTGGTAGCATCCTAAAAAAGTTGGCTTGTTTTTGTAAACAGATTAGCAGAGATTAAAATATAAATTTAGCTAAATTCAACTTGATAGATTCTCAAACTACATCAGAAATTGTGTTTCCCATTGGCTTTTTACTAGATGAATAACAGAATTACTTTTCTGTCCAACTGATCAATTTACTTACAGTTTGACAGGGGAAACAGAATGTGCAGCACGATACACAGCAACACCCAGTGATTCCATGGAGGAAATGTCTAGAACCCTTGCCAGTTTGATAATCATGGAACCATTTCATGGTTTGGGCCGGAAAAACCTTAAAGGTCATCTAGTTCCAAGCCCCCTATGATCATTCACAGTAAATTTTCTAGGAGCACACACCATATTTTTATGATGGTGTATAGATTTCTACTAGACCACATAAGTACATTTCAAATATCTATTCCTTCTTTTCACTGTATTTCAGTACTTGGATGTCAGAGGCCACAGAGTAATTATTTCAAGCCATGTTTGAAACGTTTCATTATTGATACAAAATTTGATTCTGCCCCCAAAATGCACAGCTTATAAAGTGTAATTGCTTTTACCATGCGCACCTATAAATACATCAGTGCAGGATAATATTTTAGTCAATAATTAAGAGTCTTCTACTGTGGCAATCAGTATAAATTTTTAATTAGAAAGCTTAAAATATTACTGAGGTACCTCTGAATACTTCTCACATGATGTGATTTAGCTGAGTAACAGAACAAAAATTGTGTCAGATGAGTGATTATCTATAATTTTTTTTCCCATCAAAATAAAAAAAATCCATCTTTAAATTTTGATTTTTATTATTGTCTTAATTTTTCTGCAGCTGGGTTCATTATGAAATTTTGCTTTCTCGTATTTTTTCCATCATTGTGTTTACTTTGTTCCTAGTACACTACTATGTGAAACTTTTTTGAAACTCAGTTTCACAGTTTGTGACTCCACTTTTCACTGCAATTCAGTGTATCTGAAATTGCTGAAATATCAAGATTTTCTGTAAGTCAGAATTCACATTTTTTTGTTTCTCTGAAGTATTTAATAGACTTTGAAGAACTTTTGACTTGTGAGGGAAGACAGGTACTTATCACTTTTATCCTTTTTTTCTCTTCTCTAATTCGTACATCATTCAGGTAAATAATAAGCATCAGGGTACTGTATTAGTTTTCTGATGGAAGTTTGACTTGTAGAAATTTGTTCTGTGTACTGCTGAGATACTTAAGTGATCTCTGTATTCACTGAGTTTAGTTTATCACTGAAATTTCACATTATTGCTCATGTAGGGAAAAAAGGTAAGGATTGAGGAGACATCACCCCAGCCCAACTGTCGCTGTTGAGCCGCTAGCAGAGAGAGAAGACCTCCGACTCAGTGTGGCATCAAAGATCTGTATTTTTTTATTTTTCCAACTTATATAGACTTTTCAAAGGTCACTCAGATTGGTCAGTCCGAAACCTCCCCCTAAGCCTATTGGCCAGGCCCGAACTGCGCACATCTCGAGAAACCGTTTTAATAACATCCAAACTTTATATTTGTTTATCAAAACACAAGAAAAGAGAGAAAAATTCTCACGGGAAAGGTCTGTGCTAGCCACACCCAACTACTTCTTTCCTTGTTCTTGCTGATATAGCTCGATGTTAGTATCGCATTAACCCTGATTTCTGTAAATGGAGATGTTGTCTAATAAGACTAGAGTTGGACCTCTGTTTGCATTGTAAAGTGCACACAGAAAATGTTGAAAATGGGGAGAAATAAGAGGTGACAGTGCTTTTTCCCTGATCTGTCCAAGAATTCAGGGCAACTAACGCGAACAGAACATCTATGATTTTCAGGCTGCAGTGTCGTGGCCATACCATATGACAGACACTTCCTGGTGCAAACATGAGAGAGCACTTCACTGTTGTCACAGGAATAAGTATCTGCTCCTACAGCCAACGCTAAATGTGTTTAAATTAAAACTGCTTTTGCAATTTAAAGTTCAATCTAACTTCTTAAAGAAGATATAGTAGTCAAGTTTCTACTGAAACTACAAACTATGCATTTATAGTCAGATTTTGAGCAGCAAAAGCTTCTTCAGTTTATATAGGGTAGTGGAAATACAGTGCATGAATTTTTCACTGATTTTACTTTTGTTTTTCCTCTACAAAAATACGTGAAATATGGGAATTTTGGATTCAGTAGTTTCATAAAATCACACATGATAGTGCTACTCAAAATTATGCCTTTTTTTCTTTTCCCTCCCAAGACTGGTTCTGCACAGTTTAGTTATGTATTAAGGCCTTTTTAATGAGCAATAATAAACTAAGTAATTAGCACATCATTAGCTGGAGAAATCTTTGAATAATCTGTAACTGAATTTTGGTGTATTGTTTAACACTAACATGACTGATTTAAATCACTGGGTGGTCAAACAAGCTGGTAATTAATTTCCACATTTTCATTCATTGGAAATTTTCAATTACTTTATTGATGCTAATTTTGAGCAATTCTTCTGGAAAAAATTACAAATAGACCAGTTAATAATACTGTAAAGTGAATTCTTTCCCCCCTGTTCTGCCATACACTTGTTCTGCCTGTTCCCAATTATAAATAAATCAGGGCCTTTTTAGAACTTTCTAAGTCTTCAAAAGCTATACTATATCCCTTTCTCTGTTAAACTACATTTATATTGCCTGGACCTACTTTTTACAGATGCCCAAATTGCAGGATGCAAGCAAACACATTAATTGTATTTCACTCTAACTTTCGACATCTATGATTTTGCCAAGTACTGCAATTTTCTCCATCAACTTTTGATAAGTTGGGTACGGGCTTTACTAAAAAATACTCAAAACTACATCTTATAACTCTGCTATTATCTGTGTTTTCTGTATGGATCATTAACTGAAAACATGTACATTTGTTTATGTATTTGTGTAGATGAATTCTTTCTCATGTATTCATCAGGAACCAGTCTGACTGAGCAGTTCCTCTGTCTTTTACTATATTTTTTAAGTTCAAATATTTTAGATTTTTTTTTTAAATGTCTGTATGGTTGGAAAAAAGCAGCTCCTTAAGTGTTATGTTGCTTCTCTTCTCAAGTATGTTGTTTAGGAGACTAAAGGCATTTAAAGATAAAATTACCAGAATTATTCCAAGACCTGACAGATTTGCTACCAAACAATTCTTCTGATAAGTATCCCACCATTCCTTTACACCTTTGATTTGAACCACATATGGCATCAATCCTGTTTGCCTGAATTAACTCCAATTTTCTAGTCACCAAGGTCGGAAAAGTACAGAGAAAGATTCAGCTGTTAGCCCATATGGTCCAATGTGGTTGGTAATTTTCTTTGTGTAATAAAAAAGTACAGAATGTTAAGCCCAAATCCCACTGCAAAATACCTCAGTGGCACCTTATGCTAAGACATAGATGGCAAATATTTTACATGAGCTACTTTATGAAGACATACTGTAAATTACTGTCCATTTTGGATATAAAGAGTTATGTCTGTCAACAGAACTGATAGGTGACCTTACTGGGGGGAAAAAACCCCAACAATCTGTCTGTGCGACTAGGCTCATTTTGATGACTATCATTGCAAGCAAGAGCTAATGCTACTGCTGCTGCTTGAGTGCTGCCATTAGGAAAATAATGATGGTGGAAATTCCATTAAGTTTTTAAAACCTGTGAAGACAATGAAAGAATATTTCTTTCCAACTGGATTTTTTGGGAACAAAAAGGCAAATAAAAATTAATAGGCTATCTCTTCTGCCAATTTAAAAAGATCTTTGACCAAAGCATTGCTGAATTTGCTGAGTTTGGGAATGCTTCCCAACAATTTTATTTCAAATATCAACAGCAACAGTGTTTTGAGTATAGCACATATTAACTTTGTTTTGAATATTGCACAGATATCCTTTATACAGGTGTAGATGCTATGAGAATACATTTGTTAAAATTGTGGCATTGTGACAAATTCTTACTCTATTAGAGGTAATATTTAAAGTAATATTTGTGAATTCATGCTCAGTTCCAATGAGAAAACTATGCAGTCACTGCTGTTGGAAAAGGAGATAGTTTTCAGATACAATGCAAATGAAGCGTGGAGCTCTGTATGTGCGATTTGTATCTGAGAACAGGCAGAGTGAACAGAAATAGATTTATCTTTACAAACATCAAGAATATAGGATAAGCTTTAGAAACAGATTAAGTTTGATTAGTTTCTTATTCCTATTTATAAAGGAAGAAACCTGAAGAAGTGTGAGATGTATCACACTTGCCATCTTCCACAGTATTTTACAACAAGAACTCTTGTGGTGTTAGTTATTATTCAGCAGAGGACTATAAATCATTCTTGTATAAAAGGTAAGAAAGTTTGCTAAAAGCCATTAGTGATTTTGGAGCTATAAAGTCTTTACTTATTTCCAGGTTAAAACTGATAGTAAAAAATTACTTCAATAGCATTAGGGTTTGGGGTTTTTAAACCATAAGCTACTTGAAATATTTAACATTTGTTCAAAGTCTTTGGATTTTAAAACAAAAAGTCAGCACAATCAGGGCAAGAGTGAAAATGTCTTTCTCTTAGCACTGCCTTTTTCATTCCTTGTAGGTCTATTCTTGGCAGAAACACCTTTCCTTTTTTCATTTGTGCTCTATGGACCATAAAAACTGCCGTTATGGAGGAGAGAATACTGTATGCATTAGTTTTATTGTTTTTATGCTGACACAACAAAATCTAAATTGTCTGGTTCACTTAGGGGTTTTCAGGCCTCAGCGGTTCTGATAAAATAAGGGGGGAAAAAAAGCAAAAAAAAAGCAGAAAAATAATACTCTGAGGTCAGAGGTTTAGAGTGAATGAGACCAGAATTAAAAAGGAGAGTGTCTATTTCATTTTTCTGGGATGGTACTAAAGAGATCGGTATTTATGACTGGTTGCTAAACTGTTCAGAAAATTAGATGATACTCAGAAACCCACTTGAATTAAGTTTATCTGTTGGGTGACAGAGAACAGCTAAACTGATTTAAGTCTGGCCTGCTGTCCAGCAAAACCGGAGCAAGTTACAATATTTTCAGGAAAGTTCAGGTGCTAGTGATTAGCACTGTACTCTGTAAAAACTGTGCCTTATCCTATTGCAATGGTTCCAAACTGTGCACTACACCTATCTGAATACAGAGTTTGTTTTGTGCGTGGTGTTGTGTTATGCTGTGGAAGCATCAGGTGCAGACATGCATTAAGACTAAATTGCGTTTCACACATAATATGCTCAGCTATGTTAAAATCAGTAATTATACTGCTTCGGCTGCCTCAATAACAACACTAACTTTTGTAGTGTAGAATTAGCTAAGGCTCATGAGAAAATATAAATTATTTTGGTCATTAAAATAAGCTTAAATTTATAATTTAAAGAAAATATCTTCAACAAGATGTGTAGTGAGGTGTGAAAGCTAAAAAATTAAGTGTGTAAAGCTAAAAGTTAATAAGTGTCATATTTTTTTCTGATTCCTGTATTTACCATTATTTCCTTATAATACTTGTTTTATTTATTTTTTATTACTTATATTATTTCCTTATGTTACTTATATCCTCATGTCACTGTTTAGTTCAGAAGTTCACATAACAGACCGTTATTGTCCCCTTCAGAGACACTGCGTTGTCTGGAGAAAATGGTACCTGCTCCGAAGAATTCAGTTCCATATTTAGAACTGGGAAAGGTGTACCAGTTTACACAGATACACATTACAGAAACAATAAAGTATATGAAGGACACAACACAGAAAAACATCATTGATCATTGATAGATATTTGAACAGTAGCAGTCAGCCTTTACAAAATTATATTTGGTGATACTGCAGGCAGGTGAATAGTCTATTTTTGTTTCAGTACATTTTATTTTCATTTACACTAGTGTTCAAATTCTTTCAGTGACCTTATCTTTGAGTTTTGCTTTATTCATAACACTTCAGGAGAATTATAGGATTCCTAAAACATTCTTAACTTCGGCTGTTTGTTCTCTCAGTTTTAAGCTTGTCATACTATGATTTGAAATGTTATTCCATTAATTAACTTTGTTGATCTCTCTATTAATGGTACTAATCCTTTGTGGCCTAAAATACTGGAGACATATCTCAGATGTTTTAGAACATCTATGAGCCATAAGAGGATTGACTGTAATGTTTGTTTCACCTAAATTTGACATCTAGCCGCCTTATGTTTAGAAAAAAAATCTTGAGATATTTCAGTGCTTTTGCCATTATTAAGAATGTCAGAAATTTATTTTCTAGTTTATTTCACAGCTATGTAGATTTAGGGCATATGTCAAAAAAAAAATGTCCAACTTAAAGAATAAGGAATGAATAAAATAACTTACTGTATGAACAGTTAAATTTGGATTCCTATACTCTTGCTCAAGATCTCCAAAGGGTCATGTATGAAACAACTGGAATGAGTCTACTTGGGTTTCAAAGGAATAAAGGGGAAAAAAAAGACAGGAAAACACATTCCTCTGGATAATGATGGTCTTGACTTTGGCTTGATGTATGAACTACATAAATTCACAATGCTTTTGGAGTTTGTTGGGTTTGTTTCTTTTGTTTTCAATTGTAAATTTGTTGGGTTTTTTTCCCAAAAGTAGGAAATTACATATTTTATTTTGTTTTCTTGAAATTGCTAAAGGTCAAGATTTAATGAATCTCCAGAAACTCTTATTAGTTACTGTACGTAAGCTCATATGAATAAAGAATCAAAGAAATCAAAGAAAACTCAAAGTTGGAAGGGATGTCTAGAGATCCCTTACCCTTGTTAGAGGAGATCTGCTTTCCTAATTGAAACCATGGTGTTAAATTAGTTTATTCAGAGTGCGCTGTGATAGATTAGCTTATTCAGAGTTACATTAAGCTGTCTCAAATGTTTCCAGTGACCTGATTCTACTACTTCTCTGAGCTACATGTTCCAATACTTAGTTTTTCTCATTGTGAAGAATTTCTTCCTTACACATTCAGAGAATTTTCCATTAGCATTTCTGGTTATTACCTCTTATCCTGTCACCCTGCATCCTAATGCAGAGAGTACCTTCAGCATTCTCTTTAGGTAATGGAAGAAGGTGATGCGTAGGCCTTCCAATCTAGGAAGAACATTTCCATAAATCTGTCTTTGTAAATTAAGATCTCCAATCTTCTGATCACTTTGGCGTACACTGTCTAATGTTAACATTTTGAGCTCAGAGAATGAAAACTGGACACAGCATTTTTGGTGTGGCTTGACAAGTGGCAAGTATTGTGGATTAATCACTTCCCTTGTTCTATTGTCTGTAGTCTTGCTGATATTGCCTGCAGTTTTCTTTCCTGCTGCAAAGATGGGCTACTTTTATGTTCTTGTGGCTGTAATTTTGGGACTAGAAGTCCTTTTCGGCAAAGAGTCACTCCAACCAGTCAATTCCCAGCCAGTATGGATGCTTGGGATTACTTTCTCCCAGGATAGACTTTGCATTTAACTTTCTTAAACCTCATGCATTTCCTGTTCTACTAATTTCCAAGCTTCTTGCGACCTATCTGCATGGTAGCTCTTTCTTTCGGTATTTCTACCTCTCCTCTCTGTTTCATGCCATCCACAAACTTGACAAAGCTGCTTTCAATATCATTTTCCAAACTGTTTGTAAAGATACTGAGTAGTATCGGGTCTGGGACTGAACCTTGGGGTACTCAAATCTTGACAGGATGCTAATCTGCCCTTGAGATCTTAATTACCACTTTCTTTGCCAGATCTCCACCTGTAGCTGTTCCATCTGTCCAGTCCTTATCCTTACAGGCTGTCATCAAAGGTGTTTTGAGAGGCGATGTTGGGCACCTTGATAAGGCTCATACAGATTAGTGTTTATGAAATCTCTTTTCCTATGTCATTCTTTTTGTCAGTGGAAACACTTAACAATGGGCTTGGTGAAGTCATTCAGAAGTGACATTTCATAGTCTGTGCATTGCAGAGCGTCAGAATGAGTGTACATTTCTCCTTTGGCTTTGAAACTACTAATGAATTAACTTTAAGAAAAGTGACCTGTGTGCATTAAGCATGCAATGCTCGGGAAAACAAAAAGTCAAAAAGCTGTTATAGGCAGTGTCATAAATAGAAAATACTGTAGTGTGATTGGGAGCCTTTAGGCTTTTTTCCTGATGTAATAATTGTGATTGTATAATTCTCAAGTGATGGAAAGTGTTTTCAATAAATATATAAGAACTGGGTTAGGGACTTATAAAATTTTATTCTCGAAATTAATTCTTAATGACATTTAATCTTTCCTTAGTTACTACAACCTCTTTTGAATTTAAATGTTGCACAGCTGAAAGCAAAGCTGAATCATTTCCTGTGGCACCTACATGCTTTTAGAAGCCAGGAAAAAAGTTGTAAGCTATCATTAAAATAAAAATCTCCAATAGTGGATCTGTAATTTTTCTTTTGTAGAGAAATGTCAGAATTTGCCTGATACATTTTTACTATGCATTTATCCACTCTTAACTTGTATCCTGAGGTCTGCTTCCATGTATTTTGATCCTTGTTTATTCTGTCATTTATTCAACATCCTGATATTTTTCTAACTTTGTGGTCTGGAGTCCCACTGCTCAGACGTTTGTCTTTCCAAGACAGTGCTCCAGGATGCAGCAGTAAGTGACACATTACGGACAATGACTCATTTTGTTTCCAGACTCATATTTGTACATAGCATTAGACTATGACTAACTCAGAGCCTGTGCCATGGTTCCATTTGTGGTCCCTGACAAGCACTGTTATCTTCCAATGATGTTTAATTTATGAATGCTGAGTATGACACTGACAGTATTCTTGGAATGTCATTGTGAGAGCTACCATTTTAAGCATCAAGTAGATGAGTTTCTAGATTTGCTTAATCTTTTCATTTCCAGGTTTCCTATTAGTTATTTCTCTTTTGTTCTTTCAAGGCATATGCAGCTTTCTTACTGCTCTGCATTGTCTTCATCATTCCTGAGGGAACACAAGCATAACATGTCACCACAAGTTATCTTATATAGACGTCATTTCTGGTTGGCTTCCAGTTAGGCTGGATTTCCAGGCAGTGATTTCTAGTTAGATGAAACAATATGGTGAACTAACCCAGATAAAATAATACACTTCATTTATGGAGTATATAAGTTGGTTAACCAGATTGATTTGCACACAGGGAAAGAAAGTGGAAACATAATGTAAATTGCAGCATCTGCTTCTAAGAGTATGAATGATACAGTCATAACCACAAGAATCATATTCAAGTGTCATTCTCTTTAGTTCAATGTCAAATGGACTTCTGATGCTTTTGAGTGTACTGATTTCTTGATTTTCATCGATGAGTCTGCTGAGCATTTTGGCAAACACAGGACAACTATTTGTGGTTGTATTTTCCTAAATCAAATTATGAAGGATTTTTACTCTAAGATTGAACAAATCTCTTGTGCATTAAAAAAAAATAAAATATAGGGTTCAAAATTACAACATTTTGCATTTTTCCCTGGAATCATTTCAGTTTTTAGGGATAGAAGAAAACAGTGCAAAAACATTGTAGTGTTTTGCCTACATGAGAAAACTGAGATATCTCTGTGTAATTTCTGTCACCCGTGTTAACTTTACAGTGGTGAGCCATGTACACTGATCTGCTAAGTTTTATGTTCTCTTCTAAAGTCTCATTAATCATATGTAGACCTTTTTAATTTTTTTTTTAATGATTCCAGTAAATAAACTGTCCTGTGCGGGAGCTTTCTCTGATTTTGTTGATGACATTTTTCCTTTTCTTTTCAAGAGCAGCAGTGGCTTTATCCTAGCTGATTAAATTGGTCATCATAATATGAACACTCTGTCCTCTAGAGGATATAGTATTTTATTCACATATTCCAATGCTTGAGTAGAAAGCGACCATTCCCCTTGCTAATATGTTTTCATCCTGGAGTTGATTTTTTTCTCAACAAAAATATAGAAATATATATGTTTTGCAGTTTATTATTTTTTTTTTATTTTATTGTAGCTCATTTGGCTTTTTCTTTTTTTTTTTCTCTCCCCTCAACATGTGTCAGAAATATGCATCTAAACATTTACTATCTGCCAATGTTTTATATTGCTTACATTATCTATAGTGGCTGAAATTTTATTTCCTGGGATAAAGACCATATGATAAAAGAATTAAATACGGGTTCTTGGTAAAACTTTAAAAATCTTGAAAAACATTTATTTCCACCCTGTTGGTATTAAACAATAACTTAGATTCCTATAGAGCTGGCATGAACTGCTTGAAGCACCTTTTGCTACAATGCAATATTAAATGCTTGCAAGAATTATTTCATTTAAAAAAACAAACGCTATGATGAGAGACCCTATCTGTTTCGTCTTCTCTATTCTATGAGTTCACAGAATATTCTGAAGAAAAATGCTTTCTTCTTTCACTGTTACATCTTTTGCAATCAGGCCCAGACTATCTTCAGTACAGTAACAATGTGCATAATTCAGAGCCCTAAAAGTCTTCAGTTTTGCTAGGATTGACACTAGACTTAGTTCAAATCTTGATTTGCTAAGTTCCCTTTCACTAAGGTATAGTGAAACAACTCTTGGATTGTGTCTCAGCAGGGGGACAAAGTAATCTCTCTTTTCTCGAAACTGTTCTTTTCATTCCACATACACTGCTAATTCTCTTTTGAGGCAGAATTTCTGGCTGTCAATCAGCTCAACTTCCAAAAGGTTTGTAGTGTCAATCTTTATTTAGTATTTCCACCAGAGCTAATGGCAGAAATATGTTTAAGGCTGACATCAAAAGAGGAAAGACACCTTAAAAAGTCTGATAATACTAGTGCTCACACAGTATTTCTACATTTTATTTATTAGGCAAAATTTAGCATTACAGAGCATTTTGTGATACATCTTGAGTTTGCAGCATTATTAAACAGATGGGGCAAATGTGGCATAAAATGTTCAGTATTTCTAATACCTTCCGTTTATCCAGTCATTATGATCTCTTGAGCCCTGTGTTTAACAAAAATGAGGAAAGGTTATTATTTTCTTTTTAAAACAACTCAGGTAAAAAGAAAGAAGCAACTCCTGTGTAGTTGCACAGCATCATTTTTGTCCAAGCTACTGACTCCTTTGTCCCAAATTACTGACTCCCTTCCTACTAAAACAGTTCTTTGTATTCTGGAAATATTTAATCAGATAGTAAAAATTAATTTTTAGGATTTTCAGTTGTCAGTTACTATAAGGGTAGCTAGCATTATTATGACCAGAGAGTGGTATTATCTCTTACCTAAAGTCTTTCTGCAAGTATTTTTGTCATGTATGATGGATAATACGTTATCTGCCCTCTCCTTCACAACTGTTTTCTCCATACACTGCCATCTGTAAGTGCTTTGATTACTTCAGATTGCCATGCTGTGCATTAGGTTTTCAGAACTGTTCAGCTGAGTGACTGAAATGAGAGTGAAATTTCACTTGTGCCAGAATCCACAGATTCTCCTACAAAACTCAACAACATATGTTGTGAAATACTAGATAGAGTGAAATACTCAATAGTTTTCCACTGACCTGAAGTACTTGTGGGCCTTCCTCCTGCATAAAAAAATATAAACAATAAATACAGACCAACAAGAGATATTTTACATTTGACAACCTGTCTAGTTGTTTATTTTTACATGGAGAGGATGAGAACTACAGATGAGATGGAAGGCAGAGGCACCCTTAGAAAATTACCTTGGTAAAACCTGATGTAGTAAAGTCTGAGAAGAGAGCAATGTGCCAATTGAGAATTTACTTTCACTCTTATAAGCACTCTTATATTCTTTTTCATATTGCATCTAATATTTGTCTTTCAGAAATCCAAAATCTCCACTTACGACAAGATGTGGGCCTTCATGAGCAGCAGGAGGCAGTCAGTACTTGTCAAAAGTAATGAAGAAGGTATCCAGCGTGTGCTTACCTCTGATTATGCATTTTTAATGGAGTCGACAACCATTGAGTTTGTCACACAGAGGAACTGTAACCTAACACAGATTGGAGGCCTGATAGACTCCAAAGGTTATGGTGTTGGAACTCCCATGGGTAGGTGATATGTCAGCCACTTGTTCTCTGTTCATTAATCTTAGTTCCTTCAGTATCATAGAAAATGTCTGGTACACTGTTCCTTTCTCTATGTTCCTAGCATTTACCTTTATTTTCTTTCTCCCAACCAGGCAAAATACATATTTTGTTAAAGTTTATGGATTTTATTGTGTTTTCCAAACAGAAAACGGTAGTTACTTTCTAAATGGTTGGACATTTTCATATGATAAATTTGTCTTACATGGTGTCTTCCATGTGTTCAACAACAACAACAAAAGTACTTCTCACAGTACTTTATAAAAAAAAGTTTTAAAGAAGTTGGTTTCTCTCTTTAGAGAATGAAATCCTAGTAGTGGAAGACTTGCATTAGAAAATCGGGCTGATGCTTCTATAGTGAGAGGGCTAGTCACTGAGATTGCTAAAAGAGGAGGAAAGATTTCATACCATGCCACAGACAAAACAAATATTGAATTAGCCGTGTGAAATATGGCTTTGCATATTGGCATGGAAATTCCAATCCTTTAAGTATTTTCAGGGTCAGCTGTTCTTTACTAAGTACAAAACTTTAGTTGCAAGGTTAAAAGCCAAATGAAGGTATTAGCTTGGCTCCTAGAATCCACGGGATAGGGTTCAGCAAAAACTCGGTTCCCAGCGAGTGCAGTGATTTTTTTAAGGACACGAGATGAAGATCTGGCTTTAGATTTCAGAATAGATGGGAATAAAAATGGTGTGACACAACGACTGTCGGTATTGCACAGTGATTGTACTTAATGCTGTAAGGCTGTTTTGCTGGCTTATTTCTCAGGCAAATATATCTTTAAAATTCATTTTTAACAAGAATTTATCATTTTGTGATTGATGTGAATATGTTTTTATTTTTTCTCAGGTAGATCTTACATTTGGTACTGTTTTTATCTGTGTTAATAGCAAATACTAAATCATTGTACTGGAAAAGTTGTGTCCAGTAGTTTAAATTAAGCACATGGAAAGGAATTTTAAGAAATAGTTTACTGGAATATCTTGGATAAAGAGGTATCTAGTATTATCAAATATAGATTTGCCTATATATTGTATATATATTTACTGCTTTAATAACATCTTTGAAATTTTCATTATGTCATTAATTTTCTATGTAATGGACACCTGAAGAAATTATGATTCTGTTCTTCCTGTCTTTGAACAGTTAGTTGTTAGGAATCTAGTTGACTTGTATCAAATTTTCCACCCTGTTCTATTCTGGCTCTTGTATTGCTGAATATATTCTGTAGAAATGTAAATGGCAGAATGGACTGGACTTCAGTCCTGCTGGTCTTTTTGGCATATTTCATCTTCTTATATATAAAACTTTTTGTTATTTTGTGGATGAAACCCACCTTCTATTTAGGTTAAGTATGCAGAAAATCAAATCTTAGAGATATTTTTAAGTCCTTGAATAATCTGCATGCAAATCTGTGAAGCATCCAAAGCATGGCCCAGAAATTTAAGTGAACAGTGAAATGCCAAACTGACAGAAATCAGAGAGACCAAAACACTCTAGAAATTACTCTGTTTATGTGTAAGTCAGAGAAGCAGCATAAACACCAGAGAAAGCAGCTTTAAAACAGATATAAATCCAGAAACAGAATTCTGGAATTTACGTTTAGGGGAAGAAATGCTGAATGTAAAGAGGCAAGGAAGTTAAGTAAACTGTCTGTCGGTCTGTGTCCCCTACTTTATATGTGGACAGTAGGTACTATTTCTTCACTAACTTTGAGTCATATCAAAGATATTATTCAGCTCTTATTCATCTGCAAGATTCCAAGTAGCAACAAATTACCTGTGTCAAGAGAAATAATAGTGTTTTACAAGGTAATATCTGAGCTGACAGTTGCCTTGAATATAAGATTAAACTAATAAAGGACATACCTGCAGAAACTAGTGGTCACCAAAAGAGGTAAAACAAGAGTTGAAAGAGTGTTAAACTTAGTGAAAGAAGTTGAAGAAAGATCTGAAAAAAGATGACAGCTTCATAAAGGCAAACAGAACAGAATGTAAAATAGGATGTAAAGTAAAATTTTTCACAAAAGAAATGAAGGTAGAACAAAGCAGCATCTGGGGCTTCCCCAGAACAGCTAAGAATAAGAGATTAATCCAATATTTGGGCAGTATCTATAAAATGCTGTTGGGAGAGCTGACATTTATAATGGGCTTATATCCTGTGTATTAGGTGCACTCTCAGAGGAAAGGGATTGTGCAGCATCTGCTAGAATGATGCATAGTTTGCACATACATTTGAAAGGAATCCTTATGAAGAAGCATTTCCATGGTGTCTGTCAGAATAGTTTTATTAAATATTTTGCTTTATTGAAGCTAAAAGTATTACAGAACAGTGGATAATGCAAAATATTCTCATGCATTATAGCTAATCTCATTTCTACAAAAAAAAAAAATCTTAAACCTTTAAAAGAACCTATGACATGGTTATATCTATAGAAGTAGATTACATCGTTGTTTAATGACTGTGAAAGAAGTTTATAGACATGGAACTGAGTAATAACTTTTTGAAGTTAATAATTCTAAGAGTAACTTGTCAAGTGCTTGGAAAACTGCAATGTGATGGCTTCACATACAAAGTTTGTTACTGCTTGTGCCTATTTAGGAAGTAACTTACCTCTGAGCAGAATACAGAACTACTTGTGTTCATAGACTCATAGAATCACAGAATATGCTGTGTTTGAAGGGACCTATCATGATCATCGAGGCCAACTGCTGAACCTGCATAGAACACTCTAAAAATCACACCATGTCCCTGAGCTCATTGTCGAAATGCGTCTTGAACTCAGGCTGGATGCTGTGAACACTTCCCTGGGGAGCCTATTCCAGGGCCCAGCCACCCTCTGGGTGAAGAACTGATATCAAACCTAAACCTCCCCTGACTCAGCTTCATGCCATTTTTAGTCCTGTCACTGGTCACCACAGAGAAGAGATTGGTACCTGCCCCTTTGCTTCCCCTCATGAGGTCTCACCTCAGGCTCCTCTTCTCCAAGCTGAACAGACCAAGTCACCTCAGCTGCTCCTCACACAGCTTTCCCGCAAGGTCCTTCACCATCCTTGTGGCCCTCATTTGGATGCTCTCTAATAGCCTAATGTCTTATGTTGCAGTAACCAAAACTGCCCCCAGCACTCGAGGTGAGGATACCCCAGAGCAGAGCAGCGCAGAGCAGAGCAGGACAATCCCCTCCCTTGCCTGACTGGTGATGCTGTGCCTGATGCCCCCAGGACACAGTTAGCCTTTCAGACTGCCAGGGCACTGCTGACTCATGTTCAACTTGCCATCGACCAGGACCCCCAGGTCCCTTTCCTCAGCACTGCCCTCCAGCCTTTTTCCCCCAGTCTATAGGCACAACCGGGGTTACCCTGTCCCCAGAGCAGAATCCACCACTTGCCCTTGTTAAACTTCATATGGTATTACAGGCATGATATTGTGAAGATACAGATGTCATCTCAAAAATTTACAAAAAATCCAGTTTGTCTCCTTGGATAGTGGCTTGAAATTGCAGAAGTGTTTGCACAAAATATTAAATTTGTATAATACAGTTACTGATCTTATGTTGACGACAGTAGAAAGGATATTGTTACTTTCGGAGAACAGCACTAAAGGAATTAGGTGCAACATATCTTGATTATTTTGAAGGCAATAGAATAATAGCTAATGAGAAAACAATTTGCTTGAGTTAAGAGCAGCTACAAAAAAAAGAGCTAAAAGCTTTTCTAACAGAAGAATATGCTATCAGAGTAGTTTATGTCAAGATAATCAACTGGAAAATGCAACCACCCAAATATAGCACCAGTTTAGAGTACTGCAGTAAAATCTCTGTGCTCATAATGTTAATATTTTAAATTTAGAGAAATAAAGTTGCACAAGATTAGGAGGAAAAAAACAGTGGATCAGGAAGTACACAGAGATCAATTCCTTCCAAACAAAATGGAGAAGCAAAATATGAGGTTACATTATTATTTTATTTCTTCTAAAGTACTAGTGAAGTAAACAAAGTTTAGATAGTTAAAATGTAGCTTTGATGAAAGAAATTGGAAACTATGCACTTTTGACAAAAAATCAGATCTTCAGAATCAGTGTACATCTTTAAAACCAAACAAGATATAGTGAGGTTTGAAATAGATACAAGGCAGAATTCTGGATGGTATCGTTGCAGCAGTGAATAATAAGCTAGAGAGAGTGAATTTGGTATGTTATGCATACAATGACTGATTTTCATGATACATGTTTTTAAACTAAAATTTTGTATATACCAGAATTAATTTTCAGTCAGCTGTCTCTTGTGCTAGCCTAAAAAAACCTTGATTTATTATGAAAAGAGAAGAATAGACCTGGGTTGAGATAACTGATAGCAACTGATACTTTGGAGCAGATGAGGGAGAACCTTGTAAATGCACTTTTGTTTGTTTTGTTTTCTATCTTTGCAACATTTTTATAGCTTTGTAACCAAGAGTATAACACTTGCTTTGCTAGAGAAATTTTGTTTATTTGTTTGTTTGTTTTTTAAATTTTTTTTTTTAGTTTGAAGATGTACATGCACAGGGGTTTTTATTTGCTTTATTCTGGCATATTTTATCAAGAGGCACTATTTTGCCAGTTCTGTGTTCTTCTTCGATGAATCTGGTAGAAAGGAAAACCTTGCATATAGTTGTTGACATGGTATATAGTTGATTTCTAATTTCTAACATATTCTAATAATATGGATATGTATAATCCACAGCTATCTATTAGAAATGCATAAAATTTCTTTTAGTGGTTGGAATTTGCATTTGTGGGGACATTCACCTCACCATCCAATATTGAGGTTCATGGAAGGAAGGAGGGAAGGGAAGGGAATGAGGGAAGAAGAAAGAAAGAGAGAGAAAAGACACAAGGAAATGGAAGAAGGAGTAGTGGGAGAGGAGGTGGGAGGGAGAACAAACCGTTTGGTTATGCCGGGCAACTTATGCTTTCCACCACAGATCCTCTAAAGTGTTTATTATCATCTCCATGATGATGTAGTTTCAATTCCCTATTCCATCATGCTTGTTGTAGGTGTTTAGAATTCGGTTTGTTCTTGAATAATCCCATTTGTGATAAATTTATCATTGCAAAGTTCCTAAATGTTCATGGTACATCCACATGCTTATGGTCATCCTATCAAACAGAAATTGTACCATTTTTTTGGGGAAAACCTGTTCTATCCAGCAATGTATTTTTCATGTCCTACAGAAACACAGTTAATGTGACTTTCCTATAGTCAACATACTGTAAAACACGGTAATATTAAGCGACAAATGCTATTTTCCATAATGAATACTTATTATCATAAATGCTAATGCGAAGTGAACCACATGAAAGGTTAGATATGTAGCTTCTATGCAGTTTACATTCAAGCCTTAATGGTCTGCGAAGCTACTTTTCACTTTTCTTGGGTGGGGGTTTTTTTCTTTATTTTTTCTTTTTTTTCCTTTTCTATTTTCTACTTATCAATTGGAGGAACATAGTTGAAATAATCTTTGGAAAAAATCATACATCATCTCTCTGGGATGGTTCAAGGTTCTTATTTCTTTTCTAAATTCCTGTTTCTCTTCAGCATGTTTGACAGCAGGCTACTTCCCATCTGGCTTGGGCAGATTTTCTACTGAGCTGCCATTTGCTTCTATGTTGAACCTGGAGCACATAGATGGCTGACAAGTGAATGTTTTGAACTGATTCCATATGAATAGATCTACTGAACATGCACATTTCACATCATCTGCCTTTATGTGGCAGATGAGGACTATCCTGCGTATGCCAGACAAACTCTACATGTGTGGAGATATACGCAAAGTAATGCCTTTGACATTTTGAAAATGAAAAATGGTATGTGTTAGTAATCTTAAGAAACTGCATATATTTCTTCTAACTCTTATGAAATACAAAATGGAAAGTAGTGTTTGAGAGATATGATGCATAGAAGAAATTAGAGCAGGTCATTTCTCTAATATTTCTCTGTTGCTGAGCTGCGAAAATTACAGAATTAGATTAAGAAGGGGCTTTAGTGGTGTAGCAGTGATGTTCCTACAACACTTAATAATGGTGAGGCAAAAAAATAGTTTGAGAAAAAGGTGAAATACACATTTCTTTATCCTCTATTCCTGTGCAGTTAATACAATCAAATTTTGCTACTAATATTAATAATACATCAGTTGCAAAATGAGAGGAATCTTTAAATCTCTTGCATGATTCTCTTCACTTTCACAAGATGTTTTTACTTATTTTTCATTTGCTGTGATCAAGTTATGATTCTTACTTCTAGTGCATATCTCTCCTTGTATTCCTGGCCCTTCCATATTGATGGACTACCAAGATACACTGAAAAATGCTGGAAAGGGTTTAACATTCTAATTGCTAACTTACAAAATTGTTATAAAAATAAAAGCACACTCCCCTGCCTATATAGAGACTCTTGACTGTGGGTGAGGACAAAATACATCTCTCAGGATTTTAATGATATTAAAGATGTATTTTGGGGTCAAAATTTCCAGCATTTCATTGCCAAGCTAAGTCTTACATAAATACCCATTATACAAAGCTACAGAATCTTGCAATAGTAACACAGATACAGGTATGAAAATTTATTCACATAAGTGTATAAAATAGATCTGCATGGGGTATATTTATAAATTCACGATAGAAAGCTGGCAACTACAGTGATGCAAGCAAGCTATACCTTACATGTCAAAAAGAAAACTACATGAATAAAATAAACAGCCTTCCAGCAGAGATACATTGGCTGCAGGCCCCAGATATGAGCACTCACTTAAGTTCAAAGCAGGAAACAAAACTTCAAGGTTCTCATGTTCTATTGATTCAGAGATGCCTTTTTAAGTGAAGTTCTCTTTTCTGTAAATTCAAATGAAATAGTAAATAAAATGTCTTTTCTTAGAGACATTTTTACCTCTCACACACAAAAAAAAAATCCACAGTACATTGTCTTAGAAGGTTCTCAAAAATGTGTCCACTCACATAAAAATTCCAAAAAATCTCTTTGGTCAGCTAATGTATTGTACAGATCACTTGCATGTAGAAATTTCTTTATATACTTTTGCATAATGTAGCCAAACGTAACTTTTACAAATTTTATTTTTGTGAAATTAGAGCCAAGAGTGGGATTAGTTTCCTTTCTTTTATGTTTTTTTTTTTTTGAATTTCAGTCAGTTGTGAAGCATGTAATTAAAATGTTGTTTGGAGTATGTGCATTTTGAAGACAGTAAAATTCATATAATTTCATCAGACATAGAGTCTAGAAAGAGTATTTCACACTCCACTCACTTAAATTAACGATTTCACTGCAGGGAAAAAAAAGGGTTTCAGACAATAATTTATGATCTGCTACTTGATACCTTCTCTAGGAATGTAGCTTCATGAGTTATTTATATTTATATTTATCTAAGCCATTAATAAATTAAATACAATAATGTTCTTCCTACCTCAGTGATAGGCTGCTGGATTCAAAAAGAATTTAAACAAATAAATAGTTTAATCAGAAAATGTATAACAGTTAATTATCGTGTTGCATTCAGTAACAATGTTTGGATTCAGCTGATATATATTACTTGTTCTGTCTCTAGGGAGTGACCAATAAGAAGTATTCACAGTAAACATTTTTATGTTATAATATTGAAATTTTTAATTGTCCTGACCATGTTCTTAATGCAGGTATTTTACAAATTATTTCCCTATCTGCCTTTTTTAGGGGCATGTTTCCAAATATAGAAAAATTTAAATAAGGGATAGTGGGGAATATTAATTACTCAAGAAAAATATTTTAATAAATGCTTACAACTTAAAGTGTAAAAAATACAGACAAATAAATGATTCATTTCCTAAATATGCAGCAGCAAGTGAATAGAATAGTCTTAACTCTCCTCTTAGAGTTCAGCCAGTCTCCTTCCTTGCTGCATTTACTATTCTAGACAGATTTTGCAGCCTGTTTTGTCTTGCAATCATCTAAAAATTAATTTACTTTTGCGGCTTGCCTGTAAAATAAAAAGTAGATAAAATAAGAGTTAATGTAAGTGTATGAATAACACTTCATCATCCTATAGATGTGAAGGATGCTGTCCCCTTTGTTTTGTCTAGCTTTTAAAAGACCAGAGCTTTGATATTTACAACAGCATGTCTGAATAGGGTGTGTGGGAATGGTTCAAGGCAGCACCAGAAGAGGTTTAGATTGGACATTAGAAAGCATTTTTTTATCCAGAAGGTGGTCAAACACTGGAACACACTTCCTAGAGATGTGGTTGATGCCCCAAGCCCATCAATATTTAGGAGACATTTGGACAATGTCCTTAGTTTTCTTTTTTTTTCCCTTTTTTTCTCTTTCTTCTTTTTCTTTTCTTTCTCTTTTTTCTTTTTCTTTTTTGCTTTTACACTGGGAGAAGGTTACTAGATACACCAAAAGGATTAGGTTGGAATGCTATATTTTAATCACTGAGTGCCTTCACCTTACTTCAGTATTCCCAGTATGTTTCAGTGTAGGGAATCAGAGCAATCACATTACTTCTGAACAACATTCAGTTCTGACAAAGTGTTTTCTTCTTGGCAAGAAGATGAAATTCTTTGTTACTTTTCCAACTGGTTTTTGGGGACGTATTTGAACAAAAAGACTTCTTCCCTAAAGAAGTGTTTGACAAGAGACTTTAACATGCTTAATGCTTCCATTCAGTGGTCCTCGTCACTGCTCCTGCACAGGTGCACAAACATTCCTGCACGTTCTCAGCCTGCTCCTCTAAATTTAATTTGCTTCTATTAGAAAAAACAGGGACAGCAAAGATTTATAGATGTGATTCTGTGAACCAGTTCATTTATTAAATTTTAAAAATAAAGGAGCAATCAAAAAAAAAACCAAAAAAAACAAAAACAACTAAACCGAAGCCCCCCAGCCATAATATTTCTATCTCTAACATATGTGAATACAAAGGTAAGGCTGAAGTTTCACTGTAATGTCGAACTGCCATAGGGCTGCTGCACTTTGTAAAAACTGACAGCTATGTGAGCTGATTTTGTGACCCTAAGTTCATCTCTATTTTCATAAAATTATTTTGCTTCATTTTTATCTACATAGCTTCTAATGAGGCTGAAAAACCTTCATAGCATGAAGGGAGAAGTGATAGGCAAAGAGGGATGTGGAAGAGAAAATGGGATTTCTGCAGAGCCAGCTGTTAGGCCAAGTCTGAAGAAAATCCTGAGAGACTTGCCTCCTTTCTGGTAGTTTCAAAAAGGTCTTATGTATCTCTCAGTCGCAGAAATAAAACATTTGTAATTTAACAGATGTGAGTAGATGCAGTGCAGAGGGGAGCTGTCAAAGTGACTTTTCCATATGTTCAAAAGTGTTTTTTTCCCAATACCTTGCATTCGTTCTATCTCAAAGTTTGCAGAACTTGAGCATCATCCCCTTCACATTGGTGCTTTTTTTTCTTCTTTTTCTTTTCTCTTGGAGGTCTAGGGTAAGAACCAAAGAACATTATGGTAGCAAGAGAGCCGCAAGAAATGAGAATACTGGTTTATATTAAATACATTTTTAAAAGAAAAAAAGAAGGAATCCCCTGCATCCTTTCAAAAGTAACTGTTTGGAGTTTATAAACATTCCTCACTCTTTGAAGTTAAGTGCTTACTGTAGCTAAGACTGCTTTCTATATCTTGACATAATTCTCTTTTCACACCTTCACCAAACTTAAAAGGTGAAATGTTTTGAAGAGTCGTTCTGAAAACTTTCCTTAAGTCTCAGACAAGACTAAAAAGCAATGCTGGTGAGCACAATGACTGGCAGTGCGCATTACTGGCACATTTATTTCAACTAATGCATACATTTGGCAGTCAGTGGTCAATGCGGAACATTATTTTAGGCTTTTTTTTTCAGGAGACACAGAAAGGTTTTTTCTTAAATATTTTTGTTCCTTCTCTTAAACATTAAACAATTTTGTAAAATCAGAATGGTATGTTGCCTTGTTTGAAGAAATAAAAGAAAACAGAACACCCTAGTCTCCCCACTGACAGTGAGATTTGCTTCTACTCTTCCAATAAATCTGTTGTGTCTGACATGGGTGGGTAAACAGAAGGTGTATTGTTTTTACACACCTATGATTAAATATATTTATGTAAAACCAGCAAAGCCACAGATATGAATGATACAGAAACCTTTCAAAAAGCAGGCAGTTTCAAAACTGAAAGGAATAACAGGTAAATTATACATAAATTTAGTCCCCAAAGTTGTTAACAATACACTTGGTTGATGTAACTGAAACAAAATTCTACATTTCTGAAAATACTGAACAGTTTGGGAGTTTAAAGTTTTCATTGTTACAAATTTCTTCCCAGATTTTGTTTGTAAAGTACTAAACCCAGCAGTCAACACTGGCAGTCAATTTAATCATTGTGACTTCAGACTCTATAGCTATTTCCTGCTGATATTGTGTGGGACACTGAGGATATCTGATCCATCTTTATTACCTGTTGCAAAGTACTGCTCCTGGAGAAGAATTTTCATCTCACAATCCAGTACTCTACTTAAAAACTGTGCATATTTTCTTATCTATATGTACATATTATATACTCTTAGTTAATTTCAATTTTTTTTTTGCACTTTGGATATGAATACTCAACATACAAAAATTTTCCCCCTGCTTATAGTTTTCAAGATCTAAAGTAGTAGTAGTAGTAGTAGTAATAAAAATAATAATAATTCTAAGCAATAATTTGTTTTTATTGTTAAGACAGCCTAGTTCTCTTGAAGCTACTTATTACTTTCAGGCCATACAAATCACATAATATGAGCATTTTTTACCAGTCCTTGGAGACGAGACATATAAACAAATCTGTCTCGGTAGAAATAAATAGGAAACCACGTACCAAGACAGGAGGCCTTTTTCTTCTGCTTGCCTGCACTTAGACTGTAATCTTTCATACAGTCTGAACTGTAATATTCATCAGTTATACATGCATAAAAGTGCTGAGCTTCAGTTCTCCTGTAACTAAAACAAATTAAGACATTTGTCTTCATTAGTTGAACATAATGAAAAAAAAAAGACACAAATTATTTATTTTTATGCACCTCAAACCATATATTGAAAATAATTTGAGAATTTCAACTGCCTGAGCAGTTAATTTATTATTTCTGAAATTTAAGGATGTGTAGCTAACATATTTGATGAAAGAACTGCTTTTATAGTTGCCTCAGGATTATGAGCATATTGAAGCAGTGTCTGGGAGGCATGCAGAGACTGAGCTTTAAATCAATAAGGAATTTCCAAAACACTTTACATCTGGTAGCTGTTGTGAGAAGACTCTGCCTTAGAGAAGCAGCTTCTAGTAGGAATTTACCAAACAGATGTAACCAAAGCACAGACATTATTAAAATATCATGCTGGTGTTGTGCCTAGGACCATAATGTATGACATTCATATGTGTCATATACATGGTCGAGGAGTAAGTCCTATGAGAAGCAACTGAGGGAGCTGGGGTTGTTTCTCCTGGCGAAAAGGAGGCTTAGGGGAGATCTTACTACCTGCGAGATTGGCCTTTTCTCCCAGACAAATAGCAACAGGATGTGGGGAAATGGCCTCAAGCTGCACCAAGAGAGGTTCAGGTTGGACATGAGGAAGAATTTCTTCACTGGAAGTGTTGTTAAGCATTGGAATGGGGTGCCCAGGGATGTGGTGGCATCTCCAGCCCTGAAAGTGTTCAAGAAACAGTTGGATATAGCACTCTGTGCTACAGTTTAGTGGCGTTTAGTCAAAGATTAGACTTGATGATATTGGAGGTCTTTTCCAAACTTAATGATTTTGTGATTCCATGGTTCTTTGTATTGCATTGACAAAGACTCATCTCCAAGTTTAAGGTGTCTGTGTCCCAATACATTACTCTTAATTAGAAAAAAACCTAGTGTGTTGCAACCCAGCACATGGTGTTTGCATGGCTTGCAATGAGATGCACCCAAGGCCACTTCTTACCTTACCCATGGTGAAACAGTTAACGGCAAAACAGTGATAGTCATTGTTTAGAGAATTTCCCTTACAGCTTTCTAAGGGATTGGGGTGTTCTGCAAAAGCATGAAATGTGTTTTCAGGTCTGGACAGTTTTGTTGTGACCTTGCACTTTTCTTGTCTTTCAACAAAATCTTATCTGCCTGACCCAAATCTTCACATATACCAGAAGTGCTTGAAGAATTTCTTTCAGCTTCCTTAATTCATCTGTTATTATTGATGGATAAAGTTAGACAAATATTTCTTTCAAAGGAGGCTATATTTGCAAACCATTCATATGTGACTGTCACAGATTTGCAAGACGAATTGAAAAAAAGAAAGCACTGTATAAATATGAAATACTTTTATCTGTGGCAAAAATAAAATCATTGATTTTCTCACTAGAGGTTTCAACAAAGATATCTTCCCGTTCTGCAGCTGTGCAATTCAACAGGGGTAGAGAGATAATAGTGTATTATGATTATGATCTTTTCAAATTGTCTGTGATGTTAAAATGCGTGAAGAGTCTGAGAAAAATGTTACTGACACTCATTTGTTTAATCCGTCTGAAACGTGCTTTAGAGAAGTTTTTAATGATAGTTTGAGGACGGGCTGAAAAAACGAAACTGAGAGAAAAAAAGAAATGAGAAAACAAACAAAAAATGGAGTACAGCTTGAATGGCTAATACGATAATTTAATAATGGTCTCAGTATTTAAAATAGTAAAAAGTCCACAAACACTTTTTTCATTCTGTTCAGATTATTTTGTTACTGCAAAAGAAACAGACAAAGATGTTGTATATTTAGAATTAAACCTGTTTAATCATATTTAAATTATTCAGTGTAGGCAACAATTATCCTGTTTTGTTTTGTTTTATAATGTACCCACTGTGGAGGATAGGCATGTTTTAAGCTAGTTGCAAATTAATTTTTTAAGCATATCCTGGGAAAAGTACACTGGGAAAGCCAAGTCCTCAAATGATAAGTACTTATTTATATGAGAATTAATTAATGGCTATTGTAATTCCAACTCCCAGATATTCATCTAACTTTGGTATCAATTATTTTGCATATTTATGGCTGGAAAACTAATATGTAATAAATCTCAGCTGCATCATCCATCTTGGTTACATTTCAACTTTATATACCCACATGAACTTTATAATGATAGTTCTATAAAGAAATGACCAGAAATTAGCCTGAGCTGGGAATGGGTATGAGTGGGAAGAAGTGAAAATAATTAGAGAACATACCACCTGAGAAAGTGTTTTGATTACATTTCGCATAAACTACTGATTTTAAGTGTTTCCTGACTTATCAGCAGCTTGTCTTTTCCAAGCCATACATGTAGCTCAAAGATGAATATATATACAAAATTTTAGTGAACAGTTTTGGTTTGGATTTTCTTTTAAATATTTGCACTTTTAACAAAGATATGGGGTAGTTTAGATTGCTGTAAACATCTGAGGATTTTTCATTATAGTTACTGCAACTTAATAAATATTTACTATTTACAGCATGTCTAATATTAAAATATTCTAATCCTAATATAGGATGAAACACTGATTTTTTTTTTTTCAACAAAAAGTTTATTTCATAAATAGAGCGAGGGACTGGGAGCTGAGAGAATCCCTTTTCTTTCTTCATACATTTCTGGGAGATTTTAGAACGCACAGATAGGAAGAATGAACAAAGCTATGTTGACTCTTCTTTCTGTCACTTCCTTCCCATCCCACTTAGAGATGATAAAGAGGGTTAGGGAGCTGATGTGGCTATAAATTTTAAAACAAAAAAAAAATTCTGTGAAGATTAAGTGCTTCACCTATACCCAGTACCTAGTACTTTCCTTTTGCATAACTGTGACTGTCAGTATTTATTACTGAGTGCTGACTATGGTCTAGAATACTGGAAGGTTTTTCAGGCCCTCTGAGGTATGAAGTTGTAGTAAATAGTTTTCCATGGCTCCTCATAATCTAAACAGCTACTCCACAGTTATGTTGTTTCTGTGATGCAGTACGCGTGACACTTGCAAGTAGCTGAACTCCACATACTGTGTCAGCTAGGAAAGAATGTCGGTTTCCAAGGACTGAACTAAATTTTCTCTTGTAAAGGCAAAAGGAAACCTTCGTCATAGCACAGGAACAGAGATAATAGAGCAATACAATCCCCAAAACTTTCAAATATGATATCACTAAGCATGCAATCTGTTTGGTGGCAGAACACGTAGTCCGTGGCTCTTGATAAGACTATACTATTAGACAAGAGCGATTTTGTTATGCTAAAACCTAAATGATTCACCCATTCCCAGTAGTATAATTGGTGTTAGTCAGCATTCTTATGGAAATTTCAGGTGTGTTTACACTGAAGTGAGATTGTGACTGCAGTTTATTGTATTTACACCCAAACTAGCTTTAGGATAGATGGATCAATCTGGTATAACCAGAACAAGAAAGGATTCATACTGAAAAAACAAACTCAAAACAAGTAAGCCAGAATTCTCTCATTCTCAATTTAGTGCTCTTTCCTTTCGACTGGTAAAACTAGAACTTGAATTGGTTGTTTTGTTCAACGTAAATTAGTGACATACAGCTTCAAAACCTAGATATCTTTCCTGTTATATGTGGCTTTCTGCTTCCAGTAAATACTTTATTAATCAGAGAAGTTCTAAATTATCTAAATTTTCTACCTAGGCTCTGAATATGATGGTGTATTCCTAACTACCTTTGTCTTTTGCTTAGGCAAGTACACAGAGTATGAATTAATGTTTCAAGATAAATAAAGTGGTCTTGGAGTTATTAATAACAAAAAGGAAAAAAAACCCCAAGAGGAATAAAAGGTGCTATCAGTGGTCTCTGTGTATTCAGAATTTATTTTACTATCTAGCAAAGCAAAAGTAACATGTAAATATGTCCTCACATACTGTGGGCATATTTAAAAATACTAGGCAATTAATTGTGATTCCTATTGATTAAATACATCTGGCATGACGAAACAAAAATTTTCCTGGATCAAAATTTTAATATTGAAGGAGTTAGCAGAATGCTCCTCCTCCTTTTGATTTACTTAGACTCAAAATCAGTTCTACAGGTCGCAATGTGCTCCAACTGCTTTCATATGATAAAATGAGTAAAACAGACTAAAAGTAACCAGGCAGGAGATTTTACTAAGTTAAAATCTAGTAGGAAGCATTTTCAAGACCAGTTAGATCAGCAGAATTTCAAATGCTAATCTGTATGCAGTGAAGTATCAATATAAAAAGCTTATGTGTTCATAATTTATGTTTAAACATACCATTATGTGCATAAATCTTTATATACTGAGACTTCAGGGCAGAAAACATATCTATGTATAGCTTCTGCAGTAATTCTGGGAGTCTGTTAGTTTTGTACAGATGGTTTAGAAAAAGATATTTTATGCAAATATTCTTTTTTATTTTAAATTTTCATAAGCAGGTTAACTGCAATTAGAAGTTATTGCTTCCCTTCTTGAGGTTGTTGAACTTGTATAGGAAGGCACTAAGGTCTCTATAATCTATAATAAAAGGGCTAAAAATTCTTCTGGCAGAAATTTGCATTGCTGCAAACAGCAGCTAGAGTAGGATCAGAAAATTATGTATAGATTATATTCTGTAGGTCCTCCAGTCCCAGTTTGTCATGGGAATAAATAATCAGTTGATAGAGAAATAAAAGCAGTAGAAACCAGGAAAAGAGAGGGGAGAAAAATTCAGATATTTCCATACTGGTCTTTTCCCTTTCTCTTCACTCAATGGAAGATTACCCACTAACTTTTTCCCCTGATTTGGGAATAGAGTTTTAAAAATCACTCTCTGTCCCTTCTCTGTCATCCCCCCATGCACGGACTTGTAAGTTTTTTTTTTTCCAACTACTTACACTTTTTATTGAAGGTTGAGATGTGTAGTTTCTATTTCTTTATGTTTCAGAATTTTATTCTCTGTTTCTTTTATTTTTCTTCTTTTTTCTAAACACTATTACTTCACTCTTACTCCTACTGCATGTATTTTACAAACTCATTCATATATATTTTCTGTAAGTCTTAAAGTTTCTTTTTTTTGTTTGTTTTGAACAGTAAATTCTCTTTAATGAAAATTTAAATAAAATTAAATGAAACACTTTAGATTTAGAAATATAAAAAGCAGCACAGGGCCTTCTTGCAACACCTCATGGAAGAGCTTGAGTCATCTTTCACTCATATGATGAGAGTGATAGGGAAAATTACCCGTAAATGTCAGAAATCTTTTGCGTTTACTTGCTGACATTTTTCAGTTCTGCAGAGAAAACAGCTGTAACATTCACAGTGTAATCTGGGTGCCTTGACCATTTTACGTATTTTTTTTTCTTCTTTTTTTATGCAACCTTTGTCATCCACAATTCAGACCACGAGACTTTCAGCCAGTTCAGGTGCTTCTGGGTGGATTTTCCATTGCTGGGACTTGCAGTCCAGTTTGTAAAAGAAAAAAGCTAAGAGAAAATTTAGTCTGAGGAAATGATACTGTTCATATGCTTCCTTTGTTCTCTTAATAGCTACTTGGATCAGTATAAACAGCATTAAAAATTCTTTTTTTCAAAGTATCAGCTTATTAGTTGTACTCTGTATTTGCTGCAAAATGTAAACCGATGAATTTAGAACATTCTAAGTGCTTCAGAAATAGAATAGACCTACAGCACTCAATGCTAGCTTTTTCATGGGTATAATTTTTTAAATGTTTGATTTAACAGCAGCAATTTATAATGATGGTTATGCCACATTGATCCTTAATTGTGAGAGGATTGCTTCTTAGACAGGATAATAAGGTATAACAAATAAAAATATTGCTGTAGAAACACCAAAGGCCCTGTAATATGTCCATTCCACAACTATTTTTGCAAAATTTTGCACACCACCAACAGTAAGTAATACAAATACTGTTGAGCTGAATCACTATTAACTGAGTGTTTCTAGTGAAACCTTCATAAACTTAACTAATTGTAGACTGTGTTAGCCCATGTTTTATCGTTTCTGTCTATGAATTCCTCAGTTAATCAACATTTTAACTGTTTTGAATAGACTAGAATTGTAAGAGTACAAATCTGATCCCCAGAAAATATAAATAATACACGAAGAATAGATGGTACTCACTATATTTAGACCAATAGAAAGTGTGAATATAAAATGCAAATCAGTTTAATTAGAAAATAGCCTGTCAGATCAGAAGACAGTTTAAAGTGAGTCCAAGATTATTTCTCTGAATCGAATGTTATTTAAGTTTTTGTTGTTAAATATTTATATGCAATGTAATGTTGAAAATATCCCCAAAAGATTACAGAATGCACTTACATTTCCCCAGGCTCTTGTGGACTAATCACTTTCCTTCTTCCATCTGACTGAAGCAATGTGTCAAGTATAGGGTTTTGCAAAATTCCAGCATAATCAGGATGGTCTGAAATGATGTGACTGAGGCCCCTGCATGTGCAAGAGTGTTTTTCTTTTTTTCTGCTTCCTATACAGTCCTGTGCAAACACAGTTTACCTCCTAGCACAAAAGATCATCTTTTTCTAAGTACAGATGATAAATGCACAAGTCCTTGCAATTTAAATACTTTGAGGATGGCTTTTCCCACATTTTATTAATGAATAAAGGAAAGATGCTTCTGTATTTTGTAATTAAGTGCACTTTCTATGTTCTATCCTGACACAGCAGCTTTTTTATACATGTATAGTATAAATATACATGTATAGTTCTTAGTATAAGCTGTAGATATTGAAGAAATATAGAATAAGTTAAAAGAAATAAAAGAAATAGTATATGGATTTTCTGACAGTTTAAAGACTATAAAACATACTATCCATGCATTTCTTCAGCTCCTTTGTAGCTGACCAAAATACATTAAATAGTTAAACAGGCAGCATCTCTCTAGTGGATACAGAGGATTTTTTAAAATACAACAAGTTAATGAAAATGTATTTTATTACTCAGCTGAAAGAAACCTTAAAACCCTAGCCAGTAAGTAGCATTATTATGATCGAAAGAAAGAGGAGGGCTTCATTATAGAATTGCATTCATATCAACTGAAAGAGGGGATGCCATGCCTTTTCATCTACACTTTTTCTTTCTTTCCTGAGATTTCTTAACCACTTTAATGAAGAGTCTTTTACTCCTATTTTTGAAGGAGGATAGGAAAAATGATGGCTTTGTTCTCTACTTAAACATTGCACAAATCTTAACATAGAAAGCGCTTCTAACTGACGTGATTTACTCTCTAAGATTCAGAAAATAAAAGCTTTCTCCATTGTCATTATTCAATTATCAATGTAGATTTTAAAATATTCACTGAAAAGCCCTTATGCACAATATAAAGAGAGCAGATTACATACAAAGATTTGACAACATTTGAACTGTCCCTTGAAGTACTGAAATGTTCAAAAGCTTCAAAATTATTATGTCATTTTAAAACACTGAATTATGAGAAAGAAATATATCAAATTTGAGAATTTACATCCCTATTATCCAAACACATTTAACCTTATCCATCTGAATGTGTTGCTACCTGGTGCTGTTAATAAGTGCATGTTGAAAGGTGTTTTAAGTGTCTAACAATCTATCAAATAGAGACTTTTGTGGGTTGGTCCTGAAGCATAAATTGTTTTTGCCCCTCTTAATAAACTAATAGGGTAAAGTGTTCATTAAATATCAGACCTTGTATTAGCTTTAGGGTAACAAGCTATGAGGCAACAGCCTGTAGATTCATGTATATTAGACTAAATCTACTGAAGCACACTTAAAAACTATTTGGAAAAAATATTGAAAAAATTAGAAAGAAAAGTGCTGTTTGGCTGAAGAATACTGTTGGGCATGAAGACGTTTGAGATCATGGGATTAAATGTGATAGGAATTGTTGCAGCAAGTAGCCTGGCTTACTGGCAACAGCAGCTAGATCAAGTTTGTGGATATATATTTGTGTGAGCAAGTGGGTTTTTATTTATGTGACCAGTGTGACTGTGTTGAGAAGCAAATGCTTTTCTTATTAATATTATGGCTGTTAAAGATACAGTTTTTAATGAGATATTATTTACTCTTATTTGGCATAACTGACATTTCATGTAATATATTCCATGCGATTTTTCTTCCCTGTGGTCTATTTAGGTTCTCCATATAGAGACAAGATCACTATAGCAATTCTCCAGCTGCAGGAAGAAGGCAAGCTCCACATGATGAAAGAGAAATGGTGGCGAGGCAATGGTTGCCCAGAAGAGGAAAGTAAAGAGGCCAGTGCTTTGGGAGTTCAAAATATTGGAGGAATCTTCATCGTGCTGGCAGCAGGATTGGTGCTTTCTGTCTTTGTGGCAGTGGGGGAGTTTTTGTATAAATCAAAAAAAAATGCCCAGTTGGAAAAGGTAAATATGGTCATCACCTGTTTATTTTATATCCATGGCCTATTTAAATAATACCTTAAACATGTAGTGATTTTTCGTGATACTTATACTTTATTCTTACATTAAAGTATTTGTATAACAAAGGATGACAGCAAAGTATCCGAAGTTTTACATTTGCAGCTTTTAATTTTTCTTCAATGTGTTTAATTGTAGCCAGATTTCAGGACAAGTGACTATTTCTCCTCTTATTCAAGCCTGAAAAAAGACAGCTTTTTACTCCTGGAAGTTCACTGCAGTTAATTTTATGGATGAAGAAGAAATCTGAAACTGTAATGGGAAACAAATTAATCTTCTACAGATAATTCTGATTTTCAAAAAACAAACTGTCTGTAGCTCAAAGTCAAAGTCTAAAAATGTCTCTCTAGAAATGTTCAATATAGGAGTTTATACGTGCAAATTTGTCCTGGTAACATCTGGAAAAGATTACATCAGCATGATTCTTTTTTTTGTGGGTTTACTACTGATATGATGTCCTGTAATTTCAAACTGACCCAGTTTGGGAAATCCTATTGTTAACTTGTTCTGTACTTAAAATTTATACAACAACCAGAATACTGTAAATGTGCTAAGACTGGTAATATAACGAGAAATTCATAGTTGAAATTTTCATTTTTGCATAATAATTAAATAAATCTTTCTATATGTATGTGCCCATGTCTAAACCTAAACTAAAACAGTATATTTTATTACTACAGCAAATTCTGAATTTTAGACATTGAGAGAAACAGTTGAATTTTGCTAGATTTTTTTTATTTTTTTCCCTTTTGAGGAGTTTGTGACCTATTACTATTTTTAAATTTATGTTTAGAAATTTAATTTATTAAATTCAGTAGTAAATCCAAAAGCTACATTTATACTGGTATTTTTCCAGATGATGCTAGTGAGTTTTTGTAACTTGAATCATTACTCAGAAAATTTACTACTTGTTTTCACTTCTTTTGAGGCAAGCTTTTGGTACTCACTTTTCCTGTCATAAATTTATTGTTAAAAAAGCTTTTTCTAACGCACTCTAAGGCAGTGTGAGGTTTCAAGGTCCTAAACACTTTAAACATGGGTACATTCATTTAATTGTTAAAGGAATTTTTAGGAACTCTTCTTTACAATAATGCAGGATATTTCCTTCTGTTAACATACTATTGGAATGTAATGTTTCTGAAATGAATTTGTAAGGAAAAATATACTGGTTACTTAAGAAAGCCATGTAAATGTCAATAATTTTTTTTATCCATTCCTAAAATGGATATGGATCTCACACAAACATCAGTAAGATTTGGTTCAGATTTTCTGGATTTTTATCAAGGACTCAATTAGAAGAATAGGCTGTTTTGATAACAATCTTGTTACATAAGTTCAGTATTTTACAGGGTGTAAATACATATGTGACAATAACAGCATACTGGAAGTTGTGAGAGGAAGCAAATGGAAATTCTCTAATTAAGGATTTGTTTCCTTAAGTCCTTTAGTTTTGGGGGAGGGGGGGTGGGGGGTGTTTATGTTTGTTTATGTTTGGGGTTTCCCTTGGGTTTTTTTTTGGTTTTTTTTTTGGTTTTTTTTTTGGTTTTTTTGTTTGTTTGTTTTTCTGGTTTTTTGGGTGTTTTTTTTTTTGTGTTTGCTTTTTTCTATTTGTTTGTTTATTAGTTATGGATAGAGATAGCAATGACTGGAGGAATGTGACCTTCAATTAGTACTTGTACCAGAAATATTTCATCTTCAAGTATTTAAATACTTTAAAAAGTTAGGAATAAATCTGAAGCAGGTGGGTCGAGTCAGGCCTCCCTCTTTTCTCTTCTCCTTGCCTTCAATCCTTTACCTGCCATCTCCTCCCTGCTACTCCCACATACCCTGATATCAGCAGACATAGAAATTTCAGTGCAATTTTATTTATGGAAAGAAGAGAAAGATGACACTCACATCCGTGCACTTGGCCTACTCCAGCATCCCCTCACCTACTCTTCTTGTAGTACCCAAAAAACCTTCAGACATCATCTTTTTTCAGCCTCTCCAAATGCAGCAGATCCCCTTTGCCTAGGAGAGGGAGTAACAGCAGCCAGAGCAGAAATGAGAAATCCTGTCATTTGTCTCCAGTTTCTCCAAGTTTCCTGCTGAGATGAGTAAACCATGCAAATAATGCTGCTTTGGATATCCCATGGGGAGAGAGGAGGCACCTATTTTTGGTAACATTTGTGGCTTGATCCCTTTGGAATCAGAATATCATTCTGGCACAGTGTTTGCCAGTGTTTGGAAACAGGGAAGATCAAAGGTCATATTAAGAGCCAAGCAAACAAAATGAATCAGATATCTTCAACTGCTGAATATATGGAGTATCCTGAGGTATAAGTGGGTGTCTGTGTTTGCTTTTAAATGTGTACGAAATATTCAGTTGTACTTCCAGCAGGGAGGCAATGCAGATTGAAATTGTGTAATATAGATATGGGGGTTTAGAATTTTTTATGGCATGCTGCTCTTGGAGCTTACACATAAACAGAGATATTGGCTGGTGTGAACCTATTTGGAAGAGTGAAATCTTGCAAGGAATCAAGCTCAGTAAAACAGCAGATAAAATGGTCTTATTTGCTAAAATAAAAAATGTTGCATCTTTTAAGCAAAGTGGTTCAGAACATCCATGCCCCTGATGTGTTTAAAAGTCTGAAGGAAACATGATACTCCTGAGACTTTCTGGGAACCAGATGATTTCATGCCACTGCAACACTTTCCAGACAGAGAGAAATTCCTCTTTTATTGACACCTTTCAAAAGCAGAGATAAGCCTGGATGTTATTGCAGTTAGACTGCCAGTCACTGACACTTACTAAAGCTCCCTTTCTTGAAAAATAAGTATCCGAAATGACTATTTTCCAGAAAATCCAGTAATTATGACTGTGAAAGGAGCTATGTATAGATTAAATTCTGCTATCATTTCTAGCTATTCAAAACTTATTGAGCCTTCAGCAGGTTGGAATTAGGTATGCTTGTGTAAAAATAGCAGATGTACATATTATTAATTTTGATTAAGTACTTAATTTTGATTAAGTACCTAATTTTTATTAAGTACTTCAAATAATGTGAAATGAGACACATACCTAAACCATTTGTTAAGAGATGAGGTCATACACTTCCTATTGTAAAAAAAATACTAGATTAAGTCTTAGCATGTACTGAAACATGTAATGCCAACAAAGTATTTCTTGAGTTATACAATCAAATCCTAACATAAACATCAATTAAATGAACCTCTCTGAAATGTTATTTATTTATAATTATAAAAGCAATGAAAACAATAACTACATTAATACTTGTTTATATTTCACATACATTTTCCCAGGGAAGACAAAAGCTATTGAACTTTCCATGTTAAATAATTCACTGCTCAGCTGTGCAATTGAGCTGAAAAAGATCAGTGTGGATAATTTACCTCTCAAGGCACAATGACTGAGCACTTGGCAGGACTGGGCCCAAAGCAGAGATCAGTAGCTAGGAATATACACGTGTTACATACAGAAATGTTTTACTTACAACTGCAGATTCCATTGAACAAGAAATTCTGAATGCTGAAATGAGACTATGTCTTTGGAGATGGCACAAATTTATCTGGATGGCTCTTGCCTGAAATGAATCGCATACAAAAATTTAAAACACTTTCTGCAAGATGCTCAAAATATGTTTTTAATATGTAAGGGTAGCAGGAACAGAGGTTTCTGATCCTAACTGGATCGAAAATTCATGCAGTTTTAAAAAGCTTCAGAGTCTTTAGGTTATGGTAGTATTTGATTGCTAGTAATTCTGAATTTTCTACCTCACACACGTTTTAATAATGTGATAACCTGGAGTGTATTTTTGACTAGATATCTCGTCTAGTCTTGCCTAGTACACAGTCTCACTGTTTCCTTCAGAGGAAGTGCTGGGAATGACAGAGCACGGTCCTTGTCTATGGCAGAATGTTGACATTCCAGGTGGCGCAGTGGGAAGGGGTAAGAGGAGATGGTAGGTCAGAGGCTGTCCTGACTGCATTCCTGCAGAGCAACCACAAGATGATGTCTTTTAATTTCTGAGAGGGAAATTTAATTGCCACTTTTTAATAAAATTTATATCACAGTGCTTACCTATTGTTTAATTGCAGCCTTTATAAAAATACTAAAGGCTTGTATTATTTCCCATTGTTTATGATACAAAAATCTAATTTTGTCATCTACTTGGAAACATGTTATTATCAGACCTTTTTTATCTAGCCAATCTTGACGATAAATGCTCAGTCATTTGCATTTTATAATTGCTTTTGCTGGTGAATGACCTGCTCCCTTATTTTAACAGGCACTCAGAGGGCAGTGATAAGCAAGGTTAGAAACAGAATTACTATTACTATTACTACAATTACTATGTCTTTTTACTTTTTTTTCTTTAATTGATGTGTATCAATGCATTATGGGTTTATGTCCATTTCACGCATTTAGTTTTGTATAGCTTATTTTATTATTATAAAGGCCAGAAAAAATATTGACCTTGAACACTATTAATATTTAGCATAATATATCGATGATTCTCAGTTTGAGAATTTATTGACCTGTCCTTTGATTTTGTGTGTTGGTTTTTTAAAAGTTTTGAGAGATTATTTGTATTTTTATAACACCTTCACACAGTGATTAGATACTATTGTGTCAGCTGTGCCATAGAAACTATGTGTGCACTTGTGAAAACATTAGAATGTAATTCCAGTATTGCTATTGTGGTGCTTCTTTGTCAGCAGGATGTGTAGAAAATCAGTATTTTAATCTTTAATTGTTTTCTTACTAAGAGTGCTAAACCAAATTTAAATAGTTTCATCTGAAAAAATGGAAAGGTTTTAGGATCCTTCTTATTTTATCATAATATTTTATGGTATGGTGGCTTGGGTTACTTTTCCAAACTTTATTAAAGTATTTCACTAAAGTATTTTTCTTTACTTTCTCAGAAAAATGCAGTTATGTCAGTTTTGCTGAAGTTCAAAAATGTTCCTAATAGTTTAATATCAAAAGACTTTGAATTTGGGACAGTAATTTATAATAGTTTTGGAACAATCCCAAAGTAAATCTCAGCCTAGTGATTTTTTTCCAGGGAGAGACAAGTTCAAAAGATTTTAAAGTTGAAAAGCTTGTTCCTCAGGCTACAAGAAACAAAAGAATGTGGACATTCTTGGTAAATTGAAGTAAAAGCTTTGGGATTTATATCCCAAGTAGCTTTTATACAATCTACAGTCAGTGATTTAGTCTGTATTTTTGTGCCACATTTTTTAATGGAGTGACCTCAGAAATTTTAATTTTGGCTGGGAAAAGCAGCAGCTGTGACAAGTCATGAAAGAAAAGGCTTTTTCAACATTAGCACACTGCATTCTGCTGATATGTCATTGGAAAATTGGGAACTTCTATCATCCTCTACTCCCCTGAGCACTGTATGAGTATGTATAAACTTGTTTAGTTAATTTGTGTGTGTGCACGTGTAGAGATTACTTGAATTTGAGGTATTAATTTTAATTAAATGCCCTCTTGGAAACCATGTAAGTTAATATTAGAGGATATTTTCTAAGTGGAGAAACTGTTGCGAACCCCCCAAAAAATCAAAACAAAACTGCCCCAAACCAAAATAAAATCCACACCCCCAAACACCTTTAACAGAAGGTTAAAAAAAAAAAAAGGCAGAAGTGGAAAAGGGCAAGTTACCAACTGCGGCATTTTAAAATAATTTGCAAACAATAAAACACTGAAACCAAGATCTTTATTTTGATTTTTGATTGCAGCTCAACCAGTATCTGTTTGGTAGTGGCCTTTTTTTCCTTAGGTATTTTTACTGTCTTAATTTGTGTCTTTCAAAAGACAAGAGAAAATTTAGGAATGTATGAAAAGCTGACCCATACACAAGTACAGGAGGTTCACTGCAGTTCCACAGTCATTCAGTCAAAGATCAGAGCTTGAATTATAAGTCTGCATTATGGGATATTTTAATAATTTTAAACAAAAATTTAAAGTTGGATAAAAAATTTTTGGAAATCCCTACATGTTTTTACTTTATAGCAAATATAGTCACTTTCACTCATCAGTAGAAGAAACACACTATATAATTATTTTTTCCTCTGATAAAAATATTTTCTTCATTCTAATGCAAAAAGAAGTCAGATTATTGAATATTTGTGTCTAATAGTTTTTCATTGCCTTCCTCTAAATATTACTTTAGCATATAATATGAAATATTAAACTTTCAATTTTGAATTTATCAGCTATACTGTAGTTAAGTGTAGTAATAAATACAGTTTAGTTCAGCTGATTTATTTACTTTGACTTTTGTATAGGTCAGCAAAGTAACAACAAGCACTTCCTACTACCTTTTAGATTGAGAAAATATCCTTGTCTGTCAGATGAAACCATACAATTGTAGAGAAATGGGTGCTAAACCTTTTGATATTATGTATTGCAGTATGACTATGATAGTGCTTCTGAAACAGTAGAAAACCTTGGCATTAAGTTATAGTAATAGTCTCTCTCTGTTCAATATGATTTGAGGCCATGCCAAATTTTTTATTAAGTTCATGCTATCGCACTGTACTGTAAAAGTAGTACAAATTTTTACAGTGGATAATGCACAGAGGACTTAAGCTGACCAAACTTTGAAAAAAAGCTCTTTAGAATTCAGGTAAGAAAGGTTATTTTCTAAAATATCTCTGCAAAATTAATTATTTATTTTCAACAAAGCATTTTAATACAGATAAATTGGTATTAAAAAGGATTAATTACATATCATCATCACTTCCTTTCACCATGCCTGACATTCCTTGGACAAAAAGAATGAATTTAGATGTAGGATCAAAGATGATTCAACACATGAATGAACCTTAACATCCTGTGGCTCAGAATGCAAGATCTCAGGGGATTGATTCAGTGCGTCCAGGATCACCTGTGCTGAAAGGCAGAGAAATATCCTGTACAGCTGTGATTACAAAATACAGACCCATTAACATTGCAATGGATATCATTCTAAACCAGTTAGGCAGTACCATATATTTTGTTATTTATTTTCTCAGTGGCAGCTACATGGCTGGAGTACTATTAACTGCCCTCAGTCCTTATTAAACACCTGCCATTCATGTGCAGCCATTGTCCATGGACATGACACAGCAGTACTATGTTCTGGAAGAAGATCTGGACTGGTGTGACAAGGTTTACATCAGTGGGAATTATTGCCTCTGACTGAAACACTAATGACAAATAGCACTTATTGCCACTCTTTCAAATTGAAAACACAGACCCAAACCTAGAGAAATGTTAGACTGTCAGCCTCTTCCAGAAGAGGTTGAACTGAAAAATGAGGATAGAAGATATCTTCTGAGTGTTGCCTTTACCTGTCCAACACAGCAGCTGTCTCCCTGGGATTAAACTGCCATCACCCCCCTATTTCAGCCAGGCACTGGAAGCTCAAAATGACTGCACCATCCTGGTCTGACAATAGAGTAGGACTGTGTATCATCTGTGTGTCGATGACACCACAGCCCAAATTATTTCATTATCTCCTCAGTGGCCTCATATACATGTTGAAAGGAGAGATGACAGGATGAAACCTTGTGGAATCCTGCATGAGAGAGAGCCCTCGGGGCTGATGAGCAGTTGTCCTATGCCATCCTCTGGGATTTCTCTGAGAGGAAAGAGTGGAACCACACAAGTGCAATCCCTTCTGCCCCAGCCTAGGTCCACAGGTGAGTCAGAAAAACATCATGGTCAGTGTGATGGCCAGAAAGGCTGCTGCCAGAGCTAAACAAAACCACTTTGGAATAGCTTTTTGCACTAATAGAAGTTCCCCATCAACCACAGGATGAAGGGTAGTTGTCAGGATGGAAACAAGGAAAATAGTTTCAGAAGACTTTAAATGAACTCAAGTGCTGCTTTCCTGGAAGTCTCTGTCATCCACCAGAGTGCATTTTGTTCTGTTAGGAAATAAATTTTAGAATTTGAGAGTGGCTGAATTGTTTTTTGGTGGGGTTTTTTGTTTGTTTGTTTGTTTGTTTTGTGTGTGTTTTTTTGACACCAGTTGATAATTTATTTAAGACAAGCTGGAAATTTATTGTTCCACTGGGAGACACTTACAATAAACACTAGAAGTAACCTGCAGTGAGGTCCTGTATGTCATCTAAGTTCATCTCATAACTCTAAAACTCGGCGAGCACTTCAGCCAGCAGAAAATAGTTTCAGTGTGGTTTTGTTATAGGAAGGGTCAGTCCCATCAGACTTTTGTTGATGCTCTCCATCAAAAAGCTACAAAAGTCCTTGAAACAACCAGCATTCAGTTACAGGGTAAAGCACCTCATGCTTCATCAAGCTGTCTGGAACTACTCTACTGGTTGTGACTTTGTAGATACTATGGTGAAAGCAAAGTTTGATCTGTGGAATTAAAATTTTCCCTTTGCTTGATATTATTGTCTTCATTTGAGTCTGCAGTGAAATCTCTGTTTCATACAAGTGACATATATTTTGGTCTGAAAATTACTTCCTAAAATGGCTCCTCATTCTACTTCTACTGAAAAACTAAATAATTGCTACATCTAAAATTGAGACTATACTGGTGATATGTTCAGGTAATTGGTGTGAATTTAGTCCGAAGTGTACTTGTGCATTATACTTGCTATGGATTGAAACTGTGCTGCATCAGAAAAGTCAGTGGCAAAATATTTTTAATGTGACTATATTATGGATATATAGATATGTACAGTACGCACACATATGTGTGCAATCTTTGATCTACAGTCATGCCTAAGAATGGGTATATAACGAAACAACCTAAAAACCTGATCATTACAAGCACACTTCAACTTTGAAATGCTTGTACTTCAACTACCATGATATATGATTGCACTTTTTCTGTTTCCTGCTCTTTGATTGCTCATCTCTTTGGGTTCCTAAGTCAACATTTTGATAGGATTTGTTTTTCTGTCTAGAGGGTTTAAGATTGACAGTTTTTCCATACACATATTTGAAATCCCTAAGGAGTGGCATAGGAATCAGAAACTGATTAGGAGGGAGAGTCAGGGTAGGACTGTGCATTCATTCTCAGATAACTTCAAGATAAAAACCGGTTTGATTGATATGTCCTACTAGATGCTAGAACAATGACCCATAATACAACAAGACAATGCTGTTATTGCTGTTACTGCTTTAAGATAATTGAAGAAGTCTTCAAATAATGTCTGACAGACAAGACTGTAAGCAACGAACTTCTCAGTAAATCCTAGATCTTTCTATTGAATGCTGACAGTTGGCTTTACATTATCTGCTTCTAAGAAGGGGAAAATATAAACCGGTGATTGGAGATTTTTAAATTTAAAACACACTGACTATTAATCACTTAAATCAGAATGTTTAGAGGGCTGCAGGCGTGCTGTTCTATTATCTTCCTGTTGATCTTTTTAGACTGTTAAAGCAAAAATCTATGGCGATACTCTCATAATTCTGTGTCTAACAAATGCTATTATGATTTCTCATTACCTTTCTAAATTCCCATGAAGCAAAATAATGAAAGCAGTGTAAGTATTATCTACCTTTCATATTAATACATCTGTGCAAAGATACTTTTTTTTTTCTCATGCAGTAAAGCCATGCACAAGCTGTCTAAACAGCTTGTAAGCAGTTTTAACATTTTGTAGAATTCTCATCTTGATTCTTCATGACTCGTGAGATGTCAGCTGTGGAAAAGAATGTCAGAGGTGTCAGTTAGTTCTTTATTAATCTTAAGGAGATAAACTTTTTCAAAATTGTGTTGTGTTAGAAGGCTAAGAATTACAGTTCTGATTAAAATTATCTTTTGTACACTTTTTTGGTAATGTTTTATCCTGATATGCTGGAACAAAACAGATACACGTTTGTGCTGTGTGGTTTAGTGAGCTGTATGCTCTTCTGAAACTCTTTTAGCATTTGATTATATCTAAGATGACTTGGAGGCAGCATTTACTTTCTGGTATCATTTAAGAAGACAACTTATGATTTTGTAAGGGTTAGTGAAAAATCGATAATAACTGATGTTCTTGTAACATGCCTGCAGTATGGAAGGTAAGTTGGGAGCAAGAGGTTATTTTCTTTGAATTAAGTTGAGAGTCTTGTAATATATACTAAAGTGCTCAATTCCATGACAGACAACAGTTTTGAAATGTAACCTTTAAGTTCTGTAAACATTTTGCTGTTTTTCCCCAGCAGCTGAATTCAGGATCAGGACATTGGATAATCTTTTTTCAAATCATATCTGAAAATGCCTTTACCTGTCATAAAAAAGTATTCTAGAGTGGCTTCTTGTTCTTATGTCTTATTATTCCAAAAATTGTATCCTAACAGTGAAAGAATACAAAGTTTAACGGTATAGAAAATGGGGACTACAGCGATTGGAATTGAAATCAGACAAAAAATTTATAATTTCAATTAAAAAAGCAAACCATAATTTAATACTTTCTAAAATTTATTGAATATTTTATTTTTAGTATGTGTGAAAACTCTTCTTTATATTTCTCAGATAGAATCCAAAGAAGAAAAAAGATCTGGGTCATGAACTCTTACATAGCCTTGAAATGATCTTTTTAAAATACGTTACTATTTCAGTGAGTGAAATTTGAAACAAACAAACAAAAAAAAAAGGAAGCTATGTAACAACTGTCTTAATCAGAAACAATATTTTTATTACCATACGTGGACACAAATTCCCAATTTATAAAAAATATTTTGAAAACATAGAATGGAAGAATTTTCTACATAAAATAACTCAAAATTGTGGTATCTGCTTTTCAAAGACTGTCAGTCATTCTGAAATTTCTTCTTTAATGAATTTTCATATACAGGTAAATTTCTCAGTTCAAATGTCTTATCAAGTTTCTTGAGACTCATTTTATGGGTATTTCAGAATGTTGACATGTGTTTTCTCACCTCTTGGGTATTGGTTGTAATCTATTTCCTACTGATATTACCTAAAAATTTATAGCCTTTGCAGATTTTTTCAAAGGTTTTGGCCTCTTGAAAAGGATTTGTTCTAATTTGGCATTCTTCTTAGGCATCTTGTCAAAAAAAAGGACAAGGGACACAGTCTTGAAAGTTTTAAGTTCTAATGCATCATTTTAAAATTTAGAAAGATTTTGTTCTTCAGAATGTTTCAGTTAGATCTTTAATTCCAGAGATAAGTGCCATTTAATGGCTACAAGTGGTGTAGTGCTGAGTTGTACCATTTACTTCTTAAGGGACTCCCTATGAAAGTCCTGAGTTGTATGCTAGGTTCTTCACATAGTGGAAATGCCAAGATCTTCAAGCCTTAGCAATTTTGCCTGTAAGGCCCTAGGGAATACTAAATTAAATCTTGCCCTTTCAAAATATTTCAGAGTTAATTTCAATTTCTTGATCATAATTACAATTTTGATGTTAAGCACTAGCATTTTATTGGAAAAAAAGGGTTAGTCTAAGAGAATCTCATATTTTCTTTCAAAGTATAGCTGGATAAGGCAGTACAGTTTTCTACTTTCTATACAATGCTCAACAAAGATACCTTATGTGTTAAGATCTGACACATTATATTTAGACCATTCAACTGGGAAGTTTAGCCACCTCATTCACACAAAGAAAGCTGTCCTGGATGTCAACCTAGTGCATGTTGCAGAGCTGGCTTCAGCCAGAAATGCCAAACTTTCACCTCTGAAGGACTCATACTTGACTCTCAATCAGAGAGATATACCTTCTCCTTTGGACTCACAGCTTAAACTTTTCTTAGTTGTAGGTGGTAACCCTACAGCCCTTTCTATCATAAATTGAGTGGTCATCATTCCTTTATTTCAAATTCATCAGGAGAAAAAAATGCTTCAAATGAAGAGTATCAAAGCCAGAGCAAGATTGCCCTTTCCTTTGCTTCCAACCTGCTTGTTTCGTTATTCATGCAAATGATCAGGGAAGAGGGCGTTTGTCCAAGATTTGATGAATGTGTTCTGACATTGTGAACATGAGTTCTAACTCATGATTAAGGCAACTCATGTTTGCACTCTTCTGCACAAAACAGAATTTTATATAAAACTGTTGAAGTTCTCAGTGAAACAGGAATTACCACTGAAGCTTTCCCTCTTCCACTGTGTGCTCTCATCCCTAATCTACAGAACAGCTCACATTTCCCCTTTCTCTCCTTCTGCCTCTGTTAAATGCTTTCATGCCAAGTAGAGCAGGATCAGTAGGCAGCAACTGCAAGTGACTTTACCTTGGAGTGGTCTCATGCCTGTAGGTTATAGCTGTTTACTGAGACACTGAAGCTTAAATCTCTCTGGCAGAAGATGCTATTATATTGACACTCTTAAATGTGACTCATGTTCAGCTCTAATGCTCCAGCTGATGACTGGCTGCACAGAAGAAATGAGTAACATCTGCCATGTATCCTTCTTTAGTACTTGCGACATTTTTTAAGGAACTTGGTTTGTTAGGTCCTTTCAGAACATACCTATTGGATTGATAACCATGCATGGAGAACTGGAATGTGAATTCTGATAGGGTCCAGGACTAAGCCAAGCATCATTGTGTTTCACAGAATTTCTACTATTGTCAAATGACAAAGCTATAAAATTTAATGTGGAAAACTGAGTGCATTATTGCTTCGAGGGCTTTCGGCCCTGGAGGCTGGAAACTGAATGCAGACTTTTATGAATACAGCTTCTCTAGGTTCCCAAAGAACTAGATAGGGTGAGATGCTTAAATATTTTCTGGATCTAATCTCCAAATTTCAGGCTTATATGAATAATAGAGATATCACAGTTCAGAAATAAAGCAGGGTTTTTATTTGAAAAAAAATGACACAATTATATATTGACTACCACTAATAAAAAAATATCAAAAAATGATCAAGAGGTATAGTAATTTTAGGTGCTTTGGCTTTTTTTTCTTGTTTGATAGGTTTTTGTTTGTTTTTCATTTGTTCATTTGCCTTTTCCCTCCCATCATTTCCCTGGCCTGGAGATTAATTATTAAGAGGGAAAAATGTAAAGGGTTAGATCACACCTAAAATTTGCTTTTGATGAGAGCAATGGTCAGAGGCTTGGCTTAACATCTCAGCTTCTGGGATGGGTTATTAAGATAGTACATTTCTACATTAGCTTGAAAACATGTGAGTTAATGTACGTGATGCAAGAGGTAATTCACAGAGCCCAAAAGTGAGATTTTTTTCCTTACTGCCATATGTTCTCACCCTGAGACAAGGCTAATTGCTCAGCACACTATTAGCAGTTGAGAATTCAGTCACACTCAGGGAATAGGGAGATTTTATTTTACTTTTCGAATTTCTTGCACTCCAAAATGGAAAAAGGCCTTTAATATTTGATGGAAATATCTTAATACACTTTTTCTAATAATATGCTTTTCATAAAGATCAACAAACTGAATTGTTAGGATTTTGTTAGGATTTTTTTTTTGGAAACACTTCATAGATTATAATCAGCAGTGGGAAAAGTGTTTATATACAGAAGATATTGTAAATATAGAGTAGATAGTTTTCAGTGATGGGTCTGGATTTTAACAGTATTTAAACATGAATTCAGGTAAACTTCTTATACTAAAGTCTAATGTTTTGTTGAGGAACACTTATTTAAGTCACATAGAAATGCAATTATTGTTTTGAAATACGGCTAAGGAGATTTTACTGAATGCCTAACATTCATATTACATTCAGATACTGAACTGCAAGGCTAACCTGTTGACAGAAAATCTGCTTGAAATAGTTATATGTATCATGTGAATACAGAGTCAGTACCTGAGAGAAAGATAATTGTAGAGGCAAGGTGATTTTTACACTGAGTCATCACAGCTTGATAAGTAATTTTAATTATCATAAGATTCATATTTTAAAGACAGCAATTTGTTTTGAGCTTCAGACTGAGACAAAGCAAAGACTGACAAGACTGTGCCAGTACAGTAAATCTGCTTCTAGACATTGCAGCTAGTAATTTCTTACAGCTGTTTTTTTTTCTTGTTCCTCTATTTCCTTCTGTAGAGGTCCTTCTGTAGTGCCATGGTAGAGGAGCTAAGGATGTCTCTGAAGTGTCAGCGTCGATTAAAACACAAGCCACAGGCCCCCGTTATTGTGAAAACAGAAGAAGTAATCAACATGCACACATTTAACGACAGAAGGTTGCCAGGTAAAGAAACCATGGCATAGAGCTGGGAAGCCAAATACCCCAAGCACAAACTGTCGTCTTTTTTCCAAACAACCTTGCGAGAATGTTTCCTGTGGAAATATGCAACAAGTGCAAAATAAAATGAGTTACCTCATGCCGCTGTGTCTATGAACTAGAGACTCTGTGATCTCAGCAGTTGCAATGGCCAGACTCGAATCACAAGCATCATGGATCAACCAAGTTATGCAGGGTTACACTGTTTGTCATGGGTTTCCACCATTCTGAATGAATGAATGTTCCATGTCAGTTTTGTGGCTGGTTTCAAATGCAGTCTCAGTGAGAAGTTACAGGTTCCTTTCGAAGTTCAACGGTTGCCAGGAAATGGAGAATAAATGTCCAAGATGATACAAACCACAGAAGGAGTCTAGTAAAATAATGTCTCAGAACTGTAGTGGAACAAGAAACCATATGTTCTTCTGAACTTCCCAGTACAGAAAAGTTGGTAACTGCTGGTAGACTGAAACTACCATCTGGACAAGGCGATATGAGCTTCCTGGATGGAAGAAATGTTAAAAGTGAAGAAACTTGAATCCCATGAATAGGAGAATAAATATGAGGATGCTCACCTGCTTTTTTTTTTTTTTTTAGGATTGTTTGTGACACCGAACTAAGTAAATAAATAATAATAACAAAAAAAAAAAAAAAGTAACTTAAATTTAACTGGGTTGGAACTATCATCTAAAAACCAACAGAAATATTTCCAGAATTTTGACCCAATTTTTAGATGAACAAAAGTTTCCTTAGTACAAAGGAATGTATCTTACAACCTTTAGATATAAGCAATTAATTTTTTTTCTATAATTGTGAAAAGAGGGAGGGGGGTGGGAAGCAGTGTATTTCGCACATAGAGGGCTTGCATTTTAGCCTGAATGCGTTTTGAAACACTTGTTCCTGCTACTAATTGAACTCAATGGAGCCTGTGCAATTCTTGCTAATGTTGGAAGTGGGATGGGTCACCTAAAAGAAGTGAATGCCGAGAACTTTAAGGAGGACTGCATTTTTCAATACAGTCACAGTACTAAATGAACAAAATTCTTGAGCAGTTTTTTTTTTCCAAAAAAAAAAAAATGTTCAGGTTTATTTGTGGAAATGCAAGATTTCTATGAAAATAGTTTTTGTATGGAAATTTTTGTAAAACTTTTTATCAACAAAATAAGAACATGTGTTTCCATCAGGGGTGTGATGCCAAGCATGAGTGGTAGTGCGTGCGCACCACCAACGTTTGGTGAAAACTATTTTTATCATGAAAAAGGAATCTTAGAAGAGACATATTTTCAAGTTATATAATATAAAAAAATAGGTGCACTACCACCACTGCTTACCATGCTACACCCCTGGTTTCCACTAAGCTGATAACATGCTGTCATGAACAATTGTGTGTAAATGGTAAAAGACACAGACCTCTTGACCACATTGTGATAGAAGTTAAAGTGCACTCAGTTTGCTGTTTGACTCCAATGCACAAAATTAAAAAAAAAAAAAAAGAAAAGAAAGCATTAAATTTATGTCAGTTTTAGTTGGTTTGGTTTGTCTGTGTGATTTGAGCAACATATGTGCAGTATTTTGTGTCAGTACTGGTACTTAGCTTCAGCTCAGTGCCCTATCCTGATGATTCTTGCCACTAAATATGTGGCAAGAGAGTTTGCTAGGATTTCTGACAGAAGCCATTACAGCACATTGTGATACTTTTTGCAGGATTTGGCTCTTAGCTGCTCCAAAGCTAATTTATACGTCCTGACTGTGTTGCGTTCCTGGACATAACATTTTGAAATACTGCCCTACAGATGCTGAATCTTGCACCTCTGTCTACTGTAAATTTATTTGTATCTCAACAAGAAATGTATATTATGGTCTATGTAGGAATGTTATGTCAAGCAAAAAAGATTATGAAGATGGTCTATACATGGAAAAAAAATTACTAATTAGGAAATCCCCCAAAAACATTGATGTTATCGTAGATAATAAGCCATTGGTGAGTAATGAGGTTGGTCATTTATTTGGGCTTAATTTAATCTAATCTTATCATCATCTTTATGGCATAGGACTGTATCATTCAAACTGTAGAAATTATATCATGAAATTTGGTGGTAAATGGGAGGTTTGTGTCTACTACCCAGTTATCATAAATCTTCATGGAGATTGAGCTGGCCATTTCCATTGTGAGCAGGGACTGAGAAAGCAAATTCTCTTATATTTGTGAGTTTCATCCCCATTTATGTGATAACAATGAACAGGTTATCTTTGTCTGAAGTATAAAGAAGATAAAAACACTTTCAGCAATTTTTCTGGAAATGGGTATACTTACATAATTTATATTTAAGTTAATTCTTTAAAACACAGAGGGGAAAAGAGTAACTGTCATATAACACAATGAAAGCTCCTAATTATGATGGCTTGGAATGGAAAAAATTGGCTATTGCATTTGATTGATGATTTACAATAAAATTTGTAAAATCATGTAATAAAATGCTGTATTATATTCAAACACATCTTTCTTTTTTCCATTGAGGATGTTGAAATAAGCAGGATTTCATTCTCACCTTGATGCAGAAGACTAATTCCCATTAAGGTTTTATGTGAGCAAAAGAAAGAGTGAATGCAGAAAATGTCCCAAATATTTTATTGGGTCAAAACTCCCCAAAAAACAAAACTTCTGTCACAGAGGTAATATGGCTTAAGAGTGAGAATTTCAGCCTTCCATTATTAAGGGAAAGATGCAAAGTAAGTGGAGATTTGTATTAAAGACCAAGACTAGAAATGTATGGCTCCTCAGATTCATAGCAGGATAATGTTTTTTTTTTTACAATCATGCACTAACTCATGTTGTTACTTTGTTGTGCATTAGTAGTTATTTCTGTATTAAGACATTTACAGAAAATTGACTAACAAAGACCTGACCCCCAAAAAAGTAGAAAATACTACTGATAGTTTTGCACTCAAAAAAGCTCGATTTCTTTCAATTTCTTTCAGTTTCTTCAAAACTTTCATTCTCTTTTCACTGTTGTGAAAAAAATCCTCAATTCTGAAGAAAAATTCCTTGTTTTGAAAGGCCTCTGAAGGGCTTATCTCAAAATTCCCAAATTCTCATGCTGTGTAAATTTCTATATTGTCATTAAAATTGATAGAACTTCCCAGCAATAATCAAGTGAGTATCTGGCCCATGAAGATTCAGAATCCATATATAACTGCTTTATGTGGTTTCATATAACAGCTTAATTAATCTCCTGATTTCTCAGGACAGAATGATGGGTGCTTCTCTGACTGATCTCAAATGTGACTCTAGAGAAGAATTTTAGAGCAGTTATAGCTCAGTTAAATGGTGCTGCTTGGTGGATGACAATTGGAGGTAAAAACTGAACAGGACTTTTATTTTCCCCTATGTCTGTTTCAATGAAAATAGACATCTATAATATTTTAGACACACAAGACGCATCATTTAGATCTTCAGGTTGCCTCAGCATGGTTGTATAGCAATAGATAACTAGAAAAAGAGGAAAAAAACCCTTCTATGTTATTGATAAATGTCATTTGTGAAGGACTGGTAGTGAAAACTGTGAGCCAAATAGGTGGATGAAATCAAGAGATCTGTGGTGCTTTATGGTAAATGAGGATTTGTCCAATTACAGACATCAGCAGGCCTTTTTAATGGTATTCTCCTTTTGTATAAACAAAAGTACAAATATATCCAGGGAGTATCAGGCAAGTTTTATATGTGATGTTTCTTTCTGAAATTTCTATCTCAATTTTCAGTTGAAGAATTCAGTATAGATTTGAAATAACCTTTTCTTTCATTTTATTATTACTTGAGGCTTTGTGCTTTAATCCTTCCTGATTTCACCCATAGAGTGTTCACAAGCCCCAAAATAACACTGTTTAGTCCTACTACACTAACTAGTTAATATTTCAGAATTGAAAAAATTGTAATTTATAAAAGAAAAAAATTATGTGCCGAAATGCCCTAATACTCTACAAGATAAAAATGTTTTCAGGGAAAAGGGGTCATGAACAGAGGTAATATCGTACAAAGAGGTAAAAGATAATGATACAAAATAATTTTTGTATTGTTACTATATTAAGGATATTAGAAAAATACATTAAGTACTTCAGACACAACTTCACTTAGTCTCCAAATACATCAATAAACACAAAATATGATGACTAAAAGACTAGTTTGAAAGAAGTGTCAAAACTCCTACTTAAGGGGAATCAAGATTTTGTCCAACACAGCCCCAAATATGTACTGACATAATATTTAAGGCAAAATTAGGTGTACAAAAGTGATTGCATTTTCTGTCAGAATTTCAAGGACATAAAGGAAAAGAAAGGGTTGGCTGAGGTTGGCTTATCTGACTTACAAGATCATTGCTCTCCAACCTCAAACATGCTAGTGTCCTGTTTCCTTCCAGTCGTGCCTCTCTGCCTTCCTACAAGCACCTCTGACACTATCAAATTTATTTTCAAAGCCCTTTTCTTCTGGCTTTCCGTTAAATATAGTTCTAATTTAAAATAAAGTTACTCAAACACCTCATCTCCCCAGTTTGTATTCACCGAGATAAAAACATTAGCTTTTCATGTTACTGTAATCTAATTGTCTTTCTTTTCATTTACTACCCCTCTCTGTCCCCTGCCTGTGTTATCTTCTCCTGTTGTTCTTGTACTTGCCTAGACTGTAAGCTCTTAGGGGGCAGGGAATCTGTCTTTGATTTGTTCTATGTAGCACCATGAACTATGGAGCTATATAAATAATAAAAAATGTAGATCTTCTTAAATGATGTTTGAAGTGATAGTGATCTGATTGACTGCCAGTCTAGTAATATATTGTTTTAGCTCATTGCCTGAAATCCTAATCACTGCAGCAATAGAATAATAAAAAATAAAAATAATAAAAGCAACCCAAAGGAGCTATCACACTGAGTCATCTTACTGGAATTTTCTCTACATGGTCCGGGTATAGGAATGTCATGTTCACATACCTTCTATAAAGGTTTAAATATTAAACAAGCTACATTAGAAATTTAAAGAAAAAAAGTAGGTTAACACAGATATACAGGGTGAGCTTTGGAACAAGAAGTTTTGATTGGTTGAAGTTTGGAAAAGTTATGATTAAGATATTTGTTAAGCTGAACATCAGGAACATTTTCTTCCTTCCTCTTTTCTTCCCACTTAGATCAACAAGCCTCTCATTGCTGAAATCTATTGCAATCCTATTTAATTATTTTATGGACAAGATGAGAATTTTTTTATGAAATATGATTCTAAAGAAAATTTAAGAAATAATTCCTTTTGCTTCTATTCAAGAACACTTTCTATGAATGCTGGAAAAATTGTGGGAATTCAAGAAAAGTGCTAGCTGTATTAATGAAAGAAAACAATGCATCTAGTCTTGAAGACGAACATATCAGCTTTCTCTTTTACCTTTTGCTTCTTCAAGGAATGACATTTTGTATCACTGAACTTAGTTCTTCTGAATGTTGAAGTGTATACTGTAAATTATACATGGATCTGTCTTTCAAGAATTCTCAGAGCCAAGAGAATGCCTTTCTTTCCTAATTAAACAAGGGGTAGTTTTTCCAGATACTTAGGAAATCTAGTCCAAGCTAAAAATAATGGAAAAAATCTTAGCGTTTCCTCTTTGCCATGACTGTAGGGATTTTGCTTAGTGGAAATAAGATATGTTACATTAAACTTACCCAAAAAAATTGTATGAACATAATGAAAATTGGTAAAGGATCTGTAGTTAGTTTTCCATGGGCAACACTGTCCACCACAGACCAAATTTGTAGTAATTTGGTTTTGAAGGCACAAGTTAAAACCTTATGATGGATTTAAACAAAAGATTGTCTTATGAGAGTTTCCTACAGGTAGACTGCTGGCTATTAAGCCCAGGGAATGAAAAGCAGCCTAACACAGTGGTAACCATATCATTCTCTTTATACTCTAACCACACGAACTGGCTGGGCCATTTAGACTCAGGTACATCAACAGAAATTTCTGATATGTACATCCGCTAGGCAATTTTATGCATTAATATCTATGTTAAAAATGCTAATTTGGCATAAGTACAACCGGCCTGTAGGTTTATTATAGAAGAATCATATCACAGAATCACTGAGGTTTTTGAATTGCTGTGTCCAATGTCTTCTTCAGGTGGAAGGGCCTTCTGGAGACTTTTGAGTACAATGCCCCTGTACAAATAAGGGTCAGCTAGAGAAGTTTGTCCTGGGATGGAGACTCCCCAGCCCTTCTGTTTCCAGTGTACAGTTATGCTTACAGTAAAGATTTTTTTTCTCCTCACATTTAAAGGTAATTAATCGCATTTCAGCTTGTATTCACAGCCTCTTATCCCTCAGTGGCCACCACTGAGAGTCTGGTTCCTTTTTCCCCATCAGATTCTGCTGAGCTTTCTCTTCTCCATCTGGGTAGTCCCAGCTTTCTCAGCCTCTCCCTGTATGACAGATGCTCAATCCCTGAATCATCTTTGGGGCCATTTACTGGGGGCCATATTCTGTTAAGTCCCTGTCTCTCTCATACTGGGGAGCCCAGAACTGGACCCAGGACTCTAGATGTGTTTCAACAGAAGGGGAAAGGTTACACTGCCTGACTTGTTGGAAATGTTCTTGCTGATGCAATCAAGGTTTTGTTGCTTTTCTTAAGTGAAAGGACACACTGCTGGCTCAAGGTCTGTTTACTGTCTGCCCAGACCCCCACACCTTTCTCTGCAAAGCTGCTTTCTACTCTGTTGGCTCCCGGCCTGGACTGATGCATGAACTTATTCTTCCCCTGGAGCAGGATTTGTCATTTCCCTTTGTTCAGCTCCATGTCCTTCCTGTTCGCCCCTCTCTCCAGCCCGTTGAAGTCCTTCTGAAAGGCAACACAAATTTATACTTTATCAAACACTCCTCCTTTATTCAATGCTTGTATTTGCTGAGGATGCACACTGTTCTATCATACACATAATTATTGAAATTATTAAACAGGATGAGACCCAGCATGGACCCTTTGGATACACCTGTAGTTACTGGCCTGTGGCTGGACTTGCTGGCACTGATTACAACCCTTTCACCATAATAGGTGAACCAGTTTTTAATTCACCTTATTTTTCACTGATCTAGTACATGTATCGTAAGCCTGTCTGTGAGGCTGTTACGAGGGATAACACTGAGAATGTTGCTAAAGAAAAAAAGACAAAACATCCACTGTTCTTCCTTATTCCAAGAAGCTAGTCTTCTACAGAAGGTTATTAGGTTGGCCAAAGATGATTTCCTCTTTGCAAATACATGCTCACTATTATCAGGCACTTTCTCGACCTCAGTGCTTGGAAACAATTTCCAGAAGGATTTTCTCTGTCATATTCAGAGAGATGGAGATGAGGCTGACAAACCTGTAATTTTCCACCTTATTGTCCTTCATGGAGCACATTTGCTTTCTTCCAAACCTCAGGCATTTCTGCCTTTTAGTTTTTGTTCTGATAACTGGATTTGTTTGGTTGATTTGCTTAACCTTTCTGTTCATGGAAAGTGACTGCAAAAAAAGAGAATGCTTTCAAAATGCATACATTATGTTACAGCAAAAAAACAAAAAATGCAAGTTGTTTCTCAGATTGGTATCCATCTTTCCTCCAAGATGTTCTGGTTCAAGATGTGTATGTGATGACATCACATTAACTTGAGCTAAGGATCCGCTTCCAGGAAAAAAGCTGTTCAACTGGTCTTAATGTGTTTGGACTATCTATAAAGTAAAAAATCTGTATGACTAGCATTGTTTTGACAAGACCAAGTTCAATCATGCTGCACATCAACAATACATCTGTTATGTCTTTGTCTAATTATGGAAAAAATTATTGCGATACAACTACAGAGATTCTAGGACTTCAGTTTTTCTACACAATTAGCTTATGGGCCTACAAGGATTTCTTTGGAAGCCAGTAAAAACCAACACACAATATTATAAATCAAATAGCTATTCTTAAACTGTGACTTTGAAAAAAACACTGCAAGGCACCATTATATTTTAATTGGAAGACACAATGAAGTACAGTATTGGTAACAAACTGTCCATGGATTAATACATACTAGATGAACTATGAGTCTTGCTCTAGAATATCATTGAACAGCCTGATTTTTCATCTGTTTGTTAGGATGTCAAGCTCTTATCACATTATAATTAATATTGACATTTTTGACACTAAAAATTGAACAGTGTGAACTTCACTCGAAAGTCCTAAATTCTGCAGATCTTTGAATTTATCCAGGCTTATGTATCTCACTTGTTAGGAAAATGTTATGAGAACTAGATAATTGATTCTGAGCCCAGTGAGTTCAGCATCACACGGGTGGCACAGATTAATTTTTAATATGGAAACAATCTGTGGGCAGTCATTTTCATAGCAACTCATGATGAAGGTAAGTGAGTATGTTATAATTGTGCCACTTAACCTAACACCTTGCTCAGCACAAATGAAATTAATGGGAAATTTACAGAATATTTGGACTGGTAAAATACAGGAATTGGTGTGCATTATTCCACAATTGCCAGTGTATCTCAAGGTTTACCCATATGTGATACGGTGGGTTTTTTTCATGAACTCCATGTATTGATGCACTGAATGATACATGAAGCCTAATTTCTTGGCCTCCTAGTCAAATCAAAGCTACAATTTTGCTGCCTTTTGTGAGGTGACAAATGGTTTTATCAAGATAAACAGAATAAAGAAATTATTTAAGTTATTTATTTTGAAACACATTAGGCAATGGATCTTAATATTTTAAATGTGGCATGAAAATAAAAATATTAATTAATCCATGGAAGAGTCAGCCTATAGGCATTCTTTAAAATTTTGTGTATAAAAAAGCAGATAAGATTGCCTATTGAGTGAAATTCTTTTTTTTCCTTCTCATAAGTAATCTTGAATCCTATTTCTAAACTTGTATCAGGCTCTCTTTAAAGCTGACAGATAACCAGTGAATGACTGATAAGAGAATTCATCATTTAATGCCCTAAATTTCTTCTCAATAATCTAGATGATTCATAGTTAAAATTGACTCAATTTTTGTCTGCTAGCTTAATTATGAAATCTTAGCAGTGTGTCAGTTTCTGTAAAGATTTGCAGATAACTAAATTATAGATAATTTTTGTTATAATTCTGAAATAATTGCTTAAAATTAAGGGTGTTTTTAAAATTTCTCAAAGATATATCCAGTGTCCTTTTTTTTCCCCATACTGGAGACTGTTGAAACAGCTTGTGGTTAAATTTACTTGTATATTTATATCCCCATCTGTTGGAGATGCAGATATTTTCTTTGTGTTCCTCAATTCCTCAATGACTGTAAACAAAATTTTTTGTTCTACTTTACTTATAAAAATTCTATTTAATATATATTTCCAGAACAACAGACTCAAAAAGTATTTCTTTCCAATTTACAGAATGACATAAATGACAGAATAAGGAGTTACTTAAAATTAGATGAAGGTCTGTGTCTCCAGTCTCATGACCATTTGAATGCAGCATAAATCCAGGTTGCTGCCAGAAGGATAGATAATTTTCTTTCTTTTCTCTCTCTGATTTATAGTCTTTTAACTCCTTTTTGCCACCATTTATTTAGTTATTTAGACCATATGATGAGAAGGATCGTTACTCCTGCAGAAAACTGACTGCAGGCAATTATAGCCATCTAGTGTTTCCTTACATAAGAATTATGTTCTCCCCAAAGCTGAGAGACAAATAGTTCAGCACATTTCAGATTTCAGTACTCGAAGGGAACTGGAAAACAATTCTGGGTCTTGTTTGTTTTAGTACAACTTCAGTAATAGCAGGCCTGACCTTGTCATTACAAGCTGAGGTGTCTGTTCAACTTGGATGCTGCCAACCCTCGTATGGGTTTCAGGTGTTTTGAGAAGGGAGGTCTGCAGCACGTGTGACCCCCAGCATCTCTGCTAGTGAGGACCCAGAGCTGCTCTGTACACTTAGCCTGCCTGGATGGGTATCAGGTGCTGAAGCCAACCGAGTCTCCAGCTCTGTTCAGTGTGAGGACTCAGCTCTTCCTCTGACTTTTTTGTCCCTGGAGAACTGCAAATAGACTGAGAAGACTGCAGCATAGCATGGAGAAACCCGCTGTACTTGGGTTTGAGACGGAAAAAAAACCCCACTGAAGGCATCACCACTTTGGAATGTTTTGAATTAGAATTTTCCTTCTCTGAAGCATCTCAAACATAATGCTATTTTCTAAAGCAGTGTTTAGGTTTTAGTAACTTCATTTACATTTTGCATAGTGAAATATGGATATCTACATGTACACATAATGAACAGTCATTGCGAGAAGAATAAAGAATGCCAGTACCTAAAAAAGTGTGTTGTTAAATGACTTGGGGGTGCATTTTTTTTTCAGATCTTGTTTTACTTTTTATTTTTGTGATTTTATCTGTCTTTTATCCTGGTATTTATTTTTCTTACTTTATCACTTATGTAGGAGAGAACTATGAACTGTGGAAAGCTTACTTTTATTCCATATCCTTTCTTTTTTGGTATCTTCAGATTCTGATATTCAGACACTCTCTGGGACAGAAATGTAGCATTACTTTTTTTCTTCAGTACAGACTAGATGCTTCTTTTGGGTTTAAATTGTTTTGCCTACTATTCTTCCAGTTTGAAGACCACTTTTGGATGCTAACTTTGATCACCTTAACTTTTCAGAAGCTGTATCTGAGCTAATGCATAACAATACTGAAACACATAATATTACTTCAGTTTCCAGACTGAAAGAAATAATTTTGTTTCATTTCTGTAAAAAAGGAGACAAAATAGTGACAACTTCTGCAACAGAAACAAAGCCAAAATCATTTTGCAGAGGTTCTTATGAGAAAGTGGGAGTGTTACTCTGTAGTTCAGTTTCTGTGTACAGAAATAGTGAAACCAATAAATAATCAAGATAAATCTCAAGGAAACACATGATTAGCCAAACCAATTCTGCTTACATTGCAGATATGTCAGACTTGGACCAAAATTTTATTCTCTCCACCCTAAGCTGCCTGTCGGTATGATCAAACATGAACTTTTCTATTACAAAAATCTTACTGTTAATTCAGCTTACACAAAGTTTCACCATAGAATAGAAACCAATCTTGAGTCCTTCCCCCACTCTTCTCTTCCTCTTTCTTATTTTCTTTTTTTTTTCTTTTTTCTTTCTTTTTCTTTGCTTCCTATCCTTTTTATCTTCCCCTGCCCTCTTGCTTTTTGGTTTGTGGCTTGTTTTTCAGTTGTTTGGGGTGTGTGTGTGTTTGGTTTTGTTTACATTTTTTTTAAGAAAAAGTTATTTAGCACAGGAGGGCTCTACAATTCTCTATGGTACATCATTCTGTCTGTATTGATGCCTATTTGCAAGCTGCATTGTGTCATTTGTAGCTTTTCTTCTTAAGCCTGGGCTGCTTGTGCTTCCTCTGCTGTGAAGAACATTACATTCACGGAACATTAATTTGGGACTGTGAAGAGAAATTTGTGTTGCTGCTGTGCAGAGAGGGCGGTAGAAAATGAAAACTAGAATCAGTGTCTAATAATTCGTCTTTGTCTTCTGTTAGCTCAATTCTATGTAAGTATTGTCTGGGAAAGGTAATAAGTGAGAAAACATGCCATCAAGGCCCAACTGCCGTCCTGCAGTAGGGGTTATTACATGATCAAAGCTCATAGTGAATAGAGCTGACTTTATGCTATTTTGGTACTTACTCTCTAAAACCCTGCCCATTTTAGTGGTGGGGCAATCAAAGCGCTGAACTGCATCTGGTATTTTTTGAGGAGTCTAACTTACAAATAAGGTGTAGCTTTATGTTTTCATTTTGCTTAGCAAGGCAGAAACAGATGTAATGGATCATCTAATAAGACCTTCAGAAGTTGAATATGTGGTCCTCCTAAGCAGTTGTCCTGAGGAACCTTTTAGATGTGAACTGAAGTGATGATCAGGAAAGGAAGTGATGAGCAGGAGAGGAGGAGAGGAAGTTGATGTTGGGCATGGGATTGCAATATGGGGAGTTCTAGTTTAGCTTGGATTGTTGTGGATAACACTGCTCTTTGTGAGACAATTACCACAGGAAAACATGCTGAAAGCATTTAAGCTCTGACTTGAATGATATGAACAGTACTTAAAAACCTGTTCTTAACCTTCATTCCCCAATTGTAAAGCAGTAAAGATTAGGAGGGCTCTTTTCAACAGGTTATTCAAACATTCTCAACACCGTTTTTAACCTTCTATTGTTTGAACTGTAGACAATGCTAAGGATGAACCTTAAGACCAAAACCTTATTTTTCTTTTGTTTTCAGCTTTTAACAACATAATCAGTACAGTGTTATGAAGACAATATTTTGCATGCTATACTCTTAGCACTTTGTTAGTATAAATCATTCACAGTTTACCTTGTCATTCACAGTTTCAGCTCTCTGAAATATTTCTACAAAATTCCTTTTAAAAAGAAAGGATTGGTAATTGCATTCATAATGCTTGTTCTGAGAAGACACTGTTTTCTTCTGTGAAGCTTGTATGATTCCAATGAGGCAGGAAAAGGCTAATGAAATTGTGCCACTAAAGCTGCAGAACAGATACCTTATCTTGGGGAATGATGCTGCACCATAATGCAGTGAGATGGTAAGTGTGGCAAAATTTCAGTGAAGAAATTTCTTTTTAGCATCACGAAAATCAGCATCCAAATCTATAAGAATACAGAAAAGAAAAAAAAAAAAGGAAAGAGAAATTCACCTCTTGTTATTTTTTAACCTTCCAGAATAAACACTGTATAGCTGTGGATGTATTCCATGAATACATGGCTGACTGGCCATAATCTTCCCTTTGTTCCAGACTGGTGAGAATTATCTCTCTCTTTATATAGAGTGGTTTATTGCTGCCTCTGCAAGCCAGCTACTGCAGTTAGCACACAGAAGTCTTGTGTTCCCCCATCTACTTGTTCTGTTCGCTTCTGTGAAGAATGTAAGGGTAAAATAAGTTGTGTTCTTTACTCTCCTAAGTGATTTGGCCTCTTGTTCATCCAAGATAGCACAGTGACAGTATCACCTTAATCATCTCCCTGACAAATGTATCTTAGCACAAGCTGAAAAAATATGGCACAAATGACTTTTGTTCATATTTAAAGATGGAGCCAAACATCCATTTCACTAGTCCTAAATATTCTTTTATGTAAATGCAAGAGAAAAAATGGTTCAGCTTTGCCAATATTTTAGTCTCCTTGGAATTAGCTGAGGTTCATAAAAAGTTGGGGGATCCCTGACAAAGGGACAACTCAGAATAGAAGAGCCTTAGAAGCTGGGTTTACAAGGTCTGATATACAAATCAGAGTCACAGCACTGAATCAACCTACAAGCAGTTTAACAGGGAAATAAGAGGAAATACAAGCTTTGTGAGTGCCTAAGATCGTTAGAGCTTTAAAGATATCCTATAGACTCTGGAAATCCTGTCAACATTGCAGTAAACCTAAATATAAACTACATTAGTGAAGCTGTAAATTGAAAATGAAATTGGCAAAAATGATATAAAGAGTCCTGAGATTAAATATTTATGCTGTTGGCAGAACCCAACCCTCTGCTAGGTATTTTAAAGAATGTATAACAGACACGACATTTTCCCTTACTGTGTCCTCCCCCTCCATTTTCCTTGCCTATCATTGTCACCAGAGCTTTAGACAAGGAAGATGTGACAGAATTCACTAAACTTTTTTCTATTTCAGTATTCCAGTGTGTATTCCAGTGTATATAGAATATCATTGGAAGAATAATTAAACAGTCAGAGCAAGACACCTGCTTGCTAAAAGGTTTTATTTATCTTTGTGTGCAGCATACAAATGCACATGTGTTTAGACCACGGGTATTTGCAGGAGCCATTTTCTAATTATTCCATTTACATTCAATTATGCCTTTTATGGACTTCACCGAAACAATTACCATAACCCAGAGAACAGCCTTTTAGGTAGCTACACAAAAACATGTTATTATCTTTCACTATTAACCAAGGAAAGCCACAAAAACAGCGCAACCTGCTCTTGTGACTTTGTGGAGGTTCTGTTTAAAGGCTCCCTTCTGTGAAGGTTATTTGCTAACGAACTTCCAGATCATCAGGAAAGTAAGGGAAGAAATGATACACCTAATGGTTACACTTGAATATTCTGAAAAAATCAGACAAACATACACTAAATTACACTAAATTAACTGGAGGGTGCCACAAAGCAGCTAAAGTCTTGGAAGGCATTTTTTGCTTGATACCAGGAGCCAGTCAGTGACTTTACATGACATACACAGCCCACTGAACCCATGGAACTATAAAACTTCAGCCTCATTAATTATGGGTTTAAAGCTGCAATGTCTTAAACACGAAATAGTGAGAACGTGACACATTATATGATATTCTCTTTGCTCCAATTTCCCATCACTTTGAAATAAAGAAAAGGTGAGAAAACAAAAGCAGACAGACTCTCTGAATGGCATTAACACACATGTGATAACTCAGACTGTTCTGGGATGAATCCTCTATGAGGTTGAACACCATGTTCTGATATTTACAGACTGCTGACAACTGTATCATGACACAAACACACACACACACACACCTTTTCCTGACTGGGCTTCTGCAGCTTCCCTGTACGGTCCTGCAGCAACAACCTACTGACCATTCTGACTTTCCATGTATTTTTCCATAATACAAATGGAACAAGGGAACTAAAACATGCTAATATTTGAGCATTTGATGTGTTGCAAGAAACAGTGAAAACTTCTTATCTGCAGCAAGGATTGACTTAGAGCATTTGGTTCTTCAGAACTACTCATTTTCTCTCTGAGGGTCAAACATGGGTTCCAATCCAATTGCAATCATTGCATTTCATTTCAGTCCCTCTAGCCCTGGATGGGGCAGCAGAGGAGGAAAAACATAAAGGCTATATTTTAACTCTTACTTTAAGAGGAAGATGCAATAACTGTCTATTGGTTAGATAGCTGTAGAAAGACTGTAGAAAGACAGATTCAGCTATGCGATGAAATACAGCTTCTCTCAGTAAGGGCCTACTAAACAAAAAAATATTTTTATGGATTGGTGTGTGGGGGAGTTTTTGTTGTTTTGTTTTTTTGTTTATTTTTATGGAATGCATCAGCCAGAGTGAAAGGTGGTCTCTCGATGACTTTCTTAGTAATTCCTCTGCCTGTGTGGCTAACCATGCTGTCCTATAATAACAAGCACTGCCAAGTGCTATACACTGTCCTACTTTCTTTGATTTGGTGGTCACACAACATGTCCCCCTATGGAGTGTATCCCTCCCAAAGCCATGGTGCTCCTGAGGTATCAGCTAGACAGAGAAGGGCTCTATTTCTGCAATAATTCCAGCTCTGGCTTCTGGCACAAGGATAACTAAGGCAGTCCTGTTATGCAGAAATATTTCCTGGGGCTGCAGGAGCTCTGTGAGCCTTCTGGGGATGCAGGTGGGAGTATCCCTACCTGTGGACAATCTGTGACCTCAGTTCTCATCTGTGCCTGCTCTCTGGTTAGAGGAGAAATAGAAGTGAGTTCTGGCAGAAGATAAGGGGAAAGGGAAGTCTCTTTACGTAGGTCGCCCTTTACTTAAAAAGTTACATTGTAGAAGGTTTACAGAACTCCTTAAAATAACTGCAAATACTCTCTTGCAGATGAAAATAATTTATCTTTTCTATTTCATCTATTTGCACCATAATTTGAGATGTTCTGAAAATTCCTTGAAGGACAAAAGAAATAAAGTTGAAATTTTAATATTGAAATTTAGTCTCTGGTAAACAACTTTAGGAAGTTCTACAAATTTTTCACATTCAAGGCATTGTATAATGTTAGGCTGTATTAATGCTGGAAGAAAGAACTGGTAATTTATAAAACTAATATATAATTTTGACACAATAAAAATTATCTGCCACCTATATGAGAGTTTTTCTCTGCATATGTAAAAAGGATTGAAGATCTACAGACATCAGAAACATTGATGACCATCTTTCTAAGTATAAGTTAAATAAAATACAAGTAATTTTCGATTACCCATGAGAAAAGGAAAATAAATTTAAAAAAAGGAGTCTAATTATAAGGTATAATAAGACAAAATATTGAAATATTCCTAAATATAAGCTGTGACATATGTGTGAAGAAATAGATATCGGAAAATCTGTAAATATGAGTTCTTCACTGCTTCACAATATAGGGAGAAAAGGTAACCATGAAGGTTTGTGAAGCAATCTCTTTTAGTTTATACCCAGTATTGAAGTGAGACCTAAGGACACTGGATTTCAGCAGAACAAATTTTGGAAGTATTCAGGAAATGATGAGTGAAATTGAATGATTTTGAATAATGGAGAGAAAATTAAAGTGTTTAGAGATAAATTTCTTAGGCACAGAGATTATGCATGCCACCTAGCAATAAATATAGTAAGAGATGCATATTATTCTGTTCTTCTTTTTTTTTTCTTTTTTTCCTAAGAGACTATATAGATGAACAGGGAAATGAAAAAATGACCAGCGGTAAGAAGAATGCATACAGTATGGTAAAGAAAATGTAGGAAATTGTTCAAACACTTCAATTGCTTTAGAAAAGAATAGCAGTTAGGACAGAAATTGAACCCCAATTGAGAGTTTTATATATTTGAATTGCCATAGATATACAGAATTCACATGGTTTTACTTGAATATGAGCATGCTGGTGAATAATTGCTACTATGTTGCAAAGCCCATTGCAATAACCTGCGCTATCATTCTGAGTATTTCTGGGACTCAAAGCAGAAGGATTTCACCTAGCTGGTAAAGAGCTGATTTCAGTGTTTTAAATACTGTTGGTAAAGAAGTACTATTTTACATTCCCAAAAGATGATACGAGTCCTGAATCGCTCAGTGCACAGACAAAAGACTACATAATCACTCTTCCCCTCATTCTTCCTGTTTCATTTGAATGAATAATCCTGATTCTTTTAAACATATTTTTTCTCTTCAGAGGTTCAGCTGAGTAAAAAAATGATGAGACTGAAGATGCTGAAGGGGATTGCCTTCACATTGCACTGGTTTTGCATCTAGACTATACTATATTCAGGGACTAAGTGTGTTTTTGTCTCACACTTTTGAACCAGAAATTTGGAAAGAGAATTCAATAAGTTAAACAGTGTGTTAAATTCAGTTTTCCTATAGAACATTCATATTAAGCGTCTTTGATAATATCCTGGTTCATATTTATCCCTTAAGGTATGGCCAGCTCATGTTCTTTTTGGTTCTTTCTCTAGGACCGAAGAATTTTCTTCTCAGTGCATTTAGATGAGTTATATTTCCATTTTTTCCCCCATTCCTTTTTATTCTGATATATGAATGATTTTGGCTTGTTCATTGGGACATCATTTCATTTAGTTGCAAAGGACTTTATCCTGATTCAACAATGTTACTTTGCTGATGAAGTATCATCTCACAAGTTCAGCAGTGCTACAGGTGCAATATATTTCCTCAGGAAGGATTTATTTTCAACTAACACTACATGACAGTGTTATTGGTAGCCACGCCTGAACTAGTCATCCCATCCTCTTCTGAAGCAAATTTGTCCATAGGAGTACTAGGGTTTAAAGGAAGAGTAGGCTTACTGGTTCACACAAAAATCTCTACACACTGCCAATAACAATAGCTGATCACCGGGTGCCTTTCATAGTGACTCCTCACTTTTATTGTTGATGCATGATGAAAGTATACAATACCTCATAGCAGCCATGTGCCATGCTGTGGAGCAAAGAGCAAGAGATTAAAAACAAAGGAAAAAAAAATCTATTCTCAAGTTAATTTAGCGTATATGGTAAATGACAGAGTAGGGGAATGCAGAAAGCAGAATGACACTTAAGGGGGATGAAACGTAGCTCTTAAAAAATCCCAAACACCAAATAAAGTTCAAGCAAAAAGTTACTTTCTCCAGCTTTTTGTGCAAAAGATTTTTAAAAAAGTTCTGTATTGCTGAGGAAAAGTACTGACATAATGAATTTAACTATTCTGGAGCTATTCTATGCCTCTTTTCTATGGACCTCTGAAAGATGTCAACAGACACTTAAAATAAATAAATAAACAAAACATGACCCCCCACAAATTAAAAAAAAAAAGGTATAGAAACATTCATCAGACCTGTATGGATATCTTGACTAATGTGTATTTTCCTCCTGTGAAAAATAGATACTAAGAAAAATAGATATTCAAGAAATTAATAGATATAGATATTAAGAAAAATAGATATTCAAGATATTAATAATGTAGCATTATGAGGCAAAACAACTCCTCTTACATCAAAGCATTAAATATCAATTTACACGGAACACAGGTAACTCTGCTGTGATTTGTCAAAATACATCTGAGTAAGCTAAATTAACTGAATTCCATATCTAAATATTTTTCCCAAACTTTTAAAACTACTGAGTCTGTTTTATATTTGTAATTCATCTAAACGTCTGAGGCATAAAGGAGAGTTTTAGATTTTAAGGAGGTTCAATGTATTCACTGTATTGTGAGCAAGCACGACAACATCAGATACAGTAACGGCTCAAAAACATTGGAAATTCTAGAACTGGATAAGAGCACATTTCAAAACCTACCATGAGGTGTGTTTGATAGCTTTTATACTAAATAGGTGACCAATATTTTTTGAAGAATTTTGGTAGTGGCTTGGTTGACTGACATCTCCAAGCTAAGAGTTATTTCACTGCTCAAAATATTAAAAAAAAAAGAAAAGAAAATTCAAATTATGTTTTTCACATTGTAATGAATTTATTTATAGGCATCTTAATTAAAAAATTAACAGTTAACATCCCCAAGGAATTTTATTAATTTTTTATTTTAATAGAATATATTGTAGGCTTTATAGGTAAAGATTTTGTTTCCAAGTATTTCAAGACAGTTGTGTTAAAATTGAATCCTTTGGCTGTATTCACACTGTTAAGTTAAACAGGTGACTTCTGGACATGCTAGAATAAAAAGTTCCCTGGTTCCTCATAGTAATTTGCATGGTCTCCTAAAAATTCCTCCCCCCCTCCCAGAAAAAAAAAAGTCCTGATCTTGGTTTAGGACTAAGGACAAGTGCACAAGGTGATTTGGATGGGTTATCTTTCTTTAATGGCAAAGAGCTCTCTGTGATGGATGGCCTTAGTGTCATGACCTGCCTCATCACACTTCTAATTTACCAGTATACAGAGACTTGTGGACTAACTGGATTAATTAAAGTGGTGAGCAGTTTTAGGTTATATAGTATTATTCACATTGGTGTGGGCATGTAAGTTATAGTTGTATTACAGCCATCCAAATCTTGAAACACTGACAGGTTCAGAATAAAATCTCCAAAACTGTTGATATTCCTAATGCATTCACTGCATCCGGTTCTTTCAGTCATGGTTTTAACATGGATATTCTTATCCAGAAAGAAAAAGCACAGACTGCACAGTGAGCTCCCTTCCATGCTTTTCCCTAATCTAAGAAGCAATGGAAGACATGCAAGTGTTAAATTCACATACCCACCCCTCTGAGGATTTGTTTGCCTAGGCAAGTATAGCCATGAGGCTATAGGTAACTCAGGGTTCTCTCAGACTATTGTGTTGAAATTTTTCAGCTCAAGTTACTATAACAGTAATAGCTAGAACCACATTGAATGCCCTGCCTACTGACTCCCACTCTAGAATGTTAATTATCTGATTAGGCAGGATGAATGACAGAAGTAGGAGAGAGAAAGGCAAAATTTCGGCTCTAGTCCTATACAGCACTGGTTCAAAAACATATCCTCCACATTCCATGGTAAACCCCTAACAAGGTGATACTTTCACTGGATAAAGTAGTGCAGAAAAAGAGGAGGTGGGTTTGTGCAAATACTTTTGAAAATACTTATCAAATATGTAGTCCTATAAACAAAAAAGATATTAATAACTCCAAGTTTTATGGTGCTGCTGTTGTTGAAGATATGGGGTAGAGGTAATATGAATATAGATTGTGTTGTAGATTTATGAAGGGTGAAAGTAGAACTGAACAATACCTGCTGGATTTTTCTGTCTAGCTGACTATGCACTGTTATTTATGTAACTTAGTAGCTGAAGCTTCACTAAAAGTCAGTGGAACAAACCTTTTTACTGGATTTAGGTTATAAAATTATAGCAATGAAATTCAGACATCAGAAGGAATGTAGGCAGGCTCAAGTTGTTATTTGAAATGCATATGCTGGTTTGCTAATGCTGTTGGAGATATATTTTATTATGGCATATTCGAACACACATTGCTTTCAAAAGGTGATATGATATCCTTATACTATTATTTGTTTTAGGTAGATGCCATGAAAAAATTCCAAAGGCTAAAGGGAAAGCTGTAATCATTCATATTGCGAATAAACTCATCCTCTGTCTTTATTTTCCTATAGTGATTATTTTCAAGAAGTCACATAACTTGAATAGAAAGGACACCTTAACTGTTTGGCATTTACATTGTTACTATAAGTGCAATTACTTTTATTTCTGTAATATAGGTATTAAATTAGACAATTAATTTTCAAATTAGGAGCATTAGCATTAGATTTGTAGTGTTAGAGTTATTCTTCATGCTGATGCTAATATTGTTATTAGTATAGTTTTACTATGAAAGGGTCCTTTCTGAGAATCTTTACTGGGCTTTTTTATCCTATATCGTCTCTGTAGATTTTCTGTTAAAACTCATATTGAGTAAACATCTTTACAATGGGTGTATTTCAATACAGACACAATGATATTTATTTGCAATTCTTGCAAATTTTGCCTTTCTTGTATACACTTTACTTTCTTGGAAAATTTTACAATTCCTGCATAAGGCTACTGTGTATTTTTAACAGATGTATACGTCTTCATAATCATGGAATAAATTTACATACAAGACCTACTCACTGGGTTTTTGTATAAACTTTGATCATGGAAGAGAAGGAAGTATATTAAATGTCTGTGAATCTACTATTTGGCTACATTTGGCTGGATATATATGCAACGAACTTTTCTGAGAACAAATAATTCTGCAAAACTATTGCAACGTCATGACATCCTAAGGTTATAAGAAAGTCAGGGATGCTATCTTTTGTTAGATGTTTAAGAAATGTTTCTATTTTTGAAAAGTGGTCTATTTTCTTCAACTATATTCCAAGTCGGTATAGAAATAAAGATGTGCAAAGAGCTATACAGAACTTTTTTATGTAGCTGGTATGTAACATAATCATTTTGTTTTGACACATCGAAGAAAATGTCACAATTTTTGGTAACTGGTTTTTACTGGTCATGAGAGTCCTGTTTTCAAACAGTACACCTTTTCGCTTTACAAATATAAAGATTTTTCTTCACTTTCTGCCACCTTTAAGAGATTCCTGAATGCTGTTTCTGTTTGTTTTTAAATAGGCATAGCTTGGCAAAAGAACCCCAAACAACCAAAACCAGAAAACAACCCTGTTCCTTGGGTCAACCAAAATAAACCGAAAAAAAAAAAAAAAAAGCAGCCAACAAAAGGAAACAGGAGAAGCATTCACTAAACATAGAGATTTAAAGCTTCGTTAAACATTTAGGAGTTCTGAAATTCAGTGACTAATGAAGGATTTTCATAAAATCATTGGGAATAAAAGATGTTCAAGGTCTTCTTAGTGCACTTAATTCAACTTCTAATCCAGATATGAGTCATGTAGATCCAGAGGTTTTTATTCCAGAATTTATGTCACATGTTCCCATACACACAAATGAGAGTCTATTTCACAGCTTTTATAGATGACATTGTATTTCAGTGGAAAAAGGTATCGAGTTTGTTAATTTACTAAAGTTCTCTCTTCTGTATGGTCAGAATGACTAAACCTGTTTGAGGTCAAAGAGAAAAGCCCTCCCTGGTTTGGATACACCACTTGCTTCAAAAACTCCCACCTAGTGTCAATCAAACCTATTATTCACTTATTTTTGTAACACTGATCTATATGGCACTTAATGCTTACTGCCACCTCCAACAAATTTAGTTTCTTACTTTTAACATGGCAGAAGCAAAAAGAAATTCTAAAAGAACATTAAATGCACAAAAAATATCTAGCCACAATTTCTATATGGTTTATCTAACTATAAATGAAACAACCATGACAAGATCAAATGTGGCAAATGGTAAAAAGCCACTTTCTTCCTCTTTTAGGACAAAATAGTCTGCAAATAGTTTTTAACAGTACTAAATATTGTTTCTCAAGAGAAATAAGTTGGACAAGACATTAGAGAAGATTCAATTTTGCTCTTCAATCCCAAAGTTTTTAATTTTAATTGAAAGAAAAAAGTAAAAACCCCCCACCAATCTAAAACAAAGTCCCCCAAATATGCCAACCAACAAAAACCCCCCCAAAAAACAATAAACCCACCAACCAAAAACTGTGTGCCAAGGGATGAAATTCATGGTACAAATGTAAAAAATTCAAATCATGGATTTGTCATATAAGCGTATTAGAAATGTTTTGGAACTACTGAGGATTAAAAATTTAGAATATGAGTTAGAAGACTGTGGATGGTGTAGAATGTTTTCACAGTCTTCTTGAGAAGGTTCCTCATCTAAATAACTCCAGAAGTACAAACCTGCACTTTCTCAGAATTCCATGCCCACAAGAGCTCTCATATTATAAAGGATTTAAAATTGTAGTCACATTCTTTGATGCATTTGTGGACCTGATTTTCACTGAAGTGATAAAAAGAATTTGGATTTCATAATGAAAACATATTGCCTTTGTAGATAAAAAATGATCCTCAGAAGTACATGGGCTTTTAGCCAGCCTTTTACCCCAGGGTCTTTTGGGTCAAATAATCCCTGAATATAATTTCCCTCAATATGAAAAGTTCAATAAATAGCTCTTTTTTTTTCTCTAACATATGACTGAATCACAGAATATGCTGAATTTGAAGGGATCCACAATGATCATGGACCAACCCCTGGCCCTGCACAGGACCTCCCCAAGAGTCAAGTCATGAGAGTGCCCAAGAGTGAAGTCCAAATGCTTCTTGTCCTCTGTCAGGCTTGGTGCTGTGACCACTTCTCTGGGGAGCCTGTTCTAGCACACAACACCCTCTGAGTGAAGCACCGCTTTCTAATATCCAATCTAACCCTCCCCTAACACAACTTCTTGCCATTCCCTGGGGTCCTGTCATGGGTCACCACAGAGAAGAGATCATTGTCTGCCTTTGCTCCTCCCCTTGTGAGGAACTTGCGGTGAGGTCTCCCCTCAGCCTCCTCTTCTCCAGGCTGAACAGACCAAGTCAGCTCAGATGCTCCTCACACAGCTTCCCCACAAGGCCCTTCACCATCCTTGTGGCCCTCATTTGGATGCTCTCCAATACCTTAGTGTCTTTTTTATATTGTGGCACCCAAAACTTCCCCCAGCACTCATGGTGAGGCCTCACCAGTGCAGAGCAGAGCGAGACACCCCCCTCCCCTGCCTGGTTGATGATGCTGTGTCTGATGCCTCCAGGACATGGTTGGCCCTCCTGGCTGCCAGGGCACTGCTGACTCATGTTCAACTTGCCATCGACCAGAACCCCCAGGTCCCTTTCCGTGGAGCTGCTTTCCAGCCTCTCATTCCCCAGTCTGCCCCTACATTCAGGACTGCCCAACTGCAGATTCAGAATCCAGCTCTTTCCCTTGTTGACCTTCATACAGTTGCTGATTGCCCAATCTTCTAATTTGTTGAGGTCTCTCTGCAGGGCCCTTCCTCTCTGTGAGGGAGTCAACAGCTCCTCCCTGTTCTTCATTGTCTGTGAGCTTGCCCAGTATGCCTTCCAGACCTCCACATATATTTAAATGAGTCCAAGTCATTTAAATATATGTGTATTCTCTGAAGTCACACTGAACTAAGTGTTTTGAAAATAATAAATTATCAGATACCAGATCACTGTGAAACTGCAGTGCAGTACACACAATATGTACTTATAATAACAGATGGCTGATGGAGGAGTCCAGTACAGTGACTTTAAAGGGAATATTTTGGTTTCAGTCCACTTACCCATATAACTGAATGAAGAGAGAAAATTACTGAAATTATGCATATAATTTTGACTGATATTAGTGAATCTGTAAAATATACCCTAGTTTTGAATCAGAAGCAAACAGTGAGACTTCAAAACCAAAAATTTTGATTTCTGTACATAACTTTGTAGGTGTCCAGACTCTTACTGATTAGTAATCCAATAGAAGCTAAGTCTCTAGCAAATGCAGACAAGAACAATATGCCAGTTGGAAGATTGCTACTTTAATAAAATATGCTCCTAAACTCTCTTTCTGAATTGTTATGTATTTTCCGGTTTTGTTAGAGTATGTTTTCCAAGTACTCTCTGGTACTTCACACCTGCCAGGGTTTTGATAGACACAGATGGTTTTTTGGGTGAGGTTGAAATTTTATGTCTGAAATATTTGTCTTTTTGTAATCTAACTGCTCATTTGAAAAGCTACATGATCATATATTATTTCTTTAATTAAAATTTCCTGTGATTTATTGACTATTGATTAATTGAATACAGGAATTGATTAAATGGCTTCTTTCAAAGGAAAAGAAAAAGGTTTTAACTAAAACAAAATTCATCACTTTGAAGTATTTCATTCAGGCTAGTACATGAGAAATAAGCCAATGGGGAAGAATATAATTGTCAATGATATTTAATAAAAGTGTCAATAATTTGAAGTGTCTGAAATGTTTATGGTTAAGCATTTTTTATGATCTATAAATTTTCACTGTATGTTATTGGATTAGGCTTGCGTAGCCAAGTGGTCAAGTGTGCCCCCTTTTATTTGATTTCCTGTTTTGCTACATCTCCAAAAATGAAACAAAACATTTTTCTTATGGTGCAAAATTGTAAATTTGTGTCTTCTATTTTAATTAATAAATATCCAGCCTCTATATTTGAAGAGCTATTTTGTGAAGATCCACATGATAATCCTTATTCAGCAACCTACTTAATTATTAAAGCTTTTTGTTTCTTTTTTAAAATCTTGTGTAAGTACAAAATAAGTTAATCTGACTTCTTCATTAAGTATATAAGTTCATAGATGAATGCATTTAGGTATGTGATCAAAATTTAACAGAAGTATTTAATCAAAGAAAAGTCTCTCTTCTCCTCTTGGAAATGGAGAACATATTTGGAATTCATTGTGTGTTCTGAAGCAGGAAGTTTATGAAGGAACTGACAGTAAGAAAATGGAATTCCTTGAACATTTTCCTGCATCAAATGATATAATATATTTTTGTGGGTTTTTTCTCCCTTTTCTTACTGTCCATTACCACTTCTCTTTCCTATTACTAATAATACCAGACATATTAACACCTCCATTTTTATATATTCAGTTGAGGTAATAACGTAATTTGCCCTTCATCATCTCTGTCTTGCTACAGAACAAAATAATTCTCTTTGAAACTACTATAAAATAAGATCTGCCACTCTGTGCTTGTTAATATTCTAAAAGTACACTTTCTGAAGCCAGAATAAATTCTAGTGTCAAACACAAGATGGCTATTCACATTGAAAATGTTAATTCAGGACTTTATAATACTGAAAACTTTTTAGGTGTGACTGTCTCATAGCTGTTTTATAACAGTAAAATAGACATGGAAGCATGTATTTTGGAAAATAAGAGATGTTTTGAAAATTAAGGCTTCAGATAAAGAGATGTGAACTCTGTAGACAACATGCTGTCAAGTTTTAATGGACATGTCTCTAGGAAATGGAAATAGTCCTGTATCACTCCAGGGTCTGTGCTTTACAGAGAGCTGTAGCAGCAAGAAACCACAAAAAAAAATTCTGATCCAATCAAGCCAATAGCAGAAAATCAATCATGTAAAAATTTTTTCAAAAGAACCCTTTCCTTACACTTTGGTGGGATGCTACTGTCATTTTCATTAACTTATTTTAAGAAGGTTCATACTCTGTACGTGTGTGCTATACTACGCCACCCTCCTGCAAGATAACAATATGATTTAAAAAAATGGTTAGAAGGAATAAAAATTCTTTTTGTACATAAGGGAGTCGTCCTGAGATATCTCCCTTGGCTTTTGTAGATCTTGACCTTTTCCTTAAAACTGCAAAGAAATATGGATCATGCCTGGGGTACTGTCTTCCTCAATATGCTGACAAATCTATCCATTGTCTTTGCTGCTGTTCATAGCTTTCCTAATTTGCAGCTGGCTAAGTGCTGGTCAGATTTATCCATTATTTGTCACAGAGATTGGAAACAGCAGATTGAAATGTGGCCCACTTTTTTTACTGATTATGCTCAGAACATAAACATTAACATAAAATGTCAAAACTCTCACTGGATATAGTGCTTTTCTTTAACCTTAATATGCTTGTTGTGACTAGCCTTTTCCACACATGAAATAGAAGTAACATTTAAAAATCTATTTCTTTTTTTGACAAAACCAAATTGTTTTAAATCAGGCTTGCATCTTCAAGGGGTATACTGATAATTTGGAATATGAGATTCACAGTACTGAAATAATTAGATAAACTGACTTCTGATGCCAGAAAAAGCCATGGGGAATGGCAAAAGCAAACTGAAGAGCTTTTCATAAAGAGTGAAACTGGGCAACAAAATCTAATATTTATGATTTAATAGCCAGGAGGAACTGGATGGGAGCAGAGAGAATAAGAACTGTTATTTCATTTGTAGCCAGTATTTTAGTGAAAAGGAGCAGACGGGATACATTAAGGTTTTTTGCTCACTTGCATTATACCTGTGCTATTCATCTGGGCAATATATTTTGAGAAAAGTGGCTTTAATTTAATTTTTTTTTGGTAGAAAACTTGATGTTAGTTGTACCTAAGTAACATAACCTAGGATTTCAGGTACTAGCCTTGCAAAGCAATTTTGTCTGCTTACCTGCAAGCACCATCTATCTCAAAAAAAGTTGCAAACCCAGTAGAGAACACTAAACTTCACCATTCTGAAATGTGTTCCTTTTTGAATACCAGAATATATTTAAAATTTCTATATATTTTCCTCTCTGCTTTTTTCATTTTTTTTATCCTGATGCATTTGATTAACAACTTAATACTGTGTGACATCTCTGTGGTGGGCTTTCAACTTTGTTTTAGTCAGAAATGATAATTTAAGTTTCTCCATAGTAAACCATGGTTTCACTCTTGTAATAAATGCTTTGTTTGAAAACATAAAGTTTCTAAAATTATTATTTTATAATAACCTCTGGCTATTCTGCTTGAAAATTATTTCTGTTCATCTCATTTAACATCCTTGTTTAACATAAGCTTGTGATTTATGCTGCTTTCAGAACAAATTACATTTTTAGCCTCTATCTGATTCCTCCAAAGGAGGCTTGCAATTCCTTATCCAAATAATGACATATTGGGTTACAAATTTCTCTCTGGGTCATCTGTATTATTTACTTGTATTTCAGAAGACGTCTGAGGACCTACTGAACCAGTCTTTCCAACAAGGAATACTTCATCAATTTTCATCATAGATTTCCTGCTGGTGTTGAAATAGTATTCAAGAAATGTTTTATAAATCACTTTACATGACTCATTGCATTTGTAAGAGATTTCTCAGTGACAATTTCTTGTACATGCATAGGCTGATGCTAATAACTAACAACGAAGATGGATTTTGGGAGCCGAGTATGAAGAGGTTTTATGATGGGTTTCTATGTGTTGCTTTTATCTCTGAATGAATTACTACTCTCAGTTCACTTAGATGATAGCAATTAGGAGTAGATATTTTAACAGGAATCATCTTCTTTGTTTCCAGTTAATTTTATAAATATATTTTACACAGAAAAAGCCAAACATCCATGGGTAGGAGAGTATTATGTGAAATACCACGTGTACATGCATAACACCCAGAGAAATACTATGTGCATTAATCAATTTTTTATAACTGTTACTTTTCTATTACTCATTGTGTATTTCATAACTTGATAGAGCTTCTGCAAACTGCTTGGTCTATTTTTATGACTCAGCCTTTCTGAAACTGTTATATTAATTACAATATCTTTGAGAACATTTGGGAAGAGTCTATTATAAGGCAAAATAATTTTTCTTTTTTTTTGGAGACAGGTGCTATGAGTACCTTGCAGTACCTTCCAGCAAGGAAGGTATAATTTAAATGCTTAAAATAGCCAAAGATTTTTATCAGGACCTAGTAACAGCTCTTAACTGTTGTTATTTAACATTGGAATGCCTCAGACTGGAGTCAGGAATTAATTGTATTACACCAAGGGTAAAGACGATATTTTTGAAGGATTTCAGTTACTTCTTTGAAATAGTCTGGAGGTTAAATGAAAGAGATATGATTGTTTTAAAACTGGAGGGGTACTGAAGATAAATTTATCCTTTTTCACTCACTTTTTGGCTTTGACATTTTGCAGTATTATGGGAAATGCTCCTTATATAAAAAACAAAGAACACTTCTGGAAGTAGTGGAATCTGTCAAATAGAGAAAAGAGAGTCTCTTAAGCCTACTGTAGAAGGAGTGCCTTGTCCTTGTTTCTTTCTTCCAATTTTCATGAAATATAGGTGAAAACTGTGAATAAATTTTGATTTCAATTCAGGTAAACCCAAGTAAAAGCTGGACTCTAAAAGTAGCTTGTTGAGTTTGCACTTCCACTCTTGAGTCTCTAATAGGCATACTAATATTTTATCAGAGCACTTAATAGCAAGACCTTTACCCAGTTTGGAAGGCAGGCAAGCATCTGCTTCTGCAACTGATGTTATTCCTTCTTCAAGACTGGGGAGGCTTTTATCCAAGATGGCTGACTCAGTCACCTTTTCAGTTGAGTGCATCTTTTCCATTACCCTCAGACTTTCTGTCAGCTCACATACTTCATGTAGGTGTTCTCCAAATGCAGTTTCCTGCCTCCTCAAAAAAAAAAAAATCTGTTTTGTGACTTATCATATCTGAGTTACGGCTCTGCGCTAGTTTTGTTTGTTTTCTTCTGTGCATCTTGATGAAAAATCATGGAATGGTCAGTACCAGTTGAAAGGGACCTCAAATATCATCTGATCCAACCTCAAAAAAACCCCAAAACCAACATAAACCTCCTTAGTTAGGGTCTGACAGTGTGGCAGTTATTATAATATTACAATAAAGCATCCATAATGTTTGGACAGTAGCTATACAGTAGACAAATTTTATGGATTAAGATCACAGATCTCAACATCTCTGGTCTCATCGAGTACTGTCCTCTTTAGAGATCCTCGTAAATATTTTGTCCTTCAAAATAAATTGCAATCTTAAAATTACATGAATGTGAGAAAAGAGATCAGAGGCAACAACAGTGTGAATATATGAGGGATTCTGCTGGAATTCCTTTTTTATTTTTTTAAACATGTTTAAACATTTAATACAAAATAATGATATCTGTAAACACAATATTCTGTGTTGCGGTTTAAGGGAGATAGTATAGCAGACCTTACCTGAGAGCATCTCTGCCCAGCCCAGTTCAGCGCCTCAGTGCACCAAACTCTCCCTCCAAAGGCTGGACATGGTGCTCTCAGCGGCCGGGGAACCGTCAGACTATCTCTGGTTTCATCTGCTTCCACAACCGGCAGTGGTGAAGGAGGTGAGGAGGGTCTTCACACAGTGTCCATGGAAGATTTTATTCACATGGCTGCACCAGAGGCCAAAGACCCACCAGAGGCAGAGATGCCTCATGGGCAAAGACCTCACATGCACAGACACGTGTGCACAGACATCCCCAGTGCATAGATATCCACATGCATAGACAACCACATGGTGGAGGGTGAGGAGTTTTCTAGGGAAACAGGGGGTGGGGACAGCACATGGCCCAGTGACCTCTGGGTACAGGGGCAGCACATGGGCGGAGTTAGGGTACAGGAACCAATAGGGAAACCTGAGGGCGTGGCCAGGACCACGTGGGGTGGGGAAAGGCAGAACAATGGCTGAAGGGTAAACACATTAAGGAAGTAATGGGTGGGGGACCTGCAGCTTTTATCACAACAATTCTGATTTGATATCATGAATTAAGAAATCTCTGAAGGAGTCCACTTTAAAGTCACTCATGTTTCTGCATTCATGCTTACTGTGGGAAGTACTTTTTATCCTCCTAGGACAGGATTGGAGAAGAGACAGAGTTATTCTTATAGAGTGTAAGAGTCTTCAGGATTCAAAAGTTTGAACAAATATCTTGAAGCAACATTTTTTTTTAAAGCTGAATTCTTAACTTTTACTCTTTCTTAAAATTATCCTCGTCATAAAAATGGGAAATAAAACAAAAAAAACAAAATAGAAATCTAAATCAAATTAGTTTGACTAGAGCATTTCACACAGGGATGAATAAGCATAAACACAGGTAGAGATTTTTCAATGCAAAATATATATATCTAAGGTAAGTTCTTCAGCATCCTCAGAAGTCTGACCTTTGAGTTAGTGCAGAGCCACTCTATTGATTCTGTCTGTCTTAAATTATAGTGCTGGAAAGCTAAAAATATTATACAAGTCACAATGCCAGGAAGTATACCTGACATGTTCTAGTAAATTTAGTGCTGAAAAACAAGATACTCTATTCTTTGCCTCAGGCTTAGTCTACATCATGAAGATAGTCCACCAAGAAATTTTTGGTTATTGCAAAATATAATAGTTTCCATTTAATTTTTTTCTCCCCTGATCCTTAAAGCAAAGAGCTAGTAGGCACAATAAGCTGTTTTCATAGCTGAATAACTTTCAATTCTATCAAAAGCAGTCTTTGGGCATTTTAGTAAAAATATTACTGACTCCTACAAATGACTGATTGACTACCTTTAATATCAAAGTTGTTATCCTAAGATTACGTTCAAGAGACAGAGCTCTAATTGTGAGAGCCATGACAGTTTCACTTTGTTCTGTCAGTTAACACTTTCTCTCTATACCATGGTAACAGCAAATTCCACTTTCCCAGTTTTTATTAAAGAGCTTTAAGGCAATGTTCTGCAACAAGTTCTCAATAATCTCATGACATGGCCCTTCAGGAGCTGAGAGCAAAGAAAATACTGTCAAGGTGGAAAACCTGCAGATTAACTAACAAAGCACTGCTAACAGTTGTGCTGAGAGCTCATTTATTACAAATATATACTAAGAAAAAACTAAGATCAAACTCAAGAAAATTTCTTGAGTCATTACATTGCTAAGGTTAATACAGAGAGATAATACAAAAGTACTCTGGGCTCTGGGATTGTGCAGGTATAGCTATGAAAAAGTCATTTGCGTGCAACCTTGTATTTCCTCAATGTATGTAAGGGCTTAGAATAGAAAGTACCTCTGATGGTTGAGCAACAATATTTAGTAAATGCTGACTGTTGATGAAAATATTGGAAAAATCTACTCTGAAAAAAATTAAGTTTGTGGTTTTGGGGATTTTTTTATTAGTTTTATAATAAAGAAAATAATTACTTTTCTTTGCTGGTGAATTCTTTTTGATAGCAGCAGTTAGACGAAACCTGTGGACTTCATTAATAAAAAGAGCTCCTGGCACCACTGACTTTATTAAAAAGAAAAGTAGGAATGGAGCAATATCTGTATTAACAATTTCCCTTTCCACTTGTTTGCTTTTGAAATTCAAATTCATTATTTCAAATCTTCAAAGGAATTTGTATTAAAGCATACTAAAAAATTAGAACCTTGTCTCCTGGAGCTTTTTTCAAAAGTCACTTTTAGTAGCGGCAGAATTCATGTTAACTTTAAAGATGAGAAATTGACAAAAAGGGAAGTGAAATGACTTCCCAAGATCTGCCTGGGCTTGCACCGTGCTGCCCAGCAGCAAAGCTAGATACAGAAATACAATTGTGTGTGGAGGGATTCATATTCTTTCCCCCTCAGTGTTGTCTGTGCACTACTCTGTATTCTCTCATTTATGCCAATGTTCCTAATCTCTTGAATCATAATGACATTATCTATTTACCAGGACAAATTTTCATTTGCTAGCTTTCGAAGTGTGTTATTTTTTTTAACCTTGCCCCTTGGAACAGCATTGTGATATCTTTGTCACAATGAGAATGAAAATTCCTCCTTACGTTTTATCTGGGTTTGCTAAATATAGTCTCCTTATATTACAGTAAAGATTTACAATGAATACCCACTATTCCACCTTCAAATGACATATACTTCCATAATGACTTAAACCTCAAGAAACAGTCTTCATTCCTTCTGCTGCATTCATTACTTTGGCTCCCCATCCAGACCACTTTTTTTTATAGAGTAAGATGATATCTGGAATAATTTGTTTCCTACCTATTATTTATTAGATGAGATACTTAAATATTAAAATAACAATGAACTTGTATTAATTGTCCTTTTGCCAGTGTGTTAACTGTTTTCAGTGAGGGACATCCTTGTTTTCCATATTGCACTGTGAAAGAACTTTCTGTCTAAATTAAAGTTCATAAAGTTTTACCAAGCTTTTTGTTCAGTGATCTTGACAAATAGAAATGATTCATGTTCTAGCATTTCTCACAAGTGTGGGCTTCTTTGTTCACGTTAAAAATCACAACTGCAGCTTGCCTTTTCTATGGAATAGAGTCCAGCTCAGTCCGGAGATGAAGCTCCTCGCATGAAGATGTATTTCCTTGTTCCAAGAAGCTGCACAATGGAGAAGACCAGAAGTATTACACTTATGAAAATTCACAGGAGAGAGAACACACAATTTACACTTGTGAAAATTCACAGGGAGAAGGCAGTTTGTCTCCTTCCTACAATATTTCAATTACTTCAAGTGTGTATGAGAACCTTTTCCACAAAAGGCGGTGATAGTTTATATTTGCCCTGAAATTAAACTGTGATCAAAGGGAAAAATAAAAGAATGTCAGAGTTCAATCTTTAATACTTTCATGGAGCAGTAGAATAATTTTATGTTTTCAAAGACAGAGGTTAATTCAGTTTTCCTATTCTTAGTTCTTAGTTACCTTATTTCACCACACACACGCACACACACACACACACACACATATATATACACACACATACATACAAATATAAATATAAATATAAATATATATATATATATATATATTTCTAAAGGGTTTTCTCTTTGATGTTTCTCTTGTCCAGGAGAGCTGATCTATACAAAAGTAAACAGACCAATATACTTTTCTGTACTAAAATAGCAAAAACTATAAGCCAGAGAGAGCTGGCAGAAAAGCACTTACCACATCCGTAACCCCCCTTCTTTCAGTAGTATTAGCACTCTAAGTAGCATAGCAAAGATAAATAGAACTGTGCAAAAAATTAAAAGAAAATCAATTTTCTTAAAGCAGAATAAAACCTCCTAAAATATTCTGGTCAAGCAAACTATTATAGATAAGATATGAACAACCATATCAACTCACTGAGTTGAAACATATTAATAAATGATATATAGACTTCTAAAGCTAAAGTTGATTAAGGCCATTTCATCCATTAAATAATTTTCTCCTATTAATAAGATTCTTTTTTTTTTAATAAGCAGTTAAATTATGTGCTTTTGTCATTATTGGTAATTATAGTACTGAGAAGTTATTCATATAGTAATATGGAGATAAAACAGTTCATTAGTTCACATAAAGTTAGCATCCAATAATATGTCCCATTGAGCAATTCACAGTAATTTTCACCCTTATAAATTCTATTTCTAGGGAAAGCTGTTTGAGAGATTTATTCTTTTAAATATTTGAGGACAATTCAGCTTTTGTGTTTTAAACTCAGAATTTAGAATAAAAACTAGACTAAAAGAAGATACAATAATCAGTTTTACATTGAATGACTTTGGTTTTTAATTAATTTCTTTATAAATATTTTAAAAAGCTGTTTGCCTCACTGTCTTTTATTAGTTTTCTGAAAGGTCATGGAATTGATAATATGAAAATGATAAAATATTGCATTTATTTCCTATTGAACATACTTCTAGAATTTGAAACAATGATAATTTTACCACATTCTGCTTCTCATTTTCAATTGTCCGGTTCCACAGATATTTTGTTCAACATCTGGAAGGGGAGTACTTGTGAACCTTGCTTTTCAATACAATACGGTAGTAGACTTTTTCTACTGTCTAGAGAATAAACTAATTCAAAAGTTTCCCCTATCTGTTTATCCAAGTAATAATCAAGTAAAACATATGATTAAAATTAGTGGGCACTTCTGAGTGAAAACCCAGAGAAGTAACTATTTTTCAGATTTAATTTTGAACAGAGAAGACTTTTGAATCTTACCAAATTTGTAAAAAAACCTAGACATTACTATTCCAATTTTTGGGCAATTCAAACAGCTTAAATCTTGAGAGCATAGTTTTCCAATCTTCCCTATAAAAGTTTGCCAAGGGCTCTTTTTCTGCCTGTTTTTAGCATTTTCACTCATGAATATTCAATTTGAAAATTTGCTTTCTTCTACTATTGTTGTTGGTGAAGACAAATAATTTTATGAAAAATGTTGAAAAGGAAAACATTTTTCTTAAGAATTGTGGTTTTACACTTTGAAGTCTAAAGTCATTGTTATACAGTACTTTGTTTTTCTTGGTGCCCTTGTGAAAACAGCAGAACTATTATCAGATCATTAATTATATCTTTAAAGAGAACTGTGAACGAATAAATGCTTCCCATGATGCTGACAAAAAACAACTGACACAAAGAGGCCTTGTGAGATTATTTATTTCTGTGAAGAGCCTTTCTTAACACAGGTTCTAATATATTTTTTGTTTTAGCTCACTTCTGTGATGTCTCATTTCCTCTTTATATTTTTAGATAGAGGGTTTTTTAAAGTATCATCCAATCAAAATGTAGTAATGGACAGAATAAATCACTAAGGAGATATAATAGTTTTATAGGCTACCAGACTGACTGGTCAAAGATTTGTTTTTTTTACTGCTATTCATGAATAACACAGGTAGAAAAGTATATATATTTCTTATCTAAAGAAACCCTGTGTTATTTTTCATGGGGGGAAGTTTTTCAAGCATATGCAAGTTTCATGAAAACATTTTTATCCATTGTTTGTTTCCATGAAAATAATTAAAAGCTGACAGTATCTATTCTGAAGAGTATGTTCATTCTATTACTGTATTTTCAAGGCATGAAGCTCTCAGTGGTTTCTGAGACAATATCCCTGTCCATACTCCATCAGGAAAGATCTTTTCAGCCATTAAATCACCAAAACAGTATATGATGCATGATGAGTAAATGTAATGTATATTTAAAAGAATTTAGGTTTGAAACCGCTTTTGCAATTGCCTGGTACTCTTCTCTGTTTGTTTGTTCACCTGATATATAGGAGTGGAATAAAGGATGCATCAATACATGACTGATGCATGGTTTGGAGACTCATTAATGGTAAAAATAGTAAAACATTTCACTATGATAAAGCTATTATTTCTACGACTGCTAAGAGAAATAAATTTTTTGCATAAAAAAATCATCAACTCTATCTCCTGTATTAAGCTGCTCAGGGTGCAGTCATGTTCATGCCAGAATCTCCATTTTATTTGATTTTAATTTTTTTCTGCTAGAAGTTAGATGCTTGGGAGCTTTTCTGGACCACAGTGTTTAAAGAGATAGTTCAAGGTATTATTTAAAGAAATGTGAAGAGGCAATACATGATTATTAAGGCTTATTGTAGCCTGACCAGACATTTTAAAATAATTTTTCTTGGGTAAGAAATTCTCTATCTAAAACATTACATTTTTTGTGTGGTCTTGCACAGAGAATGTGCTGTAAAGCATAGCAGATTGTTTGATGTCTCTGTTTTTTTACTAACTTTATCATCTATTAGTTGGAGAAGACAAGCCCCAAGCTTGTTCATTATTTCATGTTTCTGAAGTATATGCTTTGGTATATACTCTGCTCCATAACACTACATGCCAAAGAGGACTAGTAGCCCTAATATGCAATTAGTTGGCAAAGAGGTTGGAGGTGTCACAGCATTGCCTCCTCAAGTGACAAGAGGATGTATGACATTCACCATGTGAATCTAAATGATATTCATGCACCCCTGCACACCACCAGGAGGGCATGAGAGAGTTCAGAAGTCTGGAAGGGACTGTGTAGAAGAATAGCTCTGTCTGTTTTATGACAGGCTTATTTATTTAAGTAAAAAAGACTTGTGAAAACTTCTGTTATGTTTTTTACCCGTTTTTTTTTAATTGCTTTTCCATAACTGTGAAAGATAAACCTTTTTTTTTTTCCTGGAAACTTTCACAGTGAAGAGGTGAGCCCTATCCACAGTTCAGACACACTGTAATTCTCATACCATTGCAGTGGATGCTATACAACAGACATTATGCAACACAGAGTGAAGTTTTATGTCTGCCCTGTGACATCTCCATCTCATGCAATTTGTTTTTAGGTCTCTTTATAGTCCAGGCATACAGCCTTGGCCATTACGAATCATGATTTCCTACAGGAAAGGAAAGAGAAAAAGAATTGACCAAACCATATTATTGTGAATGATATCACCATCATTAACAGTACTAGAAAATGCTGAAGTATACTCTAAGAGTCCAAGCATAAAAATTATTAGAAATTAAAAAAAAACAAAACGAAAACAAAAAAACGGAAACAAAGATTTTTAGATTTATTTCTTATTCTGCTACCAACCCAGAAGATTTTAGACAAATATTTTTAAGATTTGCTATGATCTGAAAAAGAGACTAAGAAAAAGAAATAACTCAATTGCAGTATCGAACCTCTCATCTCTAAAATCTGACAAAAATACCGGTTTGTAGGGTGAGGAAGGATAATGAATATTTATCATGTCAATCTTTAATGGATCTCTGTTCCTGTGCATGTGTATCTGGATAAAATAGATTTTAATGTAAAAGTCTCTGTTTAACTGTATAGAGATCTGGCTTTGTTTCTGAAAGTAAAATATGTTTAACTGAGTCCAACTAGTATTAAAAAACCAGTAATTTCTTATTTATGACACACATGAGATGGTTATGAATTTGCTAACATAGATGTTCTATAAATTCACCAGCTTCTTGGAATTTTCTATAGCTAATATGAAACATTAAGAATTATACTTACTTTAAATAATCTAGAATGTGAACTTCTACATACACCACACATTATTCTCCTGGATGTAAAAGACAGGTAGGACCATTGGGATTACTTTTCTCATCTGTGTAATGTAACCATCAATTCTTGCCCCAGAACTAGTTCATAAATAGATGCATAACTGGGGAAAAAATGACACTGGTCTTCATTCAGGCTTGCTGGTTCCACCTTATGTGGAGACTACATTGATAATTAGGGAAAAGGGTATCATCGTGACTACAGCTAACTCAAACATATGTTGTGACTGCACAGAGATAGACAAGATGTGTGTCAAATACAAGCAAGGAGACATCGTGTATAGTGGAACTCTCTATGTTCTTCAATCTGTTATTCTTGGTCGGTCTTCAATCCATCCCTGCAACTGACTCCACCACCTCTCAGCAAGAGGGAAGGATGGCGCCTGTCATTAGATTTATGATTTGAGATAATTTTTCCAGATGGTGCACAGTAAGCTGAACAAAAATTCTTACAGTACAGCTGAATAGTTGAACGGGAGAACCACGCAGACATGCTGCGATTGCTCCAAAGGAGCAAGTTTCAGACCTAGTACAGCCAGAGTGATAATCATGATAAATTAGCTGCATTTGAGTTTGGCTATTCCTTCAAGGACCAGTTATGTCATGGTATAGCAGTTCAGGACAAAGAGCAACCCACACACAGAAATAAGAAAAAATACAGGACAGATAAAGATACAAGAGAGTATAAAAGTTTTATTTGAAACTTTTGAATTTTAGATCACGATGATTAAATTTCTATGACTCTCTAATTCTGTGTTTTAAGGTATGGTCTCTGTTTTTTGTTTCCATTTGCTTGTTTAGCCCTGAAAAAAAATATTGTCGATGTCCCACAGTGTTAAAATTAACCCTGGTATTTGCCCTGTCTTTCTCATGGACATTTAGAATTCTCATATGTTTTGTTGTTGGATGTAAAAAAAAAAAATTTACATAAATATACATGCCTTTTCTGTTTGAAAAACACGCAATTTAATTTTTTTTGTTCATATAAATCCTCAGAATACCTAGTAGTGTCAGTCTGAGGCATTTACATGTGTTTTTTACACTAGTATGAGGGAAAAAATTCCTTTCAAGTAACATTTCCCGCATTCTTCATCTCTTGTCATTTTAAAGATAATGTGCTGCATTGCTCAGCAGCACAATTCCATGCAGAAAGAGGTGGCAGTACAAACAAAATATATAAGGGAATAATTAGACAAAACAGATCTACATCTCTGAGTAGATTGCAGAAGGAGGTAGTAGGCAGGTGGAATATTTCACAAAGATTATAATCCAGAAAGAAATAAATTGCTTTAGTGTAATAGATTGTCAAAATCCTGTAAAGAAAGATTTTTCAAAGTAAATACAGATTCCAAATATTCTTAGTGGTCTGATCATTCTGGTTGCTGAGGAACTGTGTTGGCAGTGTGGCAGGAAATTAATCAAGTATATTTGTATTTTGAAAGCTGTTTAAATTTTGGAGAGTAAGCAAACTGAAGTGAGATCTACACTGTGGAAAACCCTCTGACTAAATCTACTCACAAGTATTTCCCCAGCCTTTATTCTCAGAAAGTACTTACTGATGTTTAATTTTGTGTGACCCAATTCACCTGGAAAGAAGATTGCTTTCCTTCCCCATCCTAATTCTTTAGATTTTGAAAGGTTTGTTTTTTCAGGTCCAAAACATCTCCAAAGCAAACAATCAAAGACAAGACCCTTCATCAGTTAATTAAATGAACAAGCTGAAATGCTATGTAGCTGCTTCACTTTAAAACAAGAAAGGAAAAAAACTTTCTTTTTTTACTCATCTCAGCTTTTGAGTGTCTTTGTTCTTCAAATGCTACTCCAATTATCACCAAATGCTAAAAGATAAAAAATATGTCATTTCTTGACAACACTGATGACTTTTTGACTTTTATTTCCTCACACTGCTGACCACACTTTCAGCAGCTGAGAGTTAAACAGTAAAAAGCCAGTTACAAGACAAAAAAACCCAACCAAAAAACAACAATAATAACAACAACAACAAAAAACCCAGTGACAATTCTTAGCTGAAAATCACATTTTAGCAAATGGTAATTTGATCTGAGAAAATCTATAATAATGTCATTTAGGCATATTTTCTACTGGAATGCATGTGACCACATCTTTTTCACCATTCCTTCAGGTATTTTTATACATACATAAGAACCCCCTGAGGCTTCCTTTCTCCAAGTTGAACAGTCCTAGCTGCCTCAGCCTTTTCTCATAGGATAGAATCTCCAGTCCTTAATCATCTTCCCGACTGTTTTCTGGAGTCCCTGTACTGTATCCATATTGGTCTTGCACTTCAGAGCCAAGGACTGGACCCTGAAGTCCAGATGTGGTCTCACCAGCACTGAACAGAAGGAAAGGCTCATGTCCTTTAACTTGCTGTCAACACTCCCAAATTATGCAGCCTAGGATACCATCCTTTTTTCTGTGAAGGTAAATTGCTGATTTTTTAATTTGATCCCCACCAGGGGCCTCAGATCTTTTCCTGCAAAGCTGCTTCCCAGCCAACCAGACCTCAAAATATACTGGTGCTCCTCCTCAGGTGTAGGAATTTGCACGTCCCTTTGCTCAATTACAGGACTTTTCTGCCATCCAATTGACAATATTAGATCAAGTACAAACTTCAAGAGAAGTTATGAAATTAAAAGAGGGACTTACATGTTCAGAAGCTTGTTATTTGTTTCCAACTGCTCTACAAATAGAGTAATAATTTCTAAACCCGTGTATTTTCACAGATGCACAGAGTTCTGTGCTAAATCCACTCTGAGGTCTCCCTATTAAAACTTTTTATGAACTTTTCAATTTTCATTTACTTTGCTTCCCTAAATCAACGTTACAGGGTTTGTTCATGTGGTCCCAGCTACTCTTTTCTTACCATCTTCTTCTCCATGTGACCCTTTAAAGAACAGCTTTTGACTTGGTCAAGCTGTGTTTGAATGTATGGCTGTTCAATAATACATGTCTCCCAGTTTAGTTCAAAGGTACAAGCCCTATCTCACTTGAAATTTTCTGCTGAATTTTGATCCTAAACTTAAATGTGTTATTCCAGCACTTTATTGCTAACATTTCAGCACTTCCTGTCAGAATAAATGTATCTAATGGAGCAAACCATGTAGAAAATAACTTCTAGCATTTTTTTTTATTATTGAAACAAATATAAATCATTCCAGTGCTCAGCCCCAAGCAGAGATGATATCTGCCTTTAAAAATAGCTACTTCAAAGAAGTTCAGAATAAATTTGCATAAACCAGTTGTCAGATTATTTATGTTTAGTGCAAGGAAAAGAAAATTAGTTGTAAAATGCCATGTAGGGAATTTGTTCATATGTTGTCCATGGGGATGAACAACTTCATAACTTGGATTTTACAGAGAACGTGTCAAAGGACAAATTTCAAAATAATATTTCCCCTCCCGCTAGGGTTAAGTACATAGACACATCTCAATGGAGTATAAATTGCTTTTTTTTGTTTAAATTTTGCTAATAAGACTTCTCCAGAAGGGGTGCATTATTTAGTATAATTAGATGGTGGGCTCCTGTGGTGGTAAAAGGAACAAATAGCAGACAAAAAGTCTGTATTGCAAGGTGTTGAATTACAGGCACAGATCAGATATATACCCAGTGAAATGCAATGAAAATAAAAATAATTCTTTCCTCACCCACTTTCCAAGCATCAGGCTCTAGTTTTCTATATTGTCAAATTGCCTTTCTTTGACTGAAACTATTTATTGTACTATAACAATGAATACATGCTGTGTAAGAGGTTAGAGAGCTTAATATATGGATAAGTCCATGGCATTCCATTCCAGTTGCCCTTAACATTAAAAAGCAGACCTAGTAATATTGAATTTATTAGTATGAATCTAAAGACAGAGGGTCAGAAACATGGATCAGTCCTATGTACTGCAGGTTTGCCTTGACCTTTTAATCTCATCTGCTGTCAAGGCATAAATCACCTAATGGATTATAGTCTAAGTCTATTCCTCCGATGATTCAAAATTAAGCTGCAATGATAAATCACCTGAAAATCAGTGCAGCATGACATGCAGATGGACAAATTAGAAAGTCAGTTATATTTTGAACAGGCAGCTGTTGTACATAGATTTCCAAAATATTTTCATAAACAATTTAAAGTCATTGGCTTAGACGATTATGAATATTTTAAAATTTATTTTAGTTTATTTTCCTATAATTTCCCAAAAGCTATCCTTCTTCCTTTCCTGGAACTTCTTTCACTTGTTCTTCAGTCTGACAGATTGACTTCCAGAAAGATTTTATATATTTTAGAAGTTAACTTCATGACAAGAGATTGTGGCTGAATAGTTTCATTTCTGTATCACTAAAGGGAATGGAACAGAAGGGAAGGGGAAGGGAAATGGAAGGTGGAGGGGAAGGGAAATGGAAGGGGAAGGGGAAGAGAAATGGAAAGGAAAGGGGAAGGGGAAGGGGATGGGGAAGGGGAAGGGAAGAAATGAGGAAGAATTACAGTTAAACTGGAAACATAGAAGTCCAGACACTTCTCTGCTAATGCCTATAAAAATAAGAGACGTCTAGGACAGGCGTTCGCCTAAAATATTGTATTAGGTAGGATGGACCATATGTTTGTCACTGTGATGGTGTCTCTTAGGCTATAATTTGCTCTAAGGCATCAAACAAATGTCATATGCTTTCATGAATAAATTAAAATTTCCCTGGAAAGCATTTATGCTGCAGCTTACAATAGAGACTGCCATCCATTTTATTGCTGAAGAGAACATGGCTGCAAAAACTCAGAGAAAAGCATATGGGAATATGTATATATTCTAGTTTTTCTTCAAACTCTCCCATACTCAGGAGAGTAGGTGTATGCTTTCTGTCTTGTAAAAAATGGCACACCACTTTCTTCATAACATTCCTTTTAACTTTAATGGGCAAAAAGATGAAAGAAAATATTCTTTTTTTCAAGGACTAAATAATTGTTTTAACACAGGCAATAAGACGATGTGTTTCAACTACCTATTGATCAATAGTGAGGAAAAGCATAGCTGCCGAAGACATAACTTTAAAATTCTTCAGATGATTAACAGACAAAACGTGTGTGAAGATGCATAGGGAAACTGGGATCTTTTTGTTTACCTAAACAAACTCTGGTGGTGTTTCTGGTTGTGTTCTGGGCTTTTTTAAACTGTTATGGTTGTAAGTATGCATTTTATAAACTTTTTCCCCAAAACTACATAGAACTATTTCAACTTCCTTAAGGCAGTCTGTTCAGTTTTGAAATTTGATCTCTTAAGAGCTACAGAATTAGTGTCTTATCTGTTGCACTCAGGCTTTAGAGGAATTTTTGAATAATTTTTGTAAATTGTGCAGTACATGATGTGCATCATAATGTCTCCTCATGTAATGAAGCTCTTATCATGAACAAGATGAAAAAATTCAGCTGTATTAAACAGAATCAGTATATTATATAGATATATCCAGTCACTGTTGGAGTATCATTTATGGTATAAAAATATTTTTTCTTTTAGGTCAATAAGATATAAAACTTGAAGTTGCAAAATCATTAATCTTTTTAGGATTTTTGTTGCAGTGCAAAGAGATTGTCCACTGAATCTCTTTTTCTAATGCTGCTGCTGCTCACTATTAGATCTGTAGATCTCCTAGACAAGTAAATTACTAGAGACACAGTTCATAAATTACTAGTGTAAAAAGGCAGGAAGACTTTTGAAAGTCTCTGGCTTGTGCTTGCGAAAAAGATCAGGGCAATGTGATAGACACTATGAGACCTAGAAACTCTCTTTCTGGGAAAAAAAAATTGGAAGTGGCCCTCAATAAATGCAAAAGGCAAAGCATACATGATTGTTTCATAGCAAGACAAAAATAACTACTGTAGGATGAAAAGTAAAACAAAAATGTAGAAGGTAAATGATAAGAAAAGATTCATATCAATATTATTTTAAATAAGACCAACAAATAATGATCAAAGAACAAACAACCAAACTCACATGTGTTTACTCACCAGCCAAAACTAGACTGTAGCTGTAACCCAGGGCAACATTATATTTCTGTGCATGTCTGCCAACATCTAGATGGATCTTCACTTTGCAGCTCTCTGTGATGCCCTACAGTGATAAATGAATACTGGTGGGTTAAATTGGAAGTGCAGAAAACTGCATTGTTTAAGAAAAAATTAACAAATAAGGATAGCCTTAAAAATTGTCTTTTGTATAAAATATGTAGCTTAGAGCTGTACTGATAAGCCTCTTTTTTTCCGATAGTTGTAGCTTGAAAGCATATCAACTAAATATTAGCGCTGTTATTTTTCATAAATGATACCTTTTCCTTCCCCTAATTTTCATCTAATGCTAACTCCCTGATATGTCTTCAAATCTAGAAGCTTTTCAGACATATAAAAATTATCACTGGCCTTCTTGAAATAAAGGGCATCTTTACACCTCATAAATGTGTGTTACCCAAGAACATGAAAGTCTGCCATGTGATGTGATAATGGCTTTTCTTGAAGGCAGAAGCAGTTATGCACCATGTTGAAGAGAGTCCTTAGGATGGAATATATTTTGTCAGCTGTCAAGCTCAAAATCATAAAGTTGGTTGCATATTGATATAAAAGGCCAAAGGTGAATCTTGAGTGTCGGTTTTATTGGCTTTTATAAGGCTGTACAAGGCCGGACTGCTGGGGTGTGACTGATAATTACTTTTGACTCTCAGTTATTCATCATAGGATATTAACTTTGCTTAATTTCGTAGTGGTTACAGTGTTTCCTTTAAAGTATGATGTCAATTATTGTTTCTTGGCTTGGTGACAGTATTGAGAACTGATACATAAATTTAACTAAGCCTTTCATTTAGTCTGAAATGTTTTATCCGAGACCACATTTGGATCGCTATGATGGTTCTGGGCTCCTGAGTACTAGTGAGACAAGGACAAACTGCAGTAAGCCCACCAAATAGACAGATAAAGGCTTTGAGTATCTGTCATACAGAGAAAGGCTGAGAGAGCTGGGCTTGTTCACCCTGAAGAAGAGAAGGCTCAGGCACAAATGAGCAATTTGTATAAGTACCTAACCATGGAAAGTGAAGAAGATGGAGCCAGGATTTTTTAAGTGATGTTCAGCACATGAACAAGTCATTGGCCACAAGCTAAAATACAAGAAATTCTGCTTAAATGTAAAAGAATTATTTTCCACTGTCAGAATAACCAAATACTTAAACTGTTCACCCAGAGAGGTTGTGGAGTCTCTGTCCTTGGACATATTGAAAACTGGACAATGTCTTAAACTTTTGTACTTGGCTTTTCTTGAGCAGGGCACTGGTCTTAGTTGATTTCCAGCAGTCCTATGCAATCTCAGCAATACTGTGACTCTGTGAATTGTGCAGCATTTAGCGTATCTTTTCTTCTGTAAACTGGAATAAGAAAAACTAAACTTTTTCATTCTCGTAGAAACAACATCTCATATTCTAGGGGCTGTACTAGTAAACTAATCAAGAGTGAAAGAAAATTAAAGACACAAAAATTAATTATTTATTTAACACAGAATTGCCCAGAACTGAGTTAATCAAAGAGCCATGAGATGTGCAAAATAAAAGCTTTTTTGCAGTTTGTTTTGGAAATTTCTGATATCTCTATTCTAGAGATTTTTCTAAGAAATGAAAAGAGTTTGAACTGGAACCACCATATATTCTACTGTTCCCCATCATCCCAAACATATTTTTATTGACTATCTCACCTTAAAAACCTCTGTCTATGATCTGGCAATGTGTGAGCTAACAGTATGTGTTCCATTGTAAAACAGGAGGTAATTCACACAATTATGAATAGAGTAGAGGGTCTGTATGGACACCACAAAGCAGTCTACCTTCAGAAACAAATTTTGAAAAAGTGGTGACAGATAATCTTTTTGACATGAATATCCAATGCAGTGTCGAGGCAGGAAAAGATAATTTATTTGTTCTATTTTTTTCTGGTTTTACAAATAAGTGGTAAACTTTAATAGCAGTAAGAAAAGTTATAATACTAGTGTCACTGTCTGATTTACTTGAATCCTGTAATTCAGATGATGAAACTGCAGGAAGGATATTGAAAGAGTTAAGAAATTTTCAGAGAAGAGCAGTGAAGGTGATTAAGTATTGGAAAATGTGCCTTAAGACATACTGAGTCAAAAGCCAGTTTCATTTCTGACTAGGTCATCATCAGAAGGATATGATGACATTGTCTGTATGGATGTAGGAATCTGAATAAACTGTAGTTGACCATAAATTTAAACAGTATTGTTTCTACTATGTCTTTGTCTTAAATGTCACGTACTTAATGAAAGAAGAATACTAAATTGTCTTTCTCTGTATGAGGTAGTCATTTAAAAAAAAAACATTAATTACTGGGTAGCTGTTTTTAAAGTGAAGAAAAGAATAACTTTGTCGGTGATTAAGAATTTTCCCAGAAAGTTTCCTGAGAGTTGGATTTGCAGCTGTGATATTTATTCAGCCATTTAAAAAAAAAAAAGTTATTTATCACTTGACAAGTTGAAACCCAAAATTAGAGAACAGAATTTTTCATCTGGGAAAAACATACTAAACCAAAATAAACCAACCAAAACCCACACCAGACCAAAAAAAAAGTCATTAAAAATGCAGAACACAGGAAAGAAATCCTAAAGAGAGTTTGCATTATTTCACAAAAATTGAGCCAGATGTAATAGGAAAAATGAGTAAGACAATTATCGCAAAGTGTTATATATGTTGCTGTGTTATAGACCAATCATTTAATTTCTAGAAATTCATCCAAGGTAGAGTTTAGCTTTTGCTTTTGCAGCACAACTTTCCTAGGCTGATGCATTGTAATTTTGAACAGAATGTCTGAAAGAAGTGACCCTGATGCAACTAGGGAGATCAGCAATGACTCCCTGGTCGCAGAGATAATTCTCAGGGAATGCTCCAGGTGAGATGCTGTGCCAGTGGAGCTAGAGATGGCAGTTGGACAAAAATCTGTCACCACAATAGCTTAGGAAGCAAGTGTGAAAACCCAATCACAACACCTCGTGTTTGAAAACTAATTCTCAAGCAGCAGGTAGTACAAAGATTAGGTAATGATTTTGTTCCTGTCTGTGAAGAAAAAAGAAGTCTGGCTTGTGCATAAAATGAAGAAATATAACAGTTTTCAAAGGCTGGAAATTAAACTTAACCATATAGGGCTACTGATAATATGTGCCAGCAGGGGTGATAAATAATCACTGAAACAATTCCCAATGGCTACAGGATATTCTTGATGACTAAATTTTTATCAGGAAGTTGTGTGTCTCTAGAAGTTAAGTGTTTTAAAAAACAGCCAGTGAAGTGAAGCAAATGTCAAGAAAAATTATGACCATGAATCCTGTGCTACTCTTCCACTTTTTCTGTGCTGATACTGCAGTCCATTAGGAGCCAAATCACTCACGCTGCCTAGTCCAATTTGTGAAAAAGCTGATAGAAAGACTAAATAATTGACATTTGAACTTTTAAGTGCAAATGTGGCTCATCTATCTTGTCAAGTAAGAGTATTCTCAGAACAATATTGGGACAACAATTTTGAACATTTGAGCTGCTAGTTATTGGTAAGTAATGGCATGTGTTCCTCATTATTATTTCCTTTAATAAACAATCAAATGACCTGTATGTTATTCTCCTGTACAAAATTTCAGTAGGGAAAATAATCATGAAATTATTAGATATACTGTAAATGCTTGCATGAAGAACAAAGTTCTTTTGCATTTGAAGTCCATTATAATATGATTGGATAGTGATCTCTGGCACTGGTGAAATAATCTCTGGGTATTGCCTCTCTTTTTTTTAAAAATTTTTTTAATATTACTTGCAATATTTTAAAAACTGAAATTGTTGCCATTCCAGTAACTTAAGCAATACAGTTTGATGTATAGTTTAATGCTCATGCTTGCCAAATACGATTTTTATAATATGTAGCTGATTGTAAGGGTACAACAGTGTAAACACAAACATGTCATGAGCTTTTGAAGCCAAAAATTTAAATAGATTTCTCAGTATAATCCCATAGTATTTCCATCTTCCTTATTTTCCTTATTGCAGCCTAGCCCATGGTTAGCCTTGGCCAGTGGTCCTAATGTTGTTTTCACAGGGACAATCAATGTTCCCTTGAGTTTGGGAGAAGTTTTATTCTGTAACATTTGTGCACTAGCACTGATATCAGAAGCAAGGATTCAGGATCAGCATCTCTCTAACACATTGAAAAAGAGTAAATACGCCTTCATTTTCTTTGTATTTTACCTGTTGTGTATGAAGTAGGAACAGATTCCAGGATGCCTGAAGGACTTTACTACTCAGTGTTGTGGGTTAGCCCCAGTAGGCAGTTTAGCCCTCACAGTTACTTACTCACTCCCCTGCAGTGGGATGAGAGAGAGTATCAGAAAGGTAAAAGTGAAGAAAGATTGTGATTGAGATAAAGGCAGCTTAATTACAAAAGCAAAAGCAGCACGTACAAAAAAACAGATAAAGGAATTAATTCACCACTTTCCATGGGCAGGCACACATTCAGCCATCCCCAGGAAAGCAGAGTTCTGTGAACTGTAATGGTTACTTGGGTAAGACAAACACAGTAAATATGAACACCCCCTCTTCCTCTATCTTCCTTATAGTTTTATTGCTGACTGTGATGTCATGTGTGGTGGAATATCCCTTTGGTCAGTTTAGGTCAGCTCTCCCAGCTGTGTACTCCTCAAATTCTTTTGCACTTTGAGCCAACTCACTGTCAGGGCAGTGTGAGAAACAGAAAAGACTTTGATGCTGTGCTAGCACTGCTCAGCTGTAACTAAAAAATTAATGTATTATCAATTCTGTTTGGGTCACAGAACCACAGGATAACACCATGAAAGCAACTGAAAAAAAAAAATTGGCTCTAACACAGCCAAAATGAGTATACTTAGTGAATAAGACTCATCAGAACATGGTTTGCTTCAGTTCTGTCAAAATAGTGCAACGTTTTTATTTCTTTGTGCTGATGTTTGCAGACCTAAATCTCTAGTAGCTATTAAATGCATGACAAATCAGGTGTTGCAGGAACACTTGGTCCATGCATGTATGGGATTGTGAACTGGCTTAGTTGCCACTCTGGCTACCAGATTGTTTCCTCCTGCTCTGCAGTGGAACTATACTTTGTTGCTCCTGCAATTTGGGGTAGAGGACTAGTTCTATTTCAATTGAATTTGAAGTTGGCCACAGCTGGTGGGGGCAAAGGCCTTGAGGCTGTAACAGACCTATGTTACCAGCTCTGTTCCTTTCTGTTTCCTTATGGTTACAAATTTCGGTGTTAATACCATTTATTTTCGCTAGTGTTGTCATAAAAGGTTTAATTAACTTGCATCACCTAAAAATTCCCCTTTAAAAACCCTCTTTGAAATTAATAGGATTTGATTGCTCACACTTCTACATGCAAGTTAATATGATCTAACAGGCATTGCTTCTGCACACAAACAAACAGCATGAAATTATAATTACAAGTAGTAAGTAGAGCAAGAGAAGCAAATTCGTCTAATTTTCATACAAGCTTTATGTCTACCTTTTTTTTTTTTGATTCTTATTTTAGTTTCACTTTAACACACATTTCTTTCTGCTCTGGCAGTACTAGCAACCATCAGGGAGCAATTAACAATAATGAATATGATTTTGAATACATCAATGTTCCATACATTCATGTGCTGTAAAGACAATTCTAAGCAAGTCTTAATAAAACTGGATGTTGATTAACCTAGCTTGGTCCTAGTACCTAAGCTGATTTATTGATACACAGCACCAAAGTGTAGTAGTAGGGAAAAGTTTCACAGTTTCAAACCATTAATTCTAAACTGTTTTCAGCCAACTATCTACAGATAAGATTTTGGTTTTGGTGAGTGTGATAGAGAGTTTCTGTGCATTGTTCATTTATATTCCTCCTAGGGTGAGGATAAATAGCAGCAACAAAGAATCTCTGTTTACTTATCTGTTGTTGCACACCAGGTTAGGCAGAGCTGTGAAGGAGACAAGAGATTGGATTGGAGGAATGAGCATCCTTAGCTGGGGGATTTTTGCAGAATGAAGAGGAACAGGCTCTTCAGTCTAAGAAAAGGAGTTATCAGAATAGTGAAGACTTGGAGGGGAGTTGGAGGGACTTTGTAGAAACGGGCTTCTAGCAGACACAGCAGGCCTTGGAATTTATAGAAAGAAACTTTTCCTAAGGCTCAATAAGGACTTTATAGAATTTGTAGAAACCAGACAATCTCATAAGTGGTAGATGGGAGGAAGCTTGGAAAAGAGAACATTGACACAGCAAGGACGCAAGAAGCAGGGACATTGTATTCTTGTATTCTAATGCTAGGCATTTGTTTTGTTTTCTAAGCCTAATCTATCTCCTGCAGAGCCTGGTGGTTTTGGTTGGTTTGTTTGTTTGATTGATTGTGGGGGATTTTTTTCCTTTTTTTTCTATCTAAAAGCTCATTCTTGGTTGTGTTGTAATACCTGACTTTTGAGATGCAAAAATATTTGAGATTTCAGGGTGTATAATTAATGAAAGGTGCTGGCAGATCCACTTCAAAGATTTGTTTCTCAGGGTCTCAGTAAAAATTCTGGTGTCAATAGTCAACATTTAGACATAGTTTGTTGATACGCATCTGCTCCACAAATTAAATAAAGTTTATGCTATTTCCTGAGTTTGGTACTAACAATCCATCAAACACATCTGTGAAAACATTATACAATATAACAGTCACTGCACTGTTCCTTAGCACAGAGAAAAGCTGTGATAGATTGATTTTACACTGACTAATTCAGTTTTTGAAAGTGAAGCATTTTATTAGTCCACAGACTATTTAAAACACAGGAAGCAAACAGATGTATGAGAATAAATGGGTCTTTAGTTTCAGCCTGTTACTAAGTATTGTCCAAAGAACCATTGTGAAACACTTCTGCAATGTTTTTTGCAGACAATTTTTCTCAATAATAACAGTATAACAAAGTGATTTGTTCAGTGGTGATGCTTCATTCATTTATAGAAGAAACAATTTGATTGCAGATAATCAGTGATGAACTAAAGAGGCTTTTATATATTGTGACTCCTTGTGCTCATTTCCAGAAAAAAAAGCTAACTTTAAAAATTGACCTCTTCATACCATGCGAACACACTCTTTGGGTCCCAATTCCTCAAGCTTTCCCTTGCCTCTTAAAGGGACCATAAAAAGGAGCAGCTGCTAAGATGGTTGTCTTTCTCAGTGTGCTTGAATTTAGAGAGGACTAGCTGATTATGTGGATTTACATTGTGTCTCCTGATCTGAGTGAATAAAAATAGATATGCACAGGATGTTGCAAGTTCAGAGTGAAAAAAATTTCAGTTGTGGAAAAAAAAAGAAAAAAAAAAGAGAGGTTGCTCAAAACTAGAATTCAGGGAAGATTTTTAGTCTCTGCTCCTGAAAGGGGGTTATTCTCCTGCGATGATAAGAGTTTGGAGAGACAAATGGAGTTCTGCTTGAGAAAGAGCAGACTTGCTATGATTCCAAGTGGACTGCAGAGTGGGGACAAAAGACTGGAACAAAAATCCTGCTCTCCTTGCAAAGTAAAAAGAAAGAAAAGCAAGCAAACATACATACAAAGGAACTTGTACGAACATTTTATAATTCTACCTTTAATCCTTGATCTTGATTCTCATTCTTTTCACAAGGAGAAAAATGCAGGAAAGTGGAATTTGGAGGAGACAGTAAAAGTTAAATGGTGATGGTAATTTAAATAATTGTCCTAACTTTGAAATGGCAGTCTGTACCCTCCAAGTATGTTGAACACTGTGAGTCAATGGAAAAGAGTGACAGAGACGCCCAGGACCCAATTTACACAAGGAAAATGGAGAAAAAAAAATGTTATATGAATATTTTATTCTGCCACATTCCTGGAAAAATACATTAACAGCTTTCGGTCATATCTCAAAAGAAGGCCTGCAGAAGTAAAATAAAAATATCACCATTTCACTGAACTTCCAGAATGAAAATCTTTTTAAGTCTTTTTTTTTAAATATATATTTATTGTTATGTGCAAATCTGTTAAGTAGCCTGGAGATTGTTATTACCCAAATATAGTGGTTTGATTATTTCAAAGGTTTGTGCAAGATTTTCTCAGCTGAAAGAGCTCCAAATTTTCATTAAAACATTGGGTACAGACTATTAAATAGACATTTTTGTAGTCATAGGACATAGGGTAATTGTTTTAGACTAAAAGAAAGTGCTTGATACAAGGAATAATTTTTTTATGAGGGTAGTGAAGCACTGGAACAGGTTGCCCATAAAGGTGATAGGTGCCCCATCCCTGGTAGTGTTCAAGGTCAGGTTGGCTGCGGCTCTGAGCAACCTGGTCTGATTGAAGGTGTTCCTGGCCATTGCTAGGCAGTTGGATTAGTTGACCTTTAAGGTTCCTTCCAGCACAAGACATTCCATGATTCTACATTTTCGTGGAAGCATTTAGGTGATTTACAATGACAACATGGGAACCCATAATATGTGAAGACAATAAAAATAAGTAAATACTGTAATTTAAGAAGTTAGCCTTGGTTCTGTTCTCTTATCCGTAGATAAAGTATGGATTACACAACACAAAGACAAAATAGGAGGTTTTAAAAATGTGAAAGTGTAGAAAGATATGACAAAAAAAACCAAGAAAATACTTAAAGGTCCATTGTTTTAAACAGTAGAAAGAGATGTAGACATGTTACCATCACTACGCTAATTCTAAATGTTTTGGTAAAAACTTATGGATATGTTTGGTTTTACAAACTGTAAAAAACCAAGTACTTCTGTGACTTCAAAGTATTATGTATATATATCAAATTTATTCTGTGTGTTTGAAATTTGAAAACAACCAATGATAATAATTAGTACCTTGTTAATATTATCTATTTAATGTCATTTCCAAAATAGTAGTTTGTCCTCTAATTACACATATTGATCAATATGCCTTTTATTATACTGAAACAAAATCCCTGTATGTACCAGACAGATTTTTTTTAGAGGGGCTGGATAGAGCAAAAGAAGGGAAAGCAGATTTATTGTTCACAAAAATTGTTGAGGTTTAAATTGTTAACAGGATCTTTAAAGAGAAAAAGAAAGTTGCCAGACTATGTCTGATAAAATATGCATCTTAGGAATCAGAACTGCATTAGATAGAAGAATACACTTAATATATGTTGAATGGTGTTACTTGCTTTCTGACTCCAGTGAAACTGTGAAAAGGAATTAATTTTAAAGTCAATTGGATCCAATGTTAGTTACATGATTTGTGGTAAGTGTTTTCATTGATTGTGTAAAGAGAAACTGAATGAATGTGTAATTTAGTGTCTTTGCCCACTGGGAAACAGTGAGGAAGAACATTTTGTTCTCAAGTGCCTTTTTCAGTTTACAGCAAAGGCCAATGTGGCTGCTACTAAGCATGCGCTGACAGGATGGAGGGGAAGCAGAGGACACAGAATCAGCTTAAGAGAATGTGACTGTCCACAGCTGCAGATGTTTACCTTGATACTGCAAAGATTTGTACCAGACCTTAACTTTATGCTTTGTGTGCAGTCCTGGTAAATTTAGACGAACTATTCAGAGAGCATGAAGCTAAGTGAACATGCAAGCTTTTGCAGAATAATGAGTTTGGTTGCACTTTTGTTTTTTTGCCTAGGAAATGGTACAGCACACTAGAATGTGTGTCTGATTGAAAAAGACAATGGACCTCATTAAAAGCGTAGCTTTGTGATTTTTTAAAATTTGTACTTTTCCTCATATTAGTTACACAGTGTATTTTTGTGGGTTTCAAACTAGCTTTTTTTCTTGGTTAAGCTCTGTAAATATTTCTTGCTTTGGGGTATTTTAAAAGGAAGTATACTTTTATAATTTTAAAGTATTTCAAACTATTTCAATATTAAACAGAACTAGTATTAATATTTTTTTTAAATATTTCGTTCAATCTTGATGCCAGTGATAAAAACAACCAAGAAATTTATATCTCTTGCTTAACTAGAAATCTAAACTTGACCTAAGGTTGCTTAATTCCTTTTTATATGTATATAGATGATAAATAACTGAAATACAAAGGCCTACATGATGCTCATTGGAAGTCTTAATCAGTCAGACCGAGACACACGAATTGATAGGAGTTTCTGCACACTCAGGCTTGTGGGAAGTGTCATCTTTATACACCAATATGAACCAGGCCACTGGGGTGCTTATATTCAATGCTTTTTAAACAGGGATTCAGCTACATTTTTTCATAGGCAGCTCTCATAACTCGAGGTCTTTCTCCTTTAATTTCCTTTGGGAATCTTATCAGAAAAGAATAGAGTGTAACAAGCAAAGAAAATGTCCTGATCAGCTTGAATAAGGAAAAAAAGTTGCAATATGGCAGATTCTGATGTGAGAATTTCTTGATAGAGATCTCTACTCTAAAGTCTTGCTGGGATCAGTCTGCCTAGAAAGGCGACAGGCTGCAAGGACAGCAAATTTGTCCTCTTCTTCTGAGAAGTAGGACATATTTAAAAGTAAAAAATGAATATTCAAGTAATAAATAAGGTACTTTAATTAAAATAAAAAATCAGTACAGCCCTGTGTCATGCATGTTGCAAAAGGAAATATTATCTAATATTTGATTTGGTGGAATGGGAATCAAGAAATTATGATAAAAACAAAAGAGGCACATCAATATCTGCATAGGTTAAGAATGAGAATAATTCTTTTGTTTGAGGTATGGAGATTTGAGCTAAAAAATATTTGTTGATAAAGAAGAGAAAATTAAAAAAAAAGAAGGAAGAGAACCAAAGACTGAATGGAACACAGGGAAGACTTACTGTATTAATGGACTGAGAAACACTTTAGGATAAGGAATATTTTTATGATGAGGATGTTGAATTCATAAATAAGACAAGAGAAAGAAACTCCCTAATAAATTGAATGAGATCAAAAAGAATTAATCTGATTAACCAATGGCAAAGAGAGGGAAGGAAAGATGAACTGTGTAAGTAAAAATATTCAGGCAACAAAAGTTTTCTTCTAAAAAAGGTGAACAGTGAAATAATTTGAGTATAAATCACAGCATCATAGAATCATCTAGTTTGGAGAAAAACTTTAAGATCATCAAGTCCAGCTGTTAATCCAACACTGCCAGGTCCACCAGTAAACTCCATTCCATCCTGTCCCATCTCTCAAACTCACTTCCTGGGGGAAGGCTCACTTAGAAAGCCTGGCTGTGTATGTGTGAATGAAATGGAGCAAAAAGTGTAATTTGTGTAAGAGGCAATACCAGGTTAACTAAAATGAAGTTGTTTGCCCCCTCGGCCACACCTTTCTTTTCCTTCTTTCTTCTCTTTCTTCTTCTCTTTTTTCTCTTTCATTGTTTACCCCAGGTCCTGGCCATCCACATGGCAGGATCAACATGGGATCTAAGGACAGGTGGTCTTTTTTCCCTCTCTCTATTTTGTCTCCACTTGTCTCCTCCCTTGCTTTGCCTGGGAAAAGCACTCTTATCATATTCAACCCAGCAAAATTCAGGGCTTGCTAGCTACCACTTGTGGAAGTGTATAGTAAAAATTTAAGGGCTTGTTAGCCAACCTCTTTTGAATCTAAATAGTGGGCTGGTTGCTCAAGTTAAAGCATATGTGTAATAATAGCAGAGGAGTTCCCTGACACTTCATCTGGTGTCATCCATTGTTCAGCCTGATGAGAACTAACCATGAATATATCCCCTCTCTCAGCGTGTCATGACACAAATCCTTTCCACTTCTGTCCATTCTGCCATCACTGTGTGAGTGGAGAAGGCTCCTTTGCTAAACTGAGGACTAGGGTTTTTTCCCAGGGAAGAACGTAGTGATATTGCTGAGGACAACCACTTTCTCCTGCTGTCAAGCCCTTCAGCATAATGTGTTCACCATGCCATTTTCTGAATCGTTCTGTGATACTTTTTCTCTCTAAAGCATTTTAGAGTGTTTATGTTAAAGCATGAGGCCCAGATAGATGGCCCTAGAATTTTTTTGGAACAAGCCATTTTTTTTTGTCTGCCTCAATTTTGATAAAATGATTGATGGATTGTACACAGAAGAATGAAAGTGATAGCCTTGTTTCAATATGACAGTAGAATTTATTGTGTAAATCTATATAAAACAGTGAGAGAATAATATCTGAAAAACTCTAGGTTAATAATATTTCATGATCTTTTTCCTGTTTTGGTCAGGCAAGTAATATCTCTGTCCTTTTTGGTTTTTTTTTTCCTTTTTTTTGGCACATAGTCACAAAACACTTCATATGGTACAGAATTCAGGGAGAACAGGTTTGCACTAGTATGGCAAGCATAATGGTGCCAGTTAGCATTTCAGAACTTAGAGATGACTGGCCATCTGGGAAAGGGGGTAATTTGAGGTCAACACATGAATAAGAATAAAAGCTCATATGCACTTTTTTTCATCTGCAGCAGCTAGGCTGCCAAAAGATTGATATTAAAGTACAAAAGTCAAGTATTTTATGTTCTAGCAATAATTCATTCATAAGTTTCAGCGGATCTGTCACATAACTTTTGTTCCAAGCACATAGTGCTACCGAAAACTCCTCTCAAACTAATCCTACCTAGTTCACTAGTAAAACTGATATGGCACTATTTAAAACGTAATTTGTTGTAAGTTGAAGCTCCCCATGAACAACAGAAAATGAAGCCAATAATGTGATAGAAAACTAATCCTATCCGTTACAGCTTAAAATTGTGCAAAATGTCTGCTGCCCAGACGGAAGAAAAAAAACCTTTTCCATGCAATTTTTTCTAAGCCTGACTAACTTCATGACTTCAGTGTGGATTTCACACAGGAGATTTTTATAAATATATTTACTTGTTTGTGGCAGCCAAATACTGCAAACTGAGCTACTCTCCTTATTAATGTACCATACTTACTGGAACTTCACATCCAATGAATATTTTCAAAGGGATACACATGTGCAAAAATAAAGCATGTGTGAAACTGGACTTTGATAAACATTCATCGTAAACATTGTTTTGATATAGTTCTTCTATTCCCATGAAAGTGATAATTTTTATTGCATTTGTTTTCATGAAATCCTGTCAAATAATGCATTTGAAAGTATGTTTGTGCTTCATGTGTAATTCAAAATGAAGTAAGAGCTTTTCTCACAAAAATCAGTATATCAGCCTGGAGAAAGAAAAACTCAATTATTTAATCTGAAAATTACTTGGTCAGTTCAAATTAAAAGAGAAGGGCACTCCAGTTTAATTTCTTCTAATTGAGTGTCCATAATTCCTAAAGAAAGAAAAGTTTGTCTAATAGGCCTTTTCCTAAACTTTTGGAAACAATTTCCCAGTTTCATAGACATATACATAGGTGCACAGTTATCTTTGTAGAAGCAGGATATAATCTTCATATTCTGAAATATTAAGTTAATACTTAAAAGAGATCTCAAGGAAGGATTAAAGCTGAAGTTTCTTCATAGATTTTCTTATTAGCCTTGTGCAAACAACATAGTCTAATCAAGAGAGACACAAGACACCGCTTTCACATATTCCTCAGAGATTTCTCATCTCTGACATCTAACGGGAAAAATCAGTGTAAATATAGATTTCATTTTTAGCAACAGAGCAAATGAGGCAACTGTCATCTCAGTGCAGCTATCACTAGGCTGCTAACAGCACTTGAATTAAGTATTGCAAAGCTAACTTGAAACACTGATACTGTAGAAAAGCTTATGCAGTATAGCTAGGTAAAATAAAAGCCAAAAGAGAAATTATTTTTAAAAATCATCTAGATATTAAACACATGGGGGAACAAAAGCCATTACATTTTTAAAGTAAAGTTGACATAGAAAACATGATTTTCAACTTGCCAAGAATTTAGACTGGAAATTAGAAAAATCTGTTTCCAGAACATGAAAAATTTAGACCATTGTTTTTTAATACAGCAGAGGTATGGAAAAGCCATTGCATATGAGTCTTGAGGACAGAGTAAAAACTTTCAATGAGCAGATTACATGTCACTCAGGGTAAGAAGATTCTTTTAATTTTCATATTTTTATGACTCAATAGTAATAATAATTCCACCACAGGATTTTACTATTTCAGTGCACATTAAATCTGTAGTATTTATTATATCAGTTTGAGATTTAGTCTTGTGCTTCTATATTTTAAAGAAAATAATTACACATTGTGCAATATATAATATCTATTGTATATAATTATACATTGTAATTCTTATGAAAACAGTGATAGGGAACATATACTGCACAAAACAATTCATAATGTCTATGTGTATTTCCTTTAGAGTTTTCCGATAAAATTCCATTTAAAAGATTTGCAGTGGTATTCTTTATTCTAATATAGAAGCAACAGACATGTATGAAACTACACAGAGTGCTACTTTTTGTGAGATTTTTTGGAATCCGCTCTTACCTGACTGTTTATTTATTCACCTCTTGTATCTTGCCTTTTATATAGGAATATCAAAACCATAAATAGAATTAAAATATATCTTGAAACTTGTGGATGGCTGTTATGTATTCAAAAGTCATAGCACAATCCTGAAATAAAGAATTGGGTACAGCTGCTTCTAAATCCTTCCTGCCTGTGTAACAAAATTCCTTTAAAAAAGAATGTCAGAAAGGAAAACCAAGTAAATAAGTCTCCCCCTGAAAAATACCCACAAAAAAGTATTTTTTAGATTTGCCGTAAGATAAGGCGTAATGTTCAGATCAGCCAAAGGATACTGAAGAGGTCTTATAACAAATCAGAATAGTGATCTCTACAGAGTGTGTGACAAAGTGTGCAGAAGCAGTTCACTAGGACCCAAGTTCTGCCAAGGACTTCCAGCCTTGCATAATGAGACTTTTCAATACACAGCTAATTTAGCTCTTATTCATGTGCAATGAATCCTTTCCTAGTTGGGCACTTTATGAGCTTAGGAAAAAGTCTACTGTGTATTTTCAGTCCACAGTATTCAAAGGCTTATCATTCTGTCAAATCAAAACAGATTTCCTATAGGACAGTAAAAGACACAGCTCCTCAGTGAAGGTTACTTTGTAAAGCTTTATCTTTCAAATGAACTTCAATTCTTTTGACTACAGAACCCATAGAAAGTAAACGGCTATGAGAACAATTTATTTTTAATGTAACAATGATAAAAATAGGTTTATTTTCCAACCCATTTCATGTTTAAATGGCAACTAATTACTGCATTAAAAAAAAGAAAAAAGTAAAAATACACAAAATCACTATACAGATAATTTTGGTTTTTATGGAGAGTGCTTCTGATAGCTGGGCATGAATAAATACAGGATTAGTAGAGAAACTTCTTTTTTTATTATATTGGTAGGTGCTATGTCTAATAAATCACAAAAAATCTATAGATTTCCATATAAAAATAAATCACTGAAGTTTCCTATAGTATAATATAATGCTATAGAGTATGTTTGCTGGTGCATGTGTGAGAAAAGTTACTTTCTTTGCAGAATGTTTTCAGGCAGCTATAGTACCAAGACTTATCCTGAAAGTTTTGAAGTGTTCTTTTCTTCTTATAATGCCGGACAATATCACTTCACTCTAACTTATAAACCACTGTCTATACAGAATTTAACTAGAATGGAGTGAAATGATAATTCTAGAAAAAATAGCTTTGTGGTAGCGAAGAAGATTTTGCTTTCAAATGGTCTGCTCACAAGGAAGAAAAATAAATTCAAATAAACTAAACAATTGCAGGTACAATAATATGAAAAATCAGACACAAAGCACTAAAAATAAAATGTAAAATATAGGAAAATAGTTATAATTTAGGCAACATCAGTTTTCTGAACAAAATGAGACAGAAATCACTGGAAAAATATATATTCATGCAGTCCATGAAATCATGTGATCACACATTTAGTAATTCAAATTCAATATATAACTGTGTAGAAAATAAGGGTTACATATGCAAGTCTAATCTTGCAATTTCTCCTCAGAACTTGACTTTTTATCTTCAATAATGATGATGTGCTAAAAGTGTGATTTCCTAGGGGTTTGACAAAGTAAAAAGAAAATGTTAATGCCATAGAAGTCAGTAGAAAATGCAGATACATGATGCTGACATTTAGAGACAGTAGATACCTTCACCCCTTGAGCTTGAGTGAGCAAATGATGATATTAATAGATTATTAAACTCTGTGGAGCAAGATTAAGTAGAAAATGGCAGAGGAGGATGATTTATTTTGTAGACACTTGCAAAGAGCCACTTTCTTCGTTGGTTTCACTATTTTTTCTTACATGATATTGAGGACTCAACATTTAATTTTGTCCTATGAGCATGATGTGCTTAAATAGCCACATTGACTTGTGCTTTCTCTGTTCCTTGACATATCATATGCACAGCATAAATATATATGGAGATACATGTGGAGAACTGTGGAGGTAGCTCTGGTGGAGGCGCCCTCACGGGATGTTCCCTCAGGTGCTGAGGATCAACCAGGGCCCTGGGAAGATGAATAGTTGTGGTAAGCCCCAGAAAACCCCCTGGTGCCTGAGATGGTAGCGCCCAAGGGGACGGATCCCAGTTTCAGGACTCCTCCCTTGTTCTTTCCATATAAAGGAATTGTTCTAGAAAGTTCGTCTTTGTTTAACGGTTGATTCTGCCTGATTGGTTTGTTGAGTTGTACTTCCCTCCTTCGTTGTAACGTGATTTGCTAATATGTATGTCAATCTCCCCAGACTGTGTACCAATTGGTCCCTGAGGCCAAACTCTCCCCTCGCCTTGCCCTTTATAACCTGCTGCACAGAGCTCTGAGGAGCTCTTGAGCGCTGTCCTCCCTTCCACCTCCTCCTCCTGTGACCTTCCTCAATAAACTCCTTCCACCCTACCTCGAGAGCCTGCGTTTCTTCTCTGCCGCTACCAGCTCCTCCTGCGAGGTCACCACTGAGGCTCAGCTCTTCATCCGCCAGGGATCTAGGGAGCCCGAACTCAGGCTCTGCGGCCTTAGTGACCACGGCGGGTCACTAACGGCCTGCAACAGAGAACATTTCTATCCTTTTTTGTTGCTGTCTTTCACCTGATCCCTCTCCTTATCATCACTTGATGATTCCCACACTTTTTACTTTACTATGTTCTGTTTCTGATTTTGAGAGATTTTCAAAAGATTTTCTGATGATGCAACACTGATTCCCTGTGTATTCCTGTGCCCTTTAAGAACTTGTCTGCAGAGTGATGATGGTACTAGATCTTACAGCGCTGAGCACCACTGTAATTGTTTCACCTCTGAATAAATACATGATAAGAAAAGACTGAGAAAACAAACAATGAAAATACTTTTGGGAATAGAACCAGCAGTTTTTCATGTCCCTCATGGACCTCCTCTGCTTTCCAAAAATTTCTGCAACAGACAATCAGCTTGCAAAATTTCGTACTGACCTGTTAAAGTCATACAATTATATTAATCAGGGAAATAAAAATAAGAAAAATATTTGCATAATGTTAAGCATTGATGGTACTAAAATAAATTGTTTCTCTTTTAGAGTATTTTTAGCTAGCTGGTTTTTGGTTTTGTTCTTGTTCGTATTTCTCTCCACCCACTGTGTCTTACACAGGAAATGTGATCTCAGCATTTAATCATGAGTTAAACTTTTGCACTTGGGCCGTTCAAAGGAATTTCAATTAGTCAAATGAGACAAAATATCTTCATTGACCTTCAAGCCACACTGCAAATTAGGCAAGATCACTTTTACAGTGTCTCCCTCTGCTGAAAAGTCTTAGACAGCAATGATAGAGGTGAACAGAGATGCTTTTAAGGATGATACTTTGTGCTAATTTATGGGAAACCAAAATTTTATATACCATGCAAACAGAAATGGAAATTATTTTCTTACTGCCAGTCTGCCATACCACTTTATATGCACTCAGAGAGGGGAACAGAAGTCTAAAGAAAGCACTTTCTCTGCATGACTCAACTACAAAATGGCACAATCAGGGTTTCTAGCCTTTTCTGAGCTGACACTTTCTCACAGACAAGCTGCAGCCATACAAAATTTAGATGCTGGATATAGGATCAAAATTTGCCTATTGAATTAAGTCATATGATTTGAATTTTAGTTCATGATTATGAACTATTTTAAAAGCAAATGCTCAGAAAACATTCAGGGAAATATTAGTTATTTATTTCCAGGTTTTCAGAGATAAGTAGTCATTCTGGATGTCTATCGTTTTTTTGTACTTAAAATGGAGTAGCACTGAGTGGGATGTTCTCAGTATGTTCTGAAAATCATGGCTTTTAAAACAGCTCAAAATAGAGAAAATTAGTATTTTCAGTTTTAAGAAAGCTAAGGTATGCATATACAGGGAAAAAAAGGAATTGGTAATGGAAAAAAATAAGGATCTCAAGTGATTACTAAACAGATGAAGGAAAAAAATGTATATCATAGCTGACATACATTTGATGCCTTCATTCTATTTCTAATGTGTCCCACACTGGTTAGTGTGGAACTTCCTAGATATGAAGGGTTATTAACCTCTTCTGACAATACAGTTCTTGTTGCTGTTAATACATACATGTTTCCAACTGGTAAGTTCTTTCTTAAAGTAAAACTATCAAGCTAAAAAACCGAGTCAAAAACAACCTCTAAAATTATCCCAGTTATTCTTGTTCTTACGTCAAGCTGGGCAGAGCAGCCAGAGTTAACATAGTTTGGTCTATTCAAGCCATGAAAGCATGGTCCCAGCATACACATAGAATGAGGAAGTATTTAATTTGAATTTAGAAACACTTGAGGCACATTAGCAACATTCTTTACTGCTAAGTGGAAGCCTTGCATGCCAACTGGCATAACAGAAGTAATATTCTAACTTACTCCCTAGGGCTAACCATTATAATTTTAGGCTGGGCCTTTTTGAAAGTTTTAAATTCTGTTCACCTTTCCATTTCCAAAAAAAGATTACTGAATTCCCTCTTCTCAAAACAAGATATTTTGCAAATGACAGCTCTCTTTATGTTCTCCTTTGCTCATTGTGTGCACGACACAAATTGTCGATATCCTGTAGAATAAAAATAGCAAAAGAAAAGACACTCAGGCCAAGAACTAGCATTGAGCTGACTCTAAACTTTTCAAACTAATGACTCGACGTTTATCATCTTATGCTTGGCATAAAAATAGTAATTCCATTGTTGTGGCAGCCCTTAGGCAGATAAGCTTGAGTAACCAGCCGCAGGGGTCAGTGACTGTGGATGAGGAATCCTGGGTCTGAGATGCAAACCATCACTGTCCAGGTTAGGGCAACAAGCTTGTCACTACCCAGAAGTAGGAAGCATTACTGCAGCTGGAAGCATTAATATGTGCCATGTAATAAGCTTATTGTCCCTGTGCACTTCCCTGCCTTTGTCCCATTTATGGTTTCTGCTCTAGAATGTTCCCCCCAGCACGGCACCCCAATGGTTTAACAGTTTTGTAGCCTCCTTCACTGTATGGTTATTGGTTTGTACCCCTTTCCTTCTCCCCTTGGGTTTTCCCTGGTTGGCCCTTCAGGGCTGGCCACTCCCCATTCCCCCCCTTTTAGCCCTGTGCAGCCCTTTGTTCTGGGCTCTTGAGTTCTGGATTCCTGCCCCACTGCTGACCCTCATTCTCCGCCCTCCTCGCTGCCCTTTGCCTTTCCCTGTGATCCTTTAATAAACCTTCTGGAATTCCAAGCACAAGAGCATACGCCTCCTTCGTTTCTACCGCTTTCCCATCTCGCTACCGTCCCCCCAGGCGCCTCAGCCTGACAGCATGCTTCACTGCCGCGACGTGCCCGGCATGTCTCCAGTGCAGCCATTTGCCCTTCCTTGCCGCTTCTCGGCGTTCAGCCGCTTTTCAGAGCAAAAAGCGGCAGTCCATGATTTACATATAATGGTCCTCTCCTTTAGATTTCCCAGTAAAATAATAATAAAAAAATCCTTCTTCCTGATTTTGGCTTTCTTTTATACACATGCATATAGATGTGGAAAAATATGGACACTAAATATATCCTTCTAAAAAATAGAATTTATAAATATTTTCTACGTCACCATTAATAATGAATACAAACTTTGTATAGAACAAGAAATCCATGAAAGACAGATATTTTTTCATTGGATCCCAGTCCAATCACCCAGACAGAGAACTAGGGAAGGATCTGTGAATGAATCTATATGAAGAGTAGATTTCAACCTCACTGAAATAGGAAGAGGAGAGGCAGGAGCCCAAGGCAATGTGCTTTCTTGGGAGCAGGCTACTTGCAGAATTTTTTCACATGTTTTATACATATGTGCATGCTGAAGTAGCTATTGATGTGTGCAAATAAATTATTTAAGGACATTACTCATCCTGGATTCAGACACTCCTCTCACATCTTACAGAACTCTGTGGAAGACCATACTGAAGTACTGGTACCTCATAAGCCCTTCCATTGCACTTAGCCAGCCCTCTGTGCAATGTGACTGCAATGCAAAGGGGCTGTAGAAGCATCAGAGAAAACCAGAGGTTACCCACGTGCAGTGCACTGGTAACCACACAGGCTTGGCATTAGACAGCTTCTCACATCAAAAAGCAAGCATAAAACTCTGCTAATCTGCAGCTGGCACCCATATTAACTTATATCAGGCCAGTTATTTCTAGACTTCACTACTGTCACTATTGTGATTTTACACATAGTCAACTGCATTATTCCTGTGCACAATATTAGTGGCTTCTTTAGTCACGTCAGTGAAGAAAATTATTTGCCTATCCCAAGAGTTTCTTTGTTGACTCATGTTGGTATCAAAATGATTACTAAATCAAAGTGACTGAATAAACATGTATTTCCCATTTATGAAACTTGATTTAGAGTGTGACTTAATTTTGCTTATGTCTGGTTGGTTCTGCTTTTGACCAAGGAGATAAAACTTAGAACCCTATTCCAGCAGCATCCAGAACTAATCTATAATGCTTTACAACACTGAAGTCTTTATAATTCTTGTTGGTATAGAAGGGTTCTACCAACAAATGACATGATATTTACTTTTTTGAATAATGAGATAAATGTGGAATTGCAAATTATGGGAGGAATGTTGATGTTGGGGCTATTGAGATGGTGCCTGAGATAGCAACTTCACTGTTCCGAGTGATGGTTTGCTGTCTCAGAGTGGCATTTCTCCATTTGACCTACACACTTATTATGTGTTTCCAGTGGCTTATTTCTATTAGTATTGCTCACTTTGCATTGTTTTTATTTGAATTGTCTAAAAACATAGAACATAGATGTTACAAAATATTATTCTTTATGATGATGATTGAATTTGGCTTTTGTATTTTTCTCAGTTCACTTTAATTGGTATAGTTATTTTAAGTACATTCGTATAATTAAAATTTAAATAATAAAAAAATTTAGCTTTGTTTTGTCCTCATGTTTTTGCACACTGATACTTTATGTTCCCAGAGATCTCTCTGTGGAAGGACAGCTCCACTAGCTGCACAGCTTTGGCAAAAGTAAATCTAAATATGTGTCTGGGCGTCAAATTATTACTACTTCAAATGCAGTTAGATATTCTCGTCTTTTCTGATTGCAGAGGGAATCTAGTGCTTCCAGCTTGTTACTTCTAATATCCCAAACTTTTCTCAGCAGCATTTGCTTTTTATGATCTTACATGCCTCTGTGTGATGACCATTAACCTTTTCACAGGAAGAATAGAATATAATTTGATCTTTAGATCACACACTGCTGCTGCTGAGAAGCTCTTGCAGTTGCAGTCTTGAAGACTTAAGTCTTCAAGTTGAATTTGATGAAAAAGACAGTATTTGATACGAATGCATTGTGGCTGTGGTGTAGTAGCAAAACAAACAGAAGAAAATTCCTTAATGGACTATATGGCAATCCTGCGTCTGGTCAAGAAATACATAGCTCAGAAACGAAATAGATGTGTATTAACAAAACGTTGTAAATCAACAGAGTGTACCTGGTGGTTATTGACCCATAAGTACTGGTTCTTTCAGTATGTTTCCTGAAAGAAACATTTCAGAATGTTTCCTGAAAGTTCAGAACAGGTTGTGCTACTTTCTCTATAAATGTGAATGCTGAAAGTTTTTGCCCTGGTAAATTGGAGCTAAGAAAACCCCTGTACAAACAGTCCAGGTTTCAGAAGTATGTGTGAATAAAAATACAGTTCACCAGAATCCAGCTGAAGGTTTCTGAATGCTATTCAGGAAGTTACCCTTTTCATGAATTTAAACTGATGAGGGTGATTTTAGTTCCTCTGCAAGGCTAGACTAGAGATGGTGAGTGGGAAACGAAGTTTCATTGTATTTTGATAAAGTAGCCACTTTGCTGACAGTGTTTTTCTGGTCTTAAGGGCATTTTTATTGTTTGAGTCAGTGTGCCACTGGCAAAGTAGAAGCAACTTCATAATCCATAACTAAGGCAATGAGACACAAATGTAGAGGAAATAACTTTTCCATGTATGTCTGTGTATGTATGTGATGGATGGGAGCTGGGGCTGATCCTGCCACACACTGCACATTCTGTCTCTTCCAGAAGAGCACTGAAGCACACACATGGTTAATGGAGGCTGTGTCTTTGCTGATTGAAACCTTAAAGCATCGCTGTTTATTTCCTGAGGATTCAGTTTGTACCTGGTCAAATCACATACGCATTTTGTTTGGTGTTCAGTCAGTTCTCAGCTACTTTCCTCAAAACCCATGTCCTCCTTCCCCTCCAAAAAAGAATGTAACAAAATATTCAGAAGTCCCTGCATAGAAGGGAAGAAACTGTTAATAATTTATGTATACATTTAACAATTTTAGCTTTCAAATTACACTATCTTAGTCTTACAATTCCTTTCTCCCTCCATAACTCAAAAAAAAAAAAAAATCCTTAACTGCATAATTATATTTCTCTTGTCTGTATAAATTTTTCCTTGCATATATTCCTACTCATATTGACAAATTTATCTTTTATATAAAAAGTCAATATTTTTGCTTTAGCATTTTAATAATTATAAAATACCTTGCGGGCATTATTCCTCCAAAGCATGTGTATGACTTTCACTAACCCCTAATGAGTTTCACTTGCTCATCAAGGTGAAAATATGCCTATAATGTTGCATCTAATTTTCCTTCTTTGTCCTTTTCCTTAGCTAACTGCTTAGTAATGAGATGCTAATAAGGCTACGACAGAGTATTTAAAATTAAAAAAAAATCAGAAATGTAGTAAGCTTAACACTTAGATCTGTCTTTGAATATCATCATACAGCAAGGCAGGATACAGCAAACTCACTGCATTACTTCTTACAATATTTAGTGTAATTTTAGAACTCTTCATCTGTCATGCTCACCATAGGAAGAAAATGATTTCTTCAGTCCAGAATGAGTTAGAGTGATCCCAGTATTGGCTGTAATGCCTTTAAAAAGGAACACTTGACTTTCATTTTGATAATGTGAAATGTCAAACTGATTGTTTCTTTCCCAGATATTACCCAGGTGAGGTTTTCCCAGTTCACTTTAACCTTGCTGTCAGCTTACTTTAATGGAATCTTATCAATCTTCATGCTCTCTTGCACAGCATGTGATCTTCCTTCAGTTTTCTTAAAATGAAAAAAGAGAAATCCTCTGTGTTGTTTGGCTGGCACCCGTCTCTTGAACTGACATGAGGTCCAAACCAACTATTATTTTCACCACTGAGGCAAGAAGTAATGAAAGAAAACTTTAGTGTACAAACCATTAACTTTCTGATACTTTTTTATTTAGATATAGTGGCTCCAACTTCAGCTGTGAAGCTAAATTTATATGTAGTTGTTGATATGTAGGCTCTGTCTCTTTTAAATTTTGCAATCTCTTACCACAGGTCAGACCTGTATGAACTTTTCTTTCACAAATCCAGATGAGATCGCCTAAGCCATTTGGTATTTTCATGAAACCATTTTGGTACACGACACAGTGACATACAGATTGGAGAGTAATAGAATACATGAACACACGTATTAGTCTACAGATGATTTTCACCCTTATGTCTAAAGCACTTTCAGTAATGTGGATATTATTCACATAGGTAGTACCAGTTTAGGGTTGTTAAGTGACTTTTCATATTTTTTAAATGTTAAATTTATCAAACTCATTTTAGTGAAGGCAAAATGTTACAATGTAAGACTAAACAATATTTGCAAAACTTTTCAGAGGATTTCTTCTTCTCTTTCTCTTTTCAGAGGATTTCTCCCCATTTCTCTTAACTCTTTCCTCCACTATTATTTTAAATGGGAAATACATATTTTTAATCTTGTTCTCTCTATCCAAAGCAAAATATTCCACAAGAGTTAAGGTATTTTTTATCCCTAGCTTTTTTATTTTTAATAAGTTGTCCCACCATCTCACATAAATTCAGCTGATGAATTTTTATAATTTCTTGGTAAACTTTGGCATCCTTTCCTCCTTAGCCCACAAGCTAAGAAGCATACCATCTCTGTTTTTCAGTGTTGTTTTCCTTGCAGTACTTTGCTCTTTGTTTTAACATTACACTTTTTCTTGAGACCAGTCCTTGAGGTACCAAAGATGCTGTGGCTTTGACATTTCCCAAAGAATGATCTTATACCTAGATGAAAGAAAGGATTTTCAGTTCCTTTGACTTTGCTCCAACCTGATGAGTTGCCTGATATTAATGAATTAATTAATCTTGTTTGGTCTTCTATTATCCATCAGCACAACTTGTTAATAACTAGATCTGTATTCTTCCATGAATGCAACAGAAGTCACGATGTAAAAGAACATGAAAATACTTCAGAAATGCAGATTTAAACAAATGATTTCAGGTTTTCTGGTTCAAGACTCATTAAAGGAGATCAATTAACTGAACAAAGAGAGCCAGCAAAGATTTTTTTTCTGTTTAGTTTTAGTTTTGCTTTATTTAATAGTTTAATTTTGCCTTTTTTCAGATACTAATGTTTAACATTCAAAATAGAACCACGCATTTCTTAGAACTAATATCCCATGCTTTTTTGCTTTTTAGAAAAAAATCTTTGGAAAAAGAAAATAATAAAAGAGATAGAATGTGTAGTGAATAAACAAGGTAAAAAGTGCAGTGAATATACTTAAAATCCTAACAGTACTGATTTCCTCATTTTGCTGGAACTTTTTGAATGGGTCAGAAAAAAATCATGTATTGCAGGGTCTCTATTGCCATATAGAGCAGATTATTTGGTGGGTTTTACTGTATTCATTAGGTGCTCCCACAAGTGTGACAATTTGTAGAGATTACCCTTTATAATAGTTTCTTGTCAGTGGATCCCTTGGATTGACTTGCTTCCTGGAATTAAATTCAAACACACACACATACACATGTCTTTTTATATGTGGGCATTTGCACGTGCATATATACACATACATATTTGTATATATGTCTCTCTGTGTGTCTATATAGTCACATACATACATACATGCACATATATACACACAGAAATACATACTTACACATATATAGGTATCTGTAAAAGAAGAATATCTGAAAATGCTGGATGTGAGCCTAAAACACTGGATAACATTGACTAGAGGAATTGACTAGTAACATTGTCAAGCAGCTCTGGAAGTCTTCAGGATGCTTTACCATGCAGACAAGCTTGAAAGGCAGAATGGAGAAGCCCATAAGAGCTTTTAGGTCCTGGCTTTTTTACATAGAGCTTGCAATGTCTAAGAAGTCATCTGAGCCCTTCAGAGCTCTTCTGCAGTGTGCCTCAGAGACTCTCAGACTGGACGTTTTAGTAAGCCCCACTGAGTACGCTATCAAGCAATCTACAGGATCTTGTTCAGTTACCAGACAATGAATTCCAGAACTGGGAACACCAGCCGACTGCTTCCAAGGCAGATTCATCATGTAGACGGACCCAGAACAAGTAAGTTATGTGAGCCTGTCCCAGCTTTTGACAATCAAAACTTTCAGATTCCCTGCTCTGGAAGTATTCTGGTCAATTGGCCCCAGCTCTGCCAAACTTGGCAACAGTAAATTGATTGCTGTGAAGCAGCCTGGCAGGACTAGAGGATTTGCCTTTGATTTGGCAAAATGTAGTGAAACCTGAGATGAGTCAATCAAAGCATTCAGACTCAGGGAAATGCATTTCAATGAAAATATTTCCCTCAGAAATGTTGGGCCATCTGTACTCACGCTAATAGAGCTGGTTCTCACTAAGGTCATAAATATGTATTGCATTCATGCTTCCCCTTAGCTATCACAGTGGGCTTTTTGGTAAAATCAGGGGGTTTGCAATGTACATAGTATATCAAATGCTGACCAGCAATCTTTGTGTTATGTTTCCTACCTTTTTTTCCCCCATATATGTTCTGTGTGTATCTTCCTGAAATGGAGTATGCACTGGGAAGCTGTTTAGAGCACTCTCTATATAACTTTATCCACGGTACCTAATGCTTCCTTTAACCTGTCTGCACCCGAAAAGAGTAGCTGCATAACGGACCAGAGTTTTTCAGGTTACATGACAACCAGAGACAGTTTGTGACTCATTATTTATACATATATTATTTATATGTGACTCACTCTCCCTGGACACCCCAGAAATGTCATGGCATTAGAGCACAAGTCATATGTACATTTATCCTTCGCCTATTTGGATGTGTTCATACATCAGAAGGAGTCATCAGATCTAGTTAATATGCATATTAGTCTGAAATAGGGAAGGTGGACCCTGCTTATACTAACCTGAAGTTATGGAATGAATTATGATCACTGGAAGAAAGGTATTCACACGGATGTATGATGCTGAAAGCCTCATCTGCTGCATTGACCTTTCTCCTTTGCATATGGCCAAAAATTCATCAGTTAAAACTGGATTACTTGATTTAATTCTCTTGCCCATGCCTCATTAAGATTCATAAAATCAGTATTTTTCAGACTATTTTTCATCAAGACATTTGCTCAAACCTGCTTTGAAATTTCTCTTTTGCATTCCATTGTTCATCTAAAATGTGAGAAAGCTGCCTTGTTTTGGCTAGATGGTTGATTGGGGTTTTTTGAGGTCTTCTCTAGAGAAAATCTGGAGAAGGAAAGCTTCACATCTATTTCCTAGGTAAAAGTGAGTGGTGTGCCCCTTTTCTATCACCTGCCTCTGATTCTAGGGGAGTAAATTTACCAGGCCATGGTGAAAATAAGAAGCAACCCTTCTTCCTAGCTGGGTGGTTGGTTCCCTGAGAATCAGGAGGTCTTCTGCATTTTTATCCTAGATCACAAATGTTATACTAACATTAGTAAGCTTAGTGTTCAGGGCATAAATCTGGGTACATGATGACTCATAACCAATAAGATAATCCCTGAGAGTTTAGGTTCATAATAGCCAATGCCTTCCCAGGCTGTGCCAAGGAGTCTGAAGAGCAAAGTTTCTGAAGAGTCAAGGGTATTCCTGGTGTTCGTGTCAAATACTGTGGATGAGGTCTGTAAGAGGGAAGAATGACAGTTTAGTCATGCACATGTTAGTCCTAGTCCATTCTGTTTATCAGCATAAATATAATCAAAGCATCTGTGAGCCAAATGAAAGTCAGTGAATGAAATTATGAAGCAAACCTTTGAAAATACATCTTTCAGGCTTTCTCACACCTTTCTTGAGGACACTTGTCACAAGATTAATATCTAGGCGTCTGCTCCTTCTGAGTGAGTGATATTTGTTACTTTATGCAAAGTGAATACATTTTCAATACATATCTGATATCTTCATCCTGGCATCCAGAACAAGCAAGATAGAACAGTTTTGATGGGACAGCAAAAGTGAGAGTCATAGACTGTATCTTCTCAAAATGGAAAATAAGAAACTAAATGTGCGTATAGATCCCTCTTTATCATGCATGTTTTTGTGGAGCCCATTTTAAGATGTCTGAATTCTCTAATGAATCATATAGGGATCTTAATGATTCCATCCTTGGGACCAGTACTTAAAAACTGGGTATTTAGATGCATTAGCTCCTAAATTCCCTTTGAATCTAAGCCAATGAGACTAAACATTTTGAAATCCCCATTGTAAATAGTGAGATAGGAGAAGAAAAAAACTAAGTTTTAGTCAATCTTCATAGGAATAAATCATAACCCTGAGGATATATTTTTACAATGCCTCTGACAGGAATTCATTGTGACTTTGAAGGGAAAGACAGAGAAGTAGAATGCATCAAAGTGTTTGAGAAACCTCAAAGGAAACAAATAGAATTGGAATTATTCAGTGTGATCACATATATCCTAAAACCGTCTAAACAGACTGGTCTTAAAGCATACGTTATGGCCCAGTGGAATAACTTGGAAGAAAACCAAGCTTTAATAATCATCCTGCACATATAAAATTTGCATTTAAATAACATCAATGAATTAAGCGTCAAAGTCATAAAAAAATTTAAAAAATCCTTGTTGGTCAACAAAGTCAGTTACTTTATTAGAAGTATGTATATAAATGCCTGATGAGTTAAAAGATTTGAGCTTGCAAATTTTCTCTAAGAAAAATATTGAATTGCTCTCTTCACTAGACTCTCCTATGCATTTCCAAATTCCAGGTCTGGTGTGAGCTGGATGTTTCAGTGACAAGAAGTTATTTTGAAGGAACAGAATTTCACAATTGGTGATTTAGACATGCAAATTGTTATCCTTAAGCATTTGTCAATTAATTTCCTTGGATAAGTCTGAGTTTCTGTGAAGGAGACTCTCTTTTCTGCAGGAAAAAAGACCATTTTAGTTTTCAGGATTGTACCTGTCAAGCACAAAAGCATTTACTCTGATCATCTATTATTGTGGAACAGCTCTCCTTAATCCCCCAACCAGAATCCACATTCATCCCAGGTATATGTCTGCTCCCTTTTGGTAATCCTTCTGTTCCTCTGTAGAAAACTTTCTTAGTCAGGGAGATGTTTTCTATTGAGGACTCTCTCCCTTCCTGCTGTCTCTGGCTCAGGAAGTGAATAAACTGGCTTCACCTCTATTTTTTAGTCCTTGAAAACCCGTCAACCACTGAAGTCTGTGGATTGGTGGTGTTTGGTTGGTTGGTTGGTTGTGTGTGCTTTGATACACTGTTATCCTAAAATTCCATGCTGCTGGAACTCATCTGTTCATATAAGGGAGACTTAAATACTGTTGCTATTGGATCACAGGGAGGTTTTTGACTATTAACACATGTATAGGGTAATACTTTATATTGAATTGTGGAACACACAGAATCACAGAATCACTGGGTTGGAACAGACCTTCAAGATGACCAAGTCCAACCCATGCCCTAGCACCACCTCAACTAAACCATGGCATCAAGCGCCACATCAAATCTGGTTTTAAACACATCCAGGGATGGTGATTCGACCACCTTCCCAGGCAGACGATTCCAGAACATTATCACTCTTTCAGTAAAAAACATTTTCCTAGCATGCAACTTAAATTTCCCTTGGTGCAGCCGGAGACTGTGTCCTCTTGCTCTGTCAGTTGCTGCCTGGAAAAAGAGACCAACCCCCACTGCCTACAACCACCCTTCAGAGAGTTGTAGAGAGCGATAAGGTCTCCTCTGAGTCTTCTTTTCTCCAGGCTAAACAAGCTGAGCTCCCTCAGTCATTCCTCGTGGGGCTTGTTTTCCAAACCCTTGACCAGCCTCGTCACTCTGCTTTGGACACATTCAAGTGTCTCAATGTCCTTCCTGAACTGAGGGGCCCAGAACTGGACATAGTACTCAAGGTGCATCCTCACCAATGCTGAGTACAAGAGAAGAATATCTTCCCTGGTCCTGCTGGACACGCTATTTGTTAATTTTTACTTTAATTTTTACTTTTCTTAAAAACTTGAACCTTGTGAGTTCACAGCAATACACTGTTACCCTTTTCCATTCCATTTATTTTTTCCATGTGACAGGGAACATATGGACAGCTACACATTCTTTAAAAAGAAAATACATTCAATGTTTTTCATATGCTGCTTCTATGTAACATAAGCCCAGTAATATTATTGTAGTGCATTTTGGTATATTTTTGTTTCATTCTTGATCAGAGAAAAAAACAATTGGTAAGGACTTGTGTGAAATCCAGTTTTCCTCTTGAGTCTGTCTGTAAGTGATTTCAAAATATATTAAGAGGAATCTGTCTGAAAAGATAATCTTTACATACTGATTATGTCAGTGGTCTGAGAAGTGTCTGGTGTATTAGATCAATATTACTAGGTATACATGTCCATGAGCACACAGTGACGTAACTTACATTCATTTCTACAAAATGCATCCAGCCAACAGCTATTTTATTAATTGTAGCAAGTTGAATTTATCTCTGCAAGGCTGAGTAAATGAACAGCACAGATGCCCTTTGGCAACGAGAATTATAAGTGGCTTCTAAGGTCCCTCGAGTACAGATCAAACTGACAACAAGCAAAAAGTGGAAAATGTAATGAATCCAGCCCACGTATGTACTGGATTTTGACATGCTTGTCTGTACATCAATCAATACAAAAGACTGCACTTCGGAGGAAGAGAAAACTAACAGCTCTTAGGGATGCCACTTGAGAAGAGCGTGGTTGTCACGTTGCATTCTTTCCTTATATCTGCATCATCAGTTGCAATGCAAAAGGGGGAAAGATAAGAGCTAGTAGGGAGGGAATTTTCAGTTCTGTTGAAATTCTTATTTTGTGTCTGGTATAAGGAAAAATATCTATTACAATTTTTCAATCCATTACTAAGACGTGGGCTTGGGAAAAGAAATAGATACTCAAGTGAGCAGAGGTACTTAAGTTGTTAAAGATTTTCTGGATACATAACATGTCTGTTAGCCTAAATTTTTTTCTGTAGATACAACCCTTTAGGGGTAAAGACAAGGAAGATTACAGGTTGTCTGTAAAGGCAGGGAATTCCTATAAAAGAGTAAGGTTTGGAGCTAGATACTCATAATCAGAATCATGCAACTGATTGCTTTCTGTGATCAGACTCTATGCTTTTACAGAAAATCAATATTGTAATCAGAGGAGATCATGTTGGAGGCTAGAATTCACACCTACTAAAATGGCTGTTTTCAAAAGCAAAGAGAAGAGAAATCTATACCTCAAAACCTTCTCTCTTAACACTCATTATTGCTTGGATAATCAGACATTTTCCTTAGCCAAGATGGATATTCCTATTTAACAGTTCCAGTAGTAACAGCCCCGGGGGGACAAGGCCACAACCCAGTTCGGGGGAGATCGGGACTAGTACTGCCCCGCAGTGCCTCGCAGGGAGGTCCGCTGGAAGCGCAGAGCTTCTCGGGAGAAGACGCAGCAACTAGAGGCACGAGCGTGGCAAATCAAGAGACATAGGCTCTTGTGGGAGAACTCCAGGAGGTTTATTTGAAGGATCAGGGAGGATGACGGGAGGATAGAGAAGGGTTGGAGGCGTCCACAGAAGAGCAGAGAAGGCAGTTGTACATGAGGCTTTAAGGGACCGTTGAAGGGGAGGAGCCAGGCTCGTAGGCCAATGAGAATATATACAGGGAAGATTGACAAGAGGAACAACCAATGAACTTCACACAGGGGAGGGAGAGACATTACACTGAACCAATCACTATTTACTTAACCTTAGAACAAAGACGAACTTTCTAGAAAAAATCCTTATATGGAGATGGGGAAGAGGAGAAGTGGGTGGCCCACCAACTGCTAGAAGGGTGCATATTCATGAGCTGGGGCTCAGACCACCTTGGGAGTGATTTGCAGAGTCACCGTAAGTTAGACATTCTCCTACTCCCAGGACTCTTCTGGTGCCCAAGTGCTCGCTGGCAGACCTGAGGCAGATAGCTCTGCGAGGGTCACTGCAACATTCCTAAATTAGCTCACCTTGCTTAACTGGAAGAAGAAGAAAAAAAGAAACAAACCAAAACATATAAAACATATAAAACAAAAAACCAAAACACAAATTTACAAGTTTTTACTAATATTGTCAACTAATTTCAGAGAGCCAACTCAGTCTAGATGAGTTATTAATCAAGCTACATATTTCTGTCTTAGTGTACATATCACAATGTTTGAAATATTAGCAGTTCTGTGCATTAAAATTAAATACTTCAATTGGAAGCATTAAACTTTGACAGAGCTATGCTATGACAAGAAAGCACTATACACAGAAGAGTCTAAAACAGTCTATTCGCTGTGCAAGTAATTATCTTCATATGCATTTGTAATATTTTAAAACAGCAGAAAATTTTATTTTACTTGTACAGTTCTGAAATACAGTTGATTAAAAGACTGAGCTGTAAGTATGAAATTGTATGCTGTCATTCCAACCCTTTGTACCAAGGCTCTGAGAAAACAAATAAAATTCAATACTCCTGTTGAAGGCATTAGTAAAGCCTAGATAAGTTTTGGCATAAAATTGATTAAATTACTCTAACAAAATTATGCTATATAAAAAGGAACACAGAAAAGTTTTGTATTAGAAGAGGTTTGAAAAAAAAAATAGGTTGACTAAAAAAAGACAAAATATTACGTTTTGAGTCGGTTCATTGATAGTTCAAAAAATCCTTAAAAACCTGAATCCATTCAAAGCTTCAAAATGCCAAACTATTCCATCATTTGTGGGATAGCTCTGACTCATTTAGAGACACCCTTCTAATGTAATATTTCTGTGAATGCTAGGAGCACTTACCTGTTTTCTCACAATTATTTTCCCGAACACATGTTGTGGTGACATTTACAGCAGGCACTCGCTGCAGGATTTGTTTAAAATTTTTGCATGAATTTTGAGACTATTATTGTTAGGAATATATCAGTATAGAACCATCCATTCCACGCCCATATCCTTGTGTAATGAGCCACACAGGTGCTCTGCTAGGATAGCTACTACTTATAATATGTTAATTCATTCATTTGTCTTTATGTTCCTCAATTTAGAATCAAAGTTAAATGCTACATTAATAAATGACCCTTCTCACCAGGAAGATTCAACTCTTGAAGGACCCTATGAAGAAAAACATTGGTGGTGACTATGGCTTGCTTTCTTCTCTGTGGCTTTGATTCTATTTTTCTGAAAGTAAAAGGTCTATTTAAAAAGTGCTGATAGTTAGAAATCATATTCTGTGTGCTTGAGGATTCATACATATTATTATATTTTCCTTTATGCAAGATCCAAAATTTGTTACTAAATAGGAAAATGGATGCCAACATTCAGCAAAAACTGCAAACCTCATATTCTTCAGTCAGTGGCAAACAGTTCTTTAGGGAAAAAAGGTGTATGCAAAGGATTTTTGTAACTTATAATTACCTCCATTAACAATTTTCTGAAAATAGTTGCAATGGTTATTTCTCGGTCATTCACCCATTCATAATTAATCTGATAAGGCAAAAGTAAAAGAAGTGAAAATATAGTTTTATTACCGTCTTAAAGGAAATTCCTCCTGAAGGACAAAAGATTTTCTTTAAATATACACCTCTTGCTTGCTATGTCTGCAGAGACCCTCTGCCATATCTTGCAATAAAATTTGCGTTTAGAGGTCATTAAAAGCCTTCCTAGATCTTTTTCATAGGGTCCTCTTGTGGATTCCAGTAAATATTTCATTGTCTTAAGCACAAAAATTCTGAACATATAAGCCAAAAAGACATGACATTGCTCATATAGTACTGCTGTTAAACATTTAAATCACCCTTGGAAAAAAAAAATCAATAATGTTTTGTAGCCATGCATTCAGCAACAAAATATGACATTAAAAGAGTGCTAGGATTTCTCGTTCCAGAAATTGTAATTTGGAAAAAAATAATTTTGGATGGAGGATAAATTATCCATCATTTTTTAATGAGGTGTAACCAAAATGAACAAGAACTGTTTATTTGTGCTTCCTAAGTACCATGCCTGCTGCGATTGGAAAGTCAGCATTTGCCAGTGGTTACCAGTGGTTCACACAGAGTAGTTGAAATTATGTAATTTCCTTTGGTAATAGCAAACACTATGACCACCTGTTTTGGTTTTTTTAGTAAGTTCATTCAAATAACAAGTAATAAATTGATAGTAAGATGAGATGTTACAAATAACAAAATAAGGTGGAGGTTATTCTGAGAGATATTTTTGAGATTTAGTATAGCACAGAGAGTTGAACACTGTAAACCAGCTGAGAAATATACTGTTGTGGGAATAAATGAGGGACTATTCTAAATCTAGACATGCTGAAGTGACGAATAAAATGCCAACCAGCTTCTTGGGTACTGAAGAAAGCCACCTCCAAGTTGCTCTTTATTGAAACCTGAAATATTACTGTAGTCTTTCTTCCAAATCCAAGAATTATTTCTGCTGACTCAATAAGGAAACATGATCTTAGCTGAGCTGAAAATGAAAATATAGCACAAACTAGTATTTTCATGTTAAGGATGTCTTCACAGTTTGAAACATATAGTAATAGGGAGTTATGTAATCAGAGTTGAGAGGCTACAATTATAACAGCAGCAGGACTGTGAGCATGGAGAAGCAAAATATCAGATACAAAAATCTGGTCATTTTAGTAAGTTTCTTTTTCATTTTCACATTAAAATATCAATATGTATAACACACAATTGTGTTTGTTATCATAACTATATTAGAATATACAGGAAACCTTTCAGTTGCAATATCTTCTGCAGTACCTGCTTTGTATTTAAATTACTCATGGAACATACACTACTTCAGCTAATTAGAATAAAGTAAAAGAAACAGCTAGTTATTTCAGAAAGCTGTATTAAAGATGTTATATAATTTCCATATTTTATGTTATTTTCTATAATCTTGGAGCTTTACCACGTAAATTGTGCATAAAATATCTGTTAAATAATGGACTTTCCTTTCTTTCTACATCTTTTTTTTTTTTTACTTTACTACAAATGAAACTTTAATAAAAAAGAAAAATTCTAGCTCAGTGCGTGCTGCATTGTGCTTTCTAAAATGCTTAAAAGATCTGACAGCTGATACAAGCATAAACTATGTTAGGAAGAAGAAAAGAAGCAAAAAAGGTACCCATGTGTTTTAGTAGAAAAGTTGTATTTTCTAAACTTAATAAGACTGCATCAGCTTTCCAAATTCCTTGATTCCTTCAGGCATATTCTACTTCTCACCTATTTTTTCTGAAGTAGCAATTAAGTTGAATTTGTCATTATCACAACATTTACTCCTATAAATACATTTTAAAAATATTTTTTATATTTGTCTTTGTTTTGTTTTGTTTTATTTTGTTTTGTTATGTTTTGTTGTAACAAAATTGTTGGTTTCATTCTCTGCTTCTGCTAAAAACTGGGCAGCTGGACCGTCATTTCACTTTGCTGATGTGATTTGTATATCATCTTTTTTGAACAAACCAAAACTGTCTCATTGTACTTAAAATGACTACTGCCATTGCAAGGAGTTAGGAAATCAAACTTTTCCTAATTTTCTCTATTTATAAATGGAGTATCATCTATTTTTAATATACATATAATATAATTACATCATATTTCCGTTGCATACAATGTAGACCAAAAAAAAACCAGTTTAGTGAGAAACACAAGTATTCAAATTAATGGATACATATAGAAGTTACAATATGGAGCAGATATAAGAGTTTTGATGGGTATTTGCTGTCTTAAAGTTTGGAAATTAAGTACCTTATGTTGTTTACACACCATGCAGCTCAATTCCTACACATAGGTTTCTATTGAAATTTGATTTTTGAAGTTCTCTCCATCAAGTCACTGTTTTGAAAATATTTTTGTATCTAAGTTTCTGTAATTTATGTTTGTGTATTAATTCATTTTCTGATACAGAAATTGCTAGTTTTACAGATGGACAAAACTCACAACAAACTTTTAAGGCTATAGATCAAAACAAAAATTTTTGACAGATTTATTTTCCTAAGATGACCCCCAGCTTGGGGGTTATTCTCATGGGGTTTTATTGCAATCAACTTTTTCTGTTTCAAGGCTGTTCTTTGTTCTGAATGAGCTGCATATTGATATAATAAATGAGCAATGTTAGATTAGTCTGTGCTAATCACCCAAATCTTTCAGTTGAGTCATTCAACATACGATGACATTACTATTCCTCTCTTTGAATTTCTAAGTTTTGTCCTGAACATTCCAAAAAACACTTGGGAAAAGAAAGAAAAGCAATGCTTTTATCTTTCTGATCACCAGTGAAATAGCAATATAAATTTGATTTCAATTGAACATTTAATTCTTTTCATAAACAGAAAAGCAAAAAATAATTATTAGGATGGAACGAAGTACCATGAAATATGCATTTTGTTTTAAAATTATTTTACCTATCAGAAGTAGGTGAGAAACAGAACCTCAAAATGCTCAAATGATATTCATATAGTAGATAACAACATATTACTGTTTTTAACCTGTTCACTTGACAGCACTTATTGTAATAGGCAGGTATCTTTATAAAATATTCTTAAAAAAGATAGATTTAAATTTGGAAACCACATAATAGTGTAAGAACATACTGCAAAAATCGAACTTTGAGAAATGTGAGATTATAAGGTACTTTGAATGTTAATAAAATGACTAAAAGGTTTTTACAAGTGGAATAATATTTTTGCATTTATTTCATTGCATAGGACAGCTGTAGATAAAGCAAGTAGTATTGAAGGTTGTAATTGCTACATTCCCTAAGCAACTGGGAAATATGCAATGACTGAAGTCCTCTTCTGGTAGAAGGATACTCTATTTATTTAGTGTTTTAAAAGCTAATTAGGACAAATTTTCATTTGATGTGCATGACAGTTCATGAAATATGAAGCGAGTGACATAAAAAGTTCTCAGAAAATGCTCACCTATTTTTAACAATTGTCAAATGTGAGATCTTTCACAAAAATTTGCTGGAGATAATTTATATTCACAGTAGCAATTAAAAACAAAGAGACATGTGCCTTGAACATATCAAATGCTACATAATGAAAATTGCTTAGTTATAAGAGGTTCCAGCTGCCTCCTGCTCAAAATGTAGCAATCTTCCTCTATTTTGGCTCTCCAGTTATGAAATGAAATTATACTGTTCCTTCACCTACCAAATATATTTTTAAAAATGTTTATAGATGAAATTATTATTATAGATGAAATTAAATTACTGTTCCATCACCTCCCAAATATATTTTGAAAAGTTCTTATACTATGGTGCTTTGACTAGTCCAGAATATCCTGGGAGATTATTGATAATGTGTAATAAGAACAGTGTTTAAATTATGTCCAGTAAATATATCCTAAAGCTCTACTTTAAGCAAAAATGTTTTAAATTAAACCAAAATATAAAATATTATTGCACTATCTGGTGCATATAAGCAATGTTTATTTTCTACTAAATGAAACGGGACAGTAGAGAAAAATATGATGATATCATAAAACATATATAAATGTTTGGAATTTGAAATAAGGCTACAAAGGTAATTTTAATTTTCAGATTAGTTTTTATTTGCCTGACTTTTAAAATTTTATAATGTTCTTTTATATAGGCATAACAATTGTGAATAGTTAAATGGAATATATGAACCACTTATAGCAGCTGCCTCACCAAATTAAACCTGTGATTGTGATTACTTCCAAATGTGAAAAATCTGATACTAAATGAGGAACATAATGTGCCAAGCAAATATATATATTATTTTAAAACACACACTGTATTTCTGCTTTCTTGACCTAATCATCTCATTGCATCTCAGTCTATGTTTTCTTTAGGCTTAATAAAACATTGTGTTCTGATTCCTAACATTAGAACTCCCAGACTGACTGTTTGTGAAAACACAGAGTCAGAACAGCTCACTCAAGCAATTTCATATGATATTTTCCTTTTCTCAGGGGAATGTTAACTTTAAACAGGGGCAGATTGACGAGCATGCCAAGATCTGTAGTGCAGTGGAATCACACATTGAGGAAATAATTCAGATGGAAATTGCTCAGGCTATGTCTCAACTATATATTTGACTTTGTCTGCAGCCTTATCACAGCTTTGTCATTACTGAAGAATAAACAGACATCATAAATAAATTTGATGAAAATAAAATCAAGAAAAAAGTAAAATCAAAGACTTGTAATTTACATGGAAGAAAAAAAAGCTAGCATAGTTGTTTTCAAAATTAATCGGATTTATGATTTATCTGAATCACTGGACCTAAGGAAGGTAATCTGCACAGAAGAAGGGGAAATTTCTTTGTCTTGAAATGGAACAAAGTCATTAGAATAAAATCTGCATCTTAATTTTTGAGGACTGTTAATTGATGTAGTTAATTCATATCCTCCTTATAACTGCATTATTTTGAAGATAGATTTTTGATTAGCTTACCTGAGACTGAACCCAGTGATTCATGTTGCTAACTTTCTTGACTGAGGTAAGTAATAAACTGGCCATCAATCAGGATTAGACTGTGTCTTGGGACTGTCTTTACTTGATCATTCAGGTAAATGCTGTCAGTTTATTTAAACAGGATCTTCTCTGTTACTGTGATACAGAAGCCACTGTATAGAAGAGAATAATAGAACAATTTAGATAGGAAAGGACCTTTGAGATAATAGAGTCCAGCCATTAAAATAACACTGCCAAGTGCACCATTAAAACATCTCTCTAAGCAGCACATCTATGCATCTTTTGGATACCTACAGGGATGTTGACTCCACCTCTTCTCTGGGCAGCCTGTTCCGATGCTTAACTATCCTTTCCATGAAGAAATTTTCCCAATATCAAATCTAAACGTACTCTGGAAGAACTTGAGGCAATTTCTTTTAATCCTACTAAAATTGTTATGCACTTACTTTCTAGCCTGTCTCGGTTTGAAAGACAGGTGTCTGCTGAGAGAGGTTGAACCCTCCCTTGGGACAGAGAATGTGATTTCCCCTCCCTCCGAATTATTTTAATTTGGAAGTCAAGGGCTTTCAGGCAAAGATATGGGAAAAGGAATAACAGTTCTTTACTAGTATCTATAAACAAGCAATAACAATAATAACAACCATAAATAGAACCAGAAACCAATAGCAGATGACTTTCCCGTGCGATGTAATTACGGTCGAAAAAAACAGCAGGTGGTGCTGTTGAGCTCCGGGCTGGGCAGGGCAGGTGCGATGACTGCCCAGCAGCTGCAGATGGCGCTGTTGAGCTCCTGGCNGCTACTGCGAGAGAACGCAGCTCGGGGAAACGTGCACTTCCCAGTGGGAGAAGAGGTTGAATCAAAGCTCACCCAGCCAGGAGAAGAAAACAGGGCACAGTTGAATTCTCTCTGGTCCCAGCCAGAAGCAAGGAGCAGCCTCTCCTCCCGGTGTCTGAGGATGAGAGTGAAGTGTTCCAAGGGCCGGCTCTTCCCTTCCCCTGCCCTGCCCAAGCACACCCTTTGTTTTTTACAAAAGAGTTGATGACTCTAATCACCCAGCTATTTGTTGCTAAGTAACAGTGATGGAGAAAAATTCTAAGGCCTCCTCCCAACCTCTGCAATAGCCTATATTCCTTTATCTGATGTAAATCCCACCTTACTTACATGCTGTTATTGCACATTGTCCGTATCCCTATTTTTTTGCTGAAACAAGTAGTGCATTTTCAGGATGTTTTGTCCTTCTCAGTCTTAAGGGTTGTTGCACAGGGTTATTATTGTGCTTCTCAACCCTGTACTTGTTAACAAATTGCACACTATGTTCTCCTTTGGCTTATTTATACTAAGATACTAAGATTATGTAGGTTTGTAAGACCAGTTTTATCTTTTCTTTATATAGTGTGCTTTATTTTAGGATAAGAAAGATACAGTTGCAAAAGAAATAAGCCAAACATAAGGTTGCAGGAATTTAGATAACAATATGCCTTTAAAATGTCAAAATCCCAGCACAGGCAATAGCTCTGACCAATTTACCTATTAGATTAGTAGAACAACCTAGATAATAGTAAACCTCTAATAGAGGAAGTTGGCACCACAGCACAATGTTCGTATATTATCTGGAAATACACATAAAATTAAGCTAAAACATATTCAAGATCAAAAAAATCCAGACAAACTTGGTCAATTCTGCAATATGGTATGCTTAATTATATTTTTAAAACTTGAGGCTTGTTGCTAACACTTGGAAACATGAACTTGCCTTGGCCACAATTTACTAAATTGAAATTACTCTTCAGCTGTTTCTTGTTAGGAACCTCTGTAATACTTTGCAAAACTCTTTTCCAAACCATTAGATTTCTAAATAGAGAAAATTGCTACACTTGCCATTGCCTTTCACTATGGTTGATTGCTGACCATTCCCTCAATATTTTTGCTAGTATTGTAAAAACAGGGGTGCGTTGTCACTAATTGAATCAAAACAGTTTTTAACATTTCTCAGTAAATATTAGGCAATAGAAGAAACATCTGTTCTTTCATACAAATAAATTGTGCTAGTGAATTCAAAATAGAAAAAGAGGTGCTGCTTGCATCATGGGTCTTTTTTTGGTTTTTGGGGGTTTTAAAATTTTTTTTAGAAGTCTCATGATTATAAATTGCAATGTTGTACTGATTCCATCTTGCTTAAATGGAATTTGCCTAATCAGTTGGCATTTGTAATGTTTTCTTTAGATCCTTTCCAGAATGCTACAACAGAAGTATGTTCATATGAACTAATTACAAGTGACTTGCAAACCATAATGCTTACTTAATTTACATAATTTATTTTATCAATTAATCATACGTGCAGATGAATAATTCACTAGGAGACCCCTTAGTTTCTTAACTAGTGTGGAAAAACCACTAGGGGTTGCTTACTAATTTCCCTTCCCCTTCTCCTCTCCCCTAATAATTCTCTGTAGAGATAGAGTAGAAGTCTCTGCAAAATTCCTTATTGTTCTGCTTCTTACTGTTAATCTATTACAGCATATAATTCCTTGTGAACTCTTGTAATTTAAATTACATGTAAAATAACAATGATAATAACATCTGGCTTTCCTATAGTATTTTTCATCAACAGATTTCAAAGTGCTTTGCAGAGAAAGTCAAAAGCTTAATTACTATTAGACTAAACTATACACAACTGTTGTTTTAAACAGAAAATACAACAACCTGTTAAAAATAACCCTACTCCCGGGTATTTCCAATTTAGTACTATATTCAATGCAGAGAGAAGGGCTTTCCCCAAAGTATTTACCCATGTGCTCAGCAATTTATATATTCATTAGCTACTGAAGAGAGACACACTCTGTAATTTCTCTGGGGGGTTTCAGATTTTTTTATTCCCGTGGATATAGTCAGCCTAAGTATCAGGTCTTTTTTGCTTACAGCAAGGTACATAAAATTCTGTAGTTTTCTTCTTGCATTTCTAAGGTTGTTATGCTTTTACTGTTTATGAATACTTCTGTGTCAGCCTTTCTTCCTTCATAAAATTATTCAATAAGTGGAAAACTGAATTTGATTTGTATGTGTGGCAAATCTCAGACAGATATTTTATTCAGGGAGTTTTTTGTATCACGCATGTGTGCTGCTACAAAGCTCATACCAGGAGATGTGCCAGTTTTGAATCTCAAGGTCAAGATAACAGGAGAGAGAAACCTTAGGGAAGTTAGGCAGGGATCTGCTGCAGCCTGCCCCCTGACTGAGAGGGGTAAATAGGACAGTTTACTGACAGTCACCAGATCTTCCCATCTGCAGTCACTTTTCTTTATAGGAGTCTTTGTGTACTCAGAGAACTGCTGGAAGGGAAAATATACCTTCATACAGGTAATCCAAGAAACCGCTCTACCTATATCATGGTTTAATACTCACTTTGCCTTGCAACGGAATGGGGGAGAGAATCAGAGGAGTAAAAGTGAGAAAGCTTGCAAGTTGGAGCAAAGATAGTTTAACAGATAAAGCAAAAGCCACACATGCAAGCAAAGCAAAACAAAGAATTCATTTATCAGTTCCTATGGGCAGGAAGATGCTCAGCCACTACCAGAAAGCAGGGCTCCACGAGTAATGGTCAGCTGGGAAGACAAACACCACCTTTTTGAGTGTTCCCTCTTTTCTTCTTCTTTTCCCACCTTTATGTTAAATACGATGGCATATGGTAAAGGAGCATCCCTTGGGTCAGTTTGGGCAAGCACTGCTCAACAGTAAAGAAAACATCTCTGTGTTATCAACATCTTGCAGCACAAATCTGAATGAGCTCCGTAAGAGCTACTATGAAGAAAATCAATCTCAGATAAAACCAGCGTAGCATATATGAGCTTCTAAGAACACAAGTGCTAACATTTGTTATAGTATCTATGTGCCTTCCAGAAAATGTCATTATATTGAAAATTTGCTTCAGTACTTTGGCTATTTTACAGAAATGGAAGACAAAACTGGCCTCAGATTATACAGTTCTGGAAAAGCTCTGCATATAATAACTTGCTTCATTATCTTGAGCTATGTTAGTAGATACAAGGAGGTAGTGAAATTGGTTGAAATTTGGCTTTCTAGAGGAGCGAAAAAAATAATATGGCAAGCAGAATTTTCTTATTTCTTGTTGTTGGTTTGTTTTTTTCTAAATCTTAGACTATCTGGGCCTCTATTATGTCCATGCAGCTTGCCACCTAGTTTAAAACAGTGCTTGATTTTTAAAAGTCTTTCCATTTTTTCATGCTGTTGAATATTTAGAGAGAAATCATATAATCTCACAGTAGAGTGTAAATTCCCAAGATTCATCTCTTATGTATTAGTAATTCAATTTTTTTTTCAGGGTTTAGCTCGTTGGTTATTTTATTCTACCATGAACAAACTTAATAGCTTTGTAGTTGGTGTCTTTGTCTTGGTCATCTGTGTAAATCAGCTGTAATATGTAGCCTGATTCAACTATTTATGTTCCTACAGACATTGAACATTTCCTTTGACTGGGAGTTTTAAATCCTGTAGTTGTCTGCATGTTGGTTAGCCCTGAATTATAGGTGTCAAAATCCATTCAATGCTTTTGGTATCTTTATCTTCTTCCACATTATGTCTTACAATGGATAATGTAAATCTCTTGTTCATGTTTGCGTGTTAAACTTTTGGTCTTATTTATTTAAATATTTATGATTATTTTTCTGTGTCTCTCTTTGTCTTTTAGAGCAGGTATGATTGTCCTGATGCAGATAATTTGCACATTGTTCAGCTCTGAATTTATGAATAGACAGCCAGATAATATAAATATCATATGAAGTAACAAATTACAACTTTGTATTTTTAATTGAAGTTTAAAATAGTGAAAAAAGCTTGTTCTTTTACAAACCAATTTTAACATTTAATTTAATAACAGTTTTCTAAATGTTGTTTGTGCTTCTTATGAAGATTATAAAATAGGTTTATTTACATTCATTTTTGCTAGTTACTTCTCACAGGATGCTTATGTACTAATGAAGGACATAAGGTCTATGGTGCTAGTACTTCCTTTGACAATTTAAGTAGGTTAGGACAAAATGTGTGTCTTTCAAACCTGAGGATTTGGTTTTGCTGTATGTCACATTTATATGATATTACATACATGTTAATGCATAAAAATGGTAGTGTGCATATTTAAAATGCTAAAGAAAAGAACCCCAGCTCATCCAACTGGGAGATGCCTTATGACAGCCACACTTCTCTAGGGAGATTAGAGAAAAGAGAAGTCCACATTGATGATCCACATTAGTCATGTCACCCAGCTCTTCTGGAGAAGATGTTCAGACTTCTTTAAAATTATACAAGAAGTGGCATAGAGGAGGATGACACAGGTGACAATGATCTGAAGAATGACACATTTAGCTGTGTGGGATGTGCAGATCTGAGGAACAGCTCTTTGTTGGTACAGTTCATTCATTGTAATACCATCACCTTCTGTGAAAACTCAGTAGTAAGACTGCATTTTCTTTCACTCCATGTCTTAAGTTCTGATGGTATAATAGTTTGTGAACAGGTCAAACTATCACATCCATAAACATTTGAAATATTTATAAATCTAATGAAATTGAAACTCACATCACACTTTCAGAAATAGTTGTTTTAAGCTAAATCCAGATCAAAATAAATCGTCATAGTTTGCTGTATGATAGCATCCTCTTTTATTTTTCAACAGTACATAACCTTAAAGGTAATTATTTTACTGTTAAATTTGAGTATGTAAACAGAAATCACATAAAAATCTCCATAAAGATGAATACCTCCTGAAGTCTTGATGGAACTTGATTAGAAGTCCAGGATGAGTTATTTTATTACAAAATTATATTCCACAGATGACTGATTAGTTTTTTCTAATTTACATTTGCTTTTATTTCTGAATTTTTGTATAGTAAATGTTAAAAGACAGGTAAATTTTATTTTGTTAATTTGCATTGTAGTAGATACATAAACCAACCCCCAGAGCCAGAAAAAAAATCTGTAAGAAGTCGGTTAAGAGAAAGAATATTCTCAATACTAGCACAAATAACTTGAGAATGCAGTTCACTGTACTGTACTTTATTGGTAGTAAGGCATTAAAAAATACTCTGTATTTGTCAATGTTAAAATCTAGAGAAGTGTAGTATTTTTCAGTGTTACGTTGTCAATATGACTCCTTCAAAGACAAAGTAACCCTTACTATAATTCAATCCATGCTATATGTTCACGCCACAATAGGCTGGTGAGATAAACCTTTAGTCATTCAAAGGTAGAAAGAAGGTACAAACTCTGGCATTTAGTGGTTTTTTAAATTTGTGTACTAAAATGATTGTCACATGCTTGTAAAATCCTCTTATTTTTAGTTTATAAATTATTCTTGCTTGTTATAGGTCTTTATCGTCTAGCTCTGAGTACCCTTGCATTCATGCCTTATTGATTTAGAAGTGATTATAATTTTCTAAGATCAATGGCTGTGAGACAGTTGGACTCAGATTCTCAGCCAGATTTCTATTTCCAGACCAGATTTCACCTGCTTTAAATTTCCGTCGTTTGGGTTTCAGGATATCACCTGCCTTCTTATCCTTTACTTATTTTTATGGTATGTTACAGTTTTTTCTGAATTTTTTCAGGTAGAAATCTCTTCTACTTTGAATATTTGACTATCAGTAATAGCTGTTCTCTCATTCACATTTCCATTTTGCAAGATTTTCTTGACTTAAATGATAAGAGTGTATCCTAGCATTCATTTAATTGTCTGGAACTCTTGGATGACTTGTTTTCTAGCAAATGTCTTTCTCAAAAGCTGGGATATAACTACACTGGTATTAAGCCAACTTAGCTGAAATGACTATGCCTGCAGGCCCTTACGTTTAGGCAGCTTTCCTAGGTTAGATTTTAAATGCATTTGTAAAATGGAACCTGCTCCCTCTTCCCAGGAAAACACACTTTTTTCCCCCAGAAGTGTTCTTATCAAAATGTTCTCTAAAAGCTTTACTTAAAAATTGAATGACCATATAATACTCTTTCCTAGCAATACTCAGAAGTAAAAATATCTGTATTTTAATCTGCTGGTAATTGAATCCACAAATGTAATATTATTAAATTATTAAATGTTCTATACTTTGTCTCACTATCAGTTTAGCTATAGATTGCAAGGACTTCTGAATCTGTCAAATAGGTCAGTTTGCACTTAGGTTTCAAGTAATTCCCCTTACTCATGCTGGTAAAAGTGTCAAGTGTCATGATCTTCAAAATTCTAGGGAATAATTCAGACTAAAGGATAGTGTGATGAGAATAGGCTTCTCATTTCAATTAGATCAATTCCATTTTGAAATGGTGATTAGTTTTTAATATCAAGTTAATCTGAACTTTTCCAAGCTTGAGAACAAAATGTTGTTCTTAAAATGTCGTGTCCTTGACATAAAGGTTTTGCTGAGAATTCCAGTGGGATGCTTTTTATAGACAAAATTTAACACTCATGCTATGACTTCTCCTTCCTTCCCAAAATCAAGTAAACGCATATAAATGCAGAAATAAAGAAAATTATAAAAGTTCTTTTGCTGGTGGCCCCTGGCAGGCCTAATAATCTGGAAAATTAAAGCCATCGTATACATCTTCAGCACTGTTTTCTTAGTGCAGGCACAATAGGACATAACAAAATAAACACAGCATCTGTTTGTATATGCTTGGGTTAAAACTTCTCAAATGCTAAGTAATTAGCTTAAGTTTCTGGATTCTCTGGAAGGAGCACCACTTAGAATTATGATCATGGTTATAGCAATTGTTGTCACTCATTTGGAGATTCAGGTCTGAAGATTCAAAAAGAATAAGTAATTATTTGGAATATTATAGTGATCTTTTGAATTCAACAATTTTGTCAGTTCAAACTCATCTTTTATTAGCCATTTCTATTTCTATGCATAGCCATGCTTTTGGAATCATTATAGAATATTTGAAGATTGATATAATTTGAGTAAAGCCTAGCAGCAAGGTTTTAATGGAGAAATTGGCAGACATATTCTGTTTTATTGGCTAAGCTGGGTAAAATTCTTTAATTTGAAGAAATACATTATATCACTCACAGATTTTATAATATATAATGGACTTACAGGCAAGTTTAGGATGGGAGAATAATATATCCAGTTCTGTTTATCCCAGTTAAGAAGAGAGTGTTACTGGGAAAATACATCACATTTAAGTATCTATCTATCTATCTATCTTTCTGTCTATCTATCTAATCTATCTATCATCTATCTATCTAATATGACAGAAGAGATCTTCCCATGTCATTAACATAGACATTCTATGATAATATGAGAAACTGAGTTAATATACTAAATTAAGCTTATGTACTATCTGAGGCACAGGTTCTGAATCAGACAGAAGAAAATAACTTCAAAAGCCTTTTTAGCTAAATGTTTTTGTGTGCAAGATGGTAAAATAAAAAATGCATTGGAAAATATATAATTCCCAATGTTTGTCTTCTTTTTTAAGAGCAAATTTAACCTATGCTTTGTCTCTCATAATTAGGTCCATTGCATTCAATTTAAAATGCTCTTTAAATATTGTCAAAACCAAAAGACTCTATTAAAAAAAACTAATAAAACCAAATAAAAGTTCTGAGACAGCCATCCCAACACATAAATATTTGCACTCACCTTGAACAGTCAGAGCAAATTAAAATCTTCAACAGACTAGTTCAAACAAATTTGCAGTTTATACAAATTACAACACAATTTTCTATCAAAATATCTGAGGGTTTTTTTTTTTTTTAATTTTCACCCTTATTTTTAGAAGGGTAGAAGAGGTTTTTGTTTGGTTGGTTGGTTGATTTTGTAGATCTGGTTTTTTTGGTTTTTTGTTGGCTTAAAATACTCTTTCAAAAATGTTGCCAGAGACAATAGGAGTCCAGTTTTTGAAGATATATTGAAGTGCTGATGGTAAAAGAGATATTAGTTAAGAGGCAAAAAAAATGATAGTAATGGAAGTCTGAAAAGAGGATGAATATGAAACCTCAAAACTTATCTGAGTTCTAGAAAACAAACTGCCTTAGACACTTGTTGGGAGGACTTCTTAAGGAAATGAATAATTTACTTCCTGTGAATCCACAAAATTAGAATAATGGAACAATGAAATATTCACATGCTTTTTTACCCCAGTTTTTATTTCCATAGCTTTTAAACAATAGTTTATTTGAAAGAAGCATTTTTTTTTCTACCAATCCCTTTCTTAAATTCAGTGTGAACAAAAATCTATCATTCCTACTTCACTGCTGATGACAAATCTTTCACACTTTATGAAAGTAAATATAAGAAGTCGTCTGTCTCTGCTAGAGATAAACTTCAAGACTGAAAACATTCAGAACTTTAGATATGAATATAAATATCCTCAATGCCTTTGAATCTCTGATGACAGTTCTGGACTTTATGAGAACAGTTTCCTCTAATTTATTTTTGAAAGTGTTTATATATTTTTTCCTAAATGAGATTATTACCTATTTACAGCAAATACTGTAAATTAATCATATTAAATACAACTAATATTTCTGTCCTTGCTAACAGAGGATCATGTAGATTTTCCCTCCCACACAGGAGTATTGAGTGGCATAATATATTATTATTTCATAGAATCATAGAATTGCTTAGTTTAGAAAAAGCTTCTAAGTTCATCAACCCTGTTTGTAGTTCCTTGAGAATTTCATTAAAAGAACTTATAGAATGAAAAGTTTAATTTTCTACTTTTTATTGTTTATTATTATGCTATCTCTCATTGCTGTTCTTTAGAAAGTCCACACTCTTATTAGCAGTCTCTCTAGTACAGAACTCTGCAATGGAAAAATCTTTAGTAGTTTTTTTTGTTGAGATGATGAGACACATAAAATGTTTCCGTTTCTTCTAGTGTTTGTGTGAGTAATGTGTAAGTACTGCTGGTATAGACAAAAGTATACTGGGAATAAAAATTACTAGAACGTTTTTGGTGATACGGACCCTTTTTTTTTTTCCTGTTAACAATTATATTTATTAACAGCCATTTGTTATCTCTGCATGTAAAATAAAACTAACTGTGGGCATGAACAATAGCTATTACTTTTGGTGGTGTTAATGATATCTGCATAAGCTATTGGACAATCTAGAGTTTTTTGAATGTACAAATCATTATTATGAGATACATTCCTAAGAAACACACAGGTACTTCGCTATTTTTCTGTGTTTTTTCAGTTTAAAGAGCTCAAATCACCATTATTCATGTGTACTATTGATTATATAAATGATGGGCAGTCAGTCAAAAGGTGAATTGACATCCATCACTTTTGCCTGGAACAAAAATAACACGATTTATCTACTGCAGATCAGAGGTTCTGAATCCATGATATTATTTGGATGACTTTTTCTTTTTTGTGTGTTTTCAGAAGGAACCTACAGTAATGTTCTACTTTTTTTAATAAGTAGCTAAACCACGTCAGATTTATATTTTTTATCCACATATTGGCTGCCAAGTAGCAGCAAAAACAAGAGGAGGCAAGTTACAAGCAGAGCTGAGAAGGCAAAACAAGGTTGCCTTTCAATGGCGTACCAAGAGGGGAAGAAGAGCAGGTCTAGTGATGATAACCGGGGTCAGCCAGCCCAGAGTGACCTGAAATGTTTTCACTGATGAGACAGATCCAAGGTCAAGATAGGAAATGAAGTCAGAAGATAAGAATCAAGAAGGTACCTAGCTACGTGCAAACACGTGTTGGACTGGCTTTTATAGATCAGGCAAGCATCAAGGGCAAGAACTGGAGCTTCAACATAGTAAAGCTCACATCAGTCTGATCCAAGCATGATGTGAAACCTGAATCTCGACACATCTAAGAGCTAGTTAAATACCTAGAGTGCAGAGTTGGGTGAGACAGGTTGCACAGCCTTTTGATGCACTCAAGGCTCTGACAGCAGCTTTAAAAGAGCAGGGTTGTTTGATTTTAAACTCTTGACACAGTGGCCTAAAAAATTCTATAGGATTTGTTTTAAAAATGCAGGTCCTCCTGTACAGCCTGTGGAAACAGAAAAGTTTAAGCAAGAGAATTGTTAAGGGAACAAGAAGAAAAATCTTCAACAATTAATTGAAAAGTTTAGTTGCAGGGTTTTTATTTAGTTCTGCTTTAAGATTTTTACTTTGATAATATCTCTGTGCATCAGGTCTGAATGCATGAGGCTGCTAGGGAAAGAGCTACAGGGAGGTAATTTGAAATGAGAAGTAATATTGCTGAAGGTTCTTTATAATATCAGTGAGAGGCTGAGGACAGTAAACAAAAGTACGCCCTGGATTTTTTAGGAGTGTTACAGTCTCTGATGTTGCCCTAAATGTTTTTATGAAATTTTTAATTTTACATCTGTGTGTGAACAGTTTTCCTGATGGGAATAGCTGTTATCATGGATTTTTATGAAGTATAGCTTCAGGCTGATTCTGTGTCAGCCCACTGTGACTTCCGCCAAGAGAAGAACCACCAGCAGGACTTTGTCAGCCAAACCAGTTCTTTTGTTCATAAAGAAACTAAGGAGAACAAATGGTTTTGTTCAGTTACACAATGTTTTGGCAGTTTATGCATTCCTCAGAACACAGGAACAAGTATAAGCCTGAGTTGTATTAGATAAAGACTCGTTCTTCTGAAATAGTGATATTTATACACAAGAATCGGAAGTTCTTAGCAGCATTGAACTCATAGGAGAAAGATTTGCTCCCCAGCAACATGTAATACCAGGTATGACATCTCCACTTAATAACTTGAATATGGAAAGTTTATTTTTTAAAATAAGAGTCAATCATTTTATTTTTTCATACCATATGAACATATGAATCCTCAAAAAAATATTTGAAGAATAATGTATATCCATCCATGGAAATAACAGCTGTGTGACAATCAGCAACTATGCCTTCCCAATCTAAACCAGGTAATTGATACTAAAGATGCTATTTGGAGTGTTAAAATAAGATAGGAACATGCTGACTGGATAATATGGCACACAAAGATGCACAGAATGATCACTGGAAAACATGATATGCTCAGGCATAGCGAGTAGCATACCTGCTTTACATCAGTACTCATAAAATGGATTCCATTCTGAGCTGCATTCAGAAACATTAATGTACAGCTGGGATGTACTAATAAGCCTCATCTGCCAGCTCCAGCTGTGAGCAGAGCTGACATGATGACTTGCCCTTGACATTGATAGGCATGCCCAAATTTCCCTTAGTATGTTAAGTCCTACCCTAGCATCTCACTGCAGTAAAGGGAAAGAAACACATACTGTAAAGCATATTAATGGCTTTTGAACTGGATCCTTTCATAGCAGTATTTGCAACATTTTAAGTAATCTCATACAAGCATGGGCATATTGATTATATAAATATAAATATACTTTTTTTTTAAGACGAAGGGTGCTGCATGCATTTTTCTATGGGTTAGCAGATAGTGCTTTTTCAGAAGACTAATTTGCATAAAAATTCCGGGCATGATAAAGCAGAAACTCAGAGAATTAAGGCTTACCTCCAACCCAATTTTTAATTCGTGATTACTTTAATTGCTGTGGTTTGAACCATATCAGCTGACAGGGCCCAAAGCGAGACTGTGATCCTGCACAGTTATATGCTTAGATAATTGTTCCACAATATGACTTGGAATGGGAGAGGCAGACAAGCCTCAGGAAGGAGTATAATGAGATTGAGTGAGTTCTCAGTAGGTATGTTAGGTGTTTCCAATGGACATGTGGTCTCTCTGTGCTTACTGGGATTTCTGGAGGGACAGATGATCTGCCTTACCAGCATGAATATGTATTTTGCATGCCTTTTCATTCCTTCTCCCTTTCTCTCATCTGTTTCACTGTTTGCCTTACAGCTCTTTCATCACTGAGCTCACTGAATATCAAATAATAACGAAAACTGCAGCTAATATAAATAGGTTCCTTTGTCTCTAGTGGAACTATGCTAATTTCCACCAGCAAAAAATATCATTTTTACTACCTGATTTGTTTTATAACCATATTTCATATTTTGAAAATAATCCCTCAACTAATAATTTTTAGTATGGAGGAATACACTTCTAAAGTTGGTTTATCATTTCCCTGTGGTTACAAAGAAAAAGTGAGTACCATGACTATGTCATGCTAGAACACACATTTCACACGTCATAGATCTGTTGTGCATTTTGTAGGAGGTGAGGGACTGTTTGTTTTACTTTATTTTTTTGGAGATCTCCTTCCATTTCGGTAACACAAAGTGTGAATTTTTAGAACATTCACTTGGTTTTTAATAACAATTTTGCTAATAGAGTCTAAAAAATTCTGTTTACAGTGACATATAGTGTCTAGTTTTGAAAGAAAGATAGTTATCTTTTTGTCATCAAAAAGTTTGTATGAGTTAGGGGTAATATTGGGGTATTACCATCTTTTTCAGATTATTGGCTACTAGGTAATTTTTTAATGAGATGGATGGTAAAAAAGAATATAGTATTTTAAAGACTTTTCATCCTATGCTTTTAAATATATCTAAGTATGTATTTAAATCATAGTATTTAGGTAGTTCAGATTTTTTTTCCTCAATTTGTCCCAATCTCTGATTCTCTGTGGTTTGTTTTTTTTTTTTTTTTTT
>VZRM01001618.1:879735-933010 GCA_013397955.1 Grantiella picta
TTTTTTTGTTAAATCAGATTCCCATTTTTTGAAATAGCATATTGTCTGCAGACTAGACCTCGGAGCTGGAAGATCCAAGATCCATTCAGTCTTCTGCAAAATTTTTCAAATCCCATATCTGGCATATTCCAAAACACCTGGAAAAAGAGGATGAAGATTTCTATCCTCTCCTTGAATCCATTCTGAAATTAATTGGGCCAGAAAAAGAAAAGTGCTACACTTTCTCATAGAATCCTGGCTGTCAGACATTATCATGGGCACAGTTGTCATTTTATCTATAAAGGAACAACTGCAAAAAAAAAAAAAGAGTGTTTGAAAATAATTATTTCTATCTAGTGTTATTTTTGAAAAAGATTTCAGGTGCATTTAACTTTGTTATTAAAAAAACACAACCCAAATCAAAAGCACATTCAGGCACCATTCTAGACTCTGGATTGGATTAATGATGCCACAGTGCTTAATATTTTGGAGTTTATGTCCATTTTGCAGCTCTAACCATGAACCAAGAGACTGAATTTTCTATTTTTGCTGAGAGATAAGATGATAGTTTATTTTCTCCTCCAAAGAAAAACTAGTTTTCTACCTTGTCTGAGCTGCTATTGAAGATAAGAGGCCATTTGTAGAGGTCAGTGTAATGAAAAGAAATGGCTTGTTTTAAACACCTTGTTCCACTTCATGGCGTACTTCCAGTGTGATCAGTGATCCCTGGTGTTTGTCAGGTTAGGAAATGTTAAGGACAGACAAGAGCTATTTGTGTATTACTTCTTGCATCTAAAGTAGGGGTCTCATGCTTTGTAGCTGAAGAGATTGAGAGAATCACTAAAAAACCTTCCTGAGGACATGTAAAGGGAAAGCATGTCATACCAAGCCATCAGCAAGTCATACAGTCTCACTGACTGCCTCCAAATTATAAACTTTACTTCAGATTATGCTCAGGTTTCTTTACCATATGCAGACTGATCAGCTCCCAAACCAAATTCACTCCAAACTGAAGAAAATTAATCTCTTCCAATAATCCTGAACAATATTTCCCCTATAAACTGAAGGTTTTAAAAAGTTCTTTTTGGTTGATTACAAAGTTCAGACACAAATTTTAACAATGGCTAGTACCTTTTTCTAAATTTTTATGTTGATACAAAGTATTTTTTCCATCTCTTTATCCAGTCACTAATATAATGAAATAACAACCAGAAATTTTTGTTGTTGTTGTTTTCTCCATAAACTAATAATGCTTTCAGGGTAAGATTGAATTTATATGCTCTTCTGTTCTGTGAAAACTTAATCTCTGTATTTAGACATAGGACTTTTTAATCTTTTTTTTGATCCTATCTCTAAATGAAGTGACTTATAAAATCCAAGTATTGTGGTTCTCCTTTTAACCTGTCAAACTTCCTGTATGATCTACTGTAACTAGTTTCTTTTGTGCAATGTTAGACAGTGATGAAATATTAAGTGATTTTATGAAGTGTATCCATCTGCTTCCAGTCATAGTTCCAACCAATATAATCTACTACTTCTGTCTTGAAAAATATTAATTTCAAAGACAGTACTTTTTTTTTTGTAAATAGAAGATTTTTTTAAAATAGAATGTGAGAATAGAAACATAATTTGTGCAATGGAGAATATTTAAAAGCCTTTAAAAAAAACCCCACATCTTGTTTCCTTCTTCTATGTCAAATTCTCTTGTCCCTATTGTCTTTAATCACAGGAAATTATTGCCCTTGAAAATTCCTGCAGTGGTTACATCTTAAGAAAATATGTAGCTTTTTTTTGTTTTAACTTTTTTTTTTTTTAATGTTGCCACTGAATTGTCTTGGGATGAGACTTAGGTCTGGCTTAGTGGGTTCAGTCTTCCACTGTGCAAAGTAGCCACTGGGAAGCCACAGGTATTTTCTTCGATAGTACTCAACCTCATGCAGCTGACTATGACTCCAAATGCCTAATATAATGGCTAGATCCCAGTGTTTTTCAGGAAACCTGTCAGAGGGACATTAATTTTTTAAAAAAGGAAACAAACAGGTTTTATTCTCATTACTCTGTGGACTTTTTCTAATTTGGGATGGACAAGATAGTTTTCAGAATCAATAAAAAAAGCCATATTGTGCATATTAACATTTGCTGTCTGTACCTTTTAGTACTCCAGCAGGGATGAATCAGACAACAAGTTTTTTTGTTTATCTGGTCAAGGTCAAAAAATTCAGTGTTCTCATATACAGATTGCAGAGCTGCTGATAGGGAAAACTGAAAGTGAGGAAAATATGCTGGCCATGTGAAAATCTTACAGGGTTCAGAAAGGTTAGAACTTCCTAAGAAGGGTTTGGGGGACAATTGCATGTAAACTTTCTCTGCTCTGTGAGTGAATATCCTCTTAAGGCTCTTTGAAAAAGGGTAGTAAGTGTATGAAAAACGTTTATTCAAACTGGAGATAGGCCAGAAGATTTCAATCAAGGAAAGGAGATCATTGAGTCCCAGAATTACTTAATGATCCTTTCCAAAGTAACTTAAAGTGACAAAAAGTGTTTGGAAATATGTGGGAAAAAAAATTCGCCTAGCAAAAAACCAAAACAAAACCAAAAATACAGAGGTGCTGACTCTTACTCCTTGGGTAAAAAACCTACTACCTCCACATCTATCAGGTTGCTTTGGACTTTTCCTAGATTATCGTTAAAGGCAAGTGGGAGGAAATCTGAAGGTCCCTGACTGGCACTATCCTGTTGGGGTTATGGGCTGTCTTTCTGTTCATGATGCATTGAGTGCAGCAATTTTCACTGCCTAACAAAGCATCCACCACTAGTATTTGGAGATTTATATTTATATCCCAAAGCCCTCAGCTGAAATTCAAGAGAGCTTTTGACTCTTGAAGCTTCCTGTTCACGCTGCCAGTATATAAAATGCTGTATAATCATGCATAATCTATCTTTCTAGTTTTCATCTGAGTACTGTAAAAATTATGAAGAAACTTTATCCAGTAGTAATTCAGTTCAATGATTAAAGAAAAGTTACAATTTATGTGATACAAAATTAACTGATAAGGAGCTAGTCCTGCCCCCTTTTCTTCATCTCTTAACATAGATCAGATTCCTGTACCACTTTCAACAGCCACCACAGATTTAAAGACTCATGTGTGCAGTTTGTTTGGATGTATTCTGTATTCTTTTCAGGTTGGAAATAGCCTATCAGCTGTTGCATTAATGTTAGGCATATTAATAAGATTTAGTCTGTTGTTAAACTTTTTATTGTTGCTGTTATATTGACTGTGTACACATAAATGATCAGGCTTGTATTTTTCCCACAAGTTTTTTACAAAAATAAGTCAACCAAGTAAGGACTTGAATCTTTTAATACAATATGTAATGGGCTTGTTTATATTCCTTTAGGAAACTTCAGTAACCTTGAGTATTTACTTGTCTTTTTCTTTATGCCTGAGAACAAACTGTTATCCTAAACTTCCACCTTCTCTATAAAAATGAAATAAACCACAAAGTTTTTGGAGTGTTGCTTTTTATCACTTGTAATTAGTTCTAAGCTAATTCACAGTCTTGTCAGATATATGGTTTAAAGATGTTAAATTTTAACATCACATCCAATTTTTTTGTTCAGTTTCTCAATACCAGTAAATATATAAGGGCAAGATTGGCTAAACTAAGCTGTTGTCTAACAATATTTGTCATTGAATACACAACTCTCCTTCAAACAGCTTTCTAAGTCTTTCCTTGCTTCAATCAAAAGACTCATAAAAAACAATTTTAGCATACACTCATAGCCTGAAAAAAACAAACCTGAATTGGTATAGTCATTAGCATATATACTCACCTGGCAAAGAAATAATAAAACTGTGTTATTTTTACATTCAGAAGTAAGAACTGCTGTGCCAAATTATGCCAATGGTCAATCTGCTGTAGATAAAGGAGCTATATAGTGAAAAATTTTCAGATAAACTTTTGATGGGGAAAATCCTTTGCAAATCTTTGGGGATTAAAGACTGCCTAATAAGATTATGCTTTATCTTGTTTAATAACTCTTCTTCATTGTTGTAATTCTGCATGATTGTGTTGCTCTTTTTCTCTGCTCAATCACTCATTTTTATTTTTCTGTGATGTAAGTTTTGCTGTATTTGGTTGGGTTATGGATTGTGCCTCTGATCTTTATTTGTAAGACAAGCAATACAGTCTTGGAGGTTAATAATTATGGTCATAGTTATTTGCTTTAGAAAGACAGATTCCCTATATTTTTTAGCTAATAGGAAGAAAAATTCATTATTATTTTAAAAAGGCAAATGACAATTACAATTCATAAAGAGACTGAGGCCTTTGCTATCATTGCATTAATGATATTCAGATATTCATGGTACATTAGCAACACTCATCACATTGTATGAATCCACTATAAATTCTAATGCTTGTGTACAATCTGAAATTTTTTAATCACATAAAAATAATATTTCCTAATAATGCTTGACAAAATTTATTAATAATGTCTGTTTGTATTAGCTAGACCAAGGCAGATGCAAGTTTTCTAAACAATGCGAAAAATATGCAGGCAGATAACATAGCATTGATGGAACATTTTTGTTTAAACAAAACAAGAACTGCTTATGCTAAAAATATCATAGAGCCCTTAAATCATTGATCCAAAACATTTTCAGCAATTCTGTTTTTCTCTCAGAGATATTTAGAAATTTTTACTTACGGAACAACTGCATCTCAGTGAGGCTGAAAGGTAGTTCTATATCATATAGGACATTTGTGGCAGACTCAAAATAGAATTTAGACTCCTTAAGTAAAAGGAATCATTCTCCTTAGGTAAAAGCCAACTTTTATTCAGTGGCACAGATATATTTTCCTATATCATTACTTTATATGCAACATACAAAAGTGCAAAGAAATCAGCAGCCTTCAATAAAGAAATGTATCTGTGTTTAGCTTTAATGTTTATATTCAACTATTAGTGTCCTCTCTAATTAGTCCAGTAACAAGTCATTTTCCTTCTCAAAGGAAAACTTCTAAAAATAGTGAAACCCTATAATAAAATGGTATAGTGCCCTGGGAGGGAATTTGAACCAGTGTTTCTGGTTTAATTGAGGTTCAGCATACCCAGAATTTATCTGTAGCTCCATTACTGACTCTGACATTCAGCGTGTCAGTTCAATGTTTTATGCTGTATTTAACCCACATTTAAAATAATACTAGTGATTATTACCCTCTTAACTAAGTGTTTTGAACTCTCAGGAGGGGGAACTGCTTAATATTATTATTGACATGCTAATGAATTCATAACAGCGCTACCACAGACGCTGCTTAATTAAAAATCTGAATCAAATGTAGTCTAAGATCCCAAGTAGGGAGCTTTTGCAGGGAATCAGTGAAAAAAAAGAGGGTGTATGACCTTTGGAAAGAGGGGCACGCAACTCAGGAAGTATTTAAGGATGTCATTAGGTCACGCAGATAGAAAATTAGAGAGGTGAAATCTCAATCAGAATTTGACCTGGCCACTTCTGTGAAGGATAATAAAAAATGTTTTCATAAATACATTGATAGTAAAAGGACCAGCAAGGAGCTCCTCCTGATGACAGTGCTGATTGACAGCAGACTGAACATGAGCCAGCAGTGTGCCCAGGTGGCCAAGAAGGCAAATGGAATCCTGGCCTTTATCAGGAATAGCATGGCCAGTAGGACCAGGGCAGTGATTGTCCCCCTGTACCTGGCACTGGTGAGACTGCACCTTGAGTGCTGTGTCCAGTTCTGGGACAACCTTCCTAAACAGGATGGATGGAGCTGCTGGAGTGTGTCCAGAGAAGGACAACAAGGCTGGTGAAAGATCTGGAGCACAAGCCCTGTGAGAAGCAGCTGAAGGATGCAGAGGTTATTTAGCCTGGAGAAGAGGAGGCTCAGGGGTGACCTTATCACTCTCTACAATCCCCTGAAAGGATGGGGTTGGTCTCTCCTCCCAGGCAACCAGCAACAGGACAAGAGAGGACACAGTCTTAAGCTGCTTCAGGGGACGATTAAGCTGGACATCAGGAAGAATTTATTCACAGAAAGGGTGACTGGGCATTGGAATGGGCTGCTCAGGAAGGTAGGTGGTTGAGTCACCATCCCTGGAGGTGTTTAAGAAAAGCCTAGGTGTGGCACTTATTGTCATGGTCTAGTGTACATGGTGGTGCTCAGTCACAGGTTGGTCTTGATGATCTCAAAGGTCTTTTCCAACCTAGTTGATTCTGTGATTCTGTAATTCTGTGACTATTGTTGAGCTGGATTAATAATATGCTCCTAATTATAGTGGTTGCTACAACATCCTTTGTATTATATATCAGATTCTGACTTATCTCTAATTCTTTTTATTTCCTCTGCTTTACTTGCATTAGTTAAATAAACTTTTTTATTTCCCTATTTTATTCCCCCCATCTTATCCATTTGTATTGAAAATATTTTCTTGTGATTTCAAAGTTATAACTAACATTCAGTCACATCTAAAATGGAGCCAATAAACTCTTCTTAGAAATGCTATTCCCTAACATTCATAACTATTATAGAATTTATTTACTCTCTGTTTCTTATTCTATATTCAATCTCTTTCTATATTCATCTTTCCAAAGATTTGTCCTTAATTCAATGCATGGACTGAAGTATAGTACTTTGGTCATTTATCTTTTGAAAGATCAAACTTTTCTCTTTCTGTATGTATTATCTAATTCAATTTTCTTCAAATGATTTACAGTTACTTCTCCATCATACATGTTTAACAAGCTCCACTCTGTTCTTTGTTTCTTTTCTTTTTCATTTGAAGATTATACATTTCTGTCCATGTGATGTTAACTGTTCTTTGCTGCCTGCAAGTCTTGACCTCCATGAGAATTTTTGGCCCTGTACAAGAAAAATAATTTTTTCTATTATGGGCAATGACATTTCACTTTGTGCAAGAGAAAAATGGTAAGCCGTTATGCATTTGAGAAGCTTAGCCACATATTTGAGGGACAAACTATCTTATATTGCTTGTACCACACTGTCTTTGTTTCAGTGAGTCTTACAAAAAATGGCACAGATTTTTTTTACTTCCTCCTTTACCTTTCATTTCCCCTCAGTTTCTCAGCCCCAGGAGGCAGGGAAGATGGCTTTGCAGACTGGCCCTAGCCCTTGGACTAATCGCTCTCTGTCCCACCTTTCCTCTATGCTCGCATATTTGGTTGCAAGCAAATGTGGAGCTCTGGGGTGGTCTGGTCTGAGTGTCTGATTTTAAAGAGAAACAATATAATTATTCTAGGTTTCAGAACTGAAGAGCTGATCCTTAATCAAGGCTCCTGATTGCTTTTCTAAATATGGCTATGTAGATCTACCCTTTCTAGTTTTGTTTTGTAAGGCTAATGGAAAAGGAACTACTTCAGAAGGTGTATAAGACATGAACAGACTAACTCTTTTTTAGAACTCTGGGTTTGCTTAGAAGGACGAGTAGTGCTTTCATTCTTTTCACTCTTTATATATTTTAATTGAAATAATTGGATTAAAGTTGCTCAAATAAGAGTGCAGTGATTCGAACACAACTACCCTTACTGCACAGCTACTAGAACTTTATTGCCTCTTCCTCGTTCTCTGACCCTTCCATCTACTATGTGTGTTTGAACAGGAAGAGTGTACTTCAGTCCTCTCTCTGCTTACACATTTTCCTGGGATGTGAGATGTATGGCTTCACAGCCTGGGCATAGCAGAGATCTTATGTATTCCACATTCTGAATGACTGTCTTTTAACATCATTACCTTTGACTGATGTGCTGGAGCTCCCAAAGCAAGAAAGAGATGAACTGAGTGGAGTAAGTCCAGAGCAGGGATATTGAGTTGATCATAGAGCTGGAGCACCTCTCCTATGGAGACAGGTTGAGAGAGTGGGGGTTGTTCAGCCTGGAGAAGAGAAGGCTTGAGGGAGACCTTACAGCAGCCTTCAAGTACCTTAAGAGTGCCTACAAGAAGGTTGGAGAGGGACTTTTCACACGGACATGTAGTAATAGGACAATGGGGAATGGCCTCAAGCTGAAGGAAGGCAGGTTTACGTTATATATTAGGAAGAAATTATTTACTATAAAGTTGGTGAAGCACTTGAGCAGGTTGCCCACAGAGGTGGTTGGACTCCCCATACTTGGAAGTGTTCAAGGCCAGGTTGGATGGGGCTCTGAGTAACCTGGCCTAGTGAAAGATGTCCCTGCCCATTTTTAAGATCCCTTCCAACCCAAACCATTCTATGATTCAACAAAAAGGAAGTATCCACTAAAAATAAAGTACATTTTTTGTAGAGAACAATCCTGCCACCATAGGCTGAACCTTTCCTAACTCTTCCTTGTGGATTTACATGGACTTTATGCAGGAGCTTGGCTTTTGTTCTATTTTGGATTTGCAAAAGTTTTTTGAAGCTAGGGTCTGGAAACATGACATGTAGGAATGAGTGAAGAACTAATTAACTAGATCACTTAGGAAAGTGTGGCTAGCATAGACCATTCCCGTGAGAATTTTCTTGTGTTCTTATAAACAAAGATAAAGTTTGGATGTTATTAAAATGGTCTCTTGAGATGTGCGCAGTTCGGGCCTGGCCAATAGGCTCAGGGGGAGGTTTCAGACTGACCAATCTGAGTGACCTTTGAAAAGTCTATATAAGTTGGAAAAATAAAAAAATAAATCTCTTTTATCCACACTACTTCTGGAAGGTCTTTTCTCTCTGCTAGCGGCTCAACAGCGACAGGAAAGCCCAGGTTCATGACAGAACATGTATTTAGGAAGCATTAATGGTCTGTTTTAAGCCAGTGGATATTTACAGTTAATCATCTTGAAGCAATTTTATTTTGGTGAAAGATTCCAGGCCCATAAGTATGAGAATTTTATGTGATATGTCTGTCAGAAATAAATGTCTTAAGTCTATATTTGACTATGTCAGCATTTTCTTTTCCATAACAGCATTTGATTTTCTTACATTTACTTTTGCCCAAATCTTGTTTTCTCTGCTCTGCAAAATGACATCTCCTTGATTTATATTATTATCACATTTTCAAGAGTTATCAAGCAGTTCAATGATTACATTAATTTTTCATAACCTCACTTTCAGTTTCAAACATATTGCTTGTCAACATAATTACTTTTTATAATCAAATGAAAATATTTACATGTACTTTAAGAATCACCTGTATCTCAACCTAATTTACTTGTAAAAATTTAAATCTAATCACAAATTGCATTTCAGAAATTATAGATGTCACATTTTTATTTGCTTAAATGACAGAATTTTATGTAAGGATATTTGAGAGTTTGCACAATTTAAACCAATGCAGGTAATGTGCAAGTTGGAAATACAAAGAACAAACAGGTGTCCAGAATTTTAATTGGCAAAAGTATAAAAATAAGTTACACCAATTTTTAGACATTCAATTAAAAAATAAAAAAACTTGAATTTCCTCCAATATCCAAGGGGAAAAAAGAGTTTTTAAAGAAAAGAGAGTATAAATGGTATTCCATATGGTAAAATTATCAGGTTCCAGTTAACTTTGTTTGGGGCTATGGTGGCTTAACCTTTGCTGTTTGCCAGGTGCCCACCAAGCTGCCCTATCCATCTTCTCAGAAGAATGGGAGAGAAAATATGATGCAGAAGCTCACGAGTTGAGATAGCCAGGGAGATCCTTCACTGTGAGAGACTGAAATGTTATGGTTAATGGTTTAAGTATTATTAGGAATGACTTTTTTCCATTATGGCAAAACTGTATAAAGAAGCTGTTACCACCAAAGTCCACCCCTCCCTGAATACACCTCCTGGGGAGAGCTTTGGACTGTGAGTTAAGCTGCCTAAGAGAACTAGAGCTAGGATGAAGGTGACACTATCATGCAATTATCTCAGGTCTAGGCAGAAGTCAACAAGTTTGGGGGCGAAGAATGTATCCACAAAAAAAACCAAAACCAGCAGCTGACTTGAAAATCACCTCTGGCTGGGATTGGGGGAGGAGGAGAGTTTTTGGGTGTGTGGCATAACCTCTGGTCAGAGGGAGTGAACACCCATCCTTCCTTACACAAACTGGCTCAGTTGTAAATTCCCCCTGGAAGACCACAAACACATGGGAAATTCACAAGAGGCAGCTGAAGAGTTGTCATAATCTATCAAAAGCCCCTGAAGCCTGCCCCAGACTGGTTCCTGAGGCCTTGCACTAAAGCACTGCACGTGATGTAAAGGAGTGCAACTGATCCAGAGTCTGTTGCAAGGGACTGTGTCAAACTTGCCCCGCAGGGGGAGGACCTGGGAATTCCCACCTGATCTAAACATATATTAATCCACTGAACTCTATGTTTTGCTGTATGGTCACCTCCAGAAGACCAGAAGAAGATCATCAGGACACTATCAGATTCCATGGAGTGGTGATATTTTCTGCTTAATCTGTCTCTGTCACTCTCTTTCTCTCTCCCCCCTCCCCATTTTCCTACTCTTTTTTCTCTCTCTACCTCACATTCACTGTTTAACAAAATCCATACTATTGACTTTGGCATACGGTCTCATTTGCACTTTAATTCAGTCAAAGGCCTCTCTCTAATAATTTTTATAACCACGTCTTAAAACTCACTGATTAATCTCATGGCAAAACAGACTTAATTTAGTTTAAAAAAAAAATTGCCACTTAATTACAGAATACAAAAATATAAACTTAAAACTCAACCAAGAACAACTTTCCTCCAAGCTCTATTTCAGTCTGGACCCTTTGACCTCATCCTCACTGAGCAGTACAGAAAAGACAAGGAATGGGGAATCTGGTTCGTCTTCACCTCTGCTGCTCTTTCCTGCTTGTGCTGTTCCCCTGCTCCAGGGTAGGCTCTTTCCCAAGGAATACAGTCCTTCTGAAACTTCTCCAGTGTGTGACCTTTCCATGGCAGCTTGTCAAGAAGTGCTCCAGCACAAGTCCTTTCCATGTGTAGAGTCCTTCAGGAAGAGATGTTCCAGCACCGGTCCCCCGTGAACTTTCCAAAAATCCTTCTCCTGTAAGAGTTCCTTTCTCATGGGTCCAGAGTTCCTGATGGCATCCCGCTCCATTATGGGGTCTTCCATGGGATGCAAGGTAGATATCTGCTCCAGCATGATCTTCCACAGGCTGCATGTGGACAACCTCTGTCAAAATGGTCTTCTCCATAGGCCACAGGGAAATCTCTGCTCCAGTGCCTGAAGCACCTCCTCCTTCTCCACAGGTACTGGTATCTGTAGGGCTTTTTGTCTCGCATTTTCTCACACTTCTCTTGCAGCTGCTGTGCATCATTTTTTACCCTTTCCTAAATATGAATGATGAATAGATGGAGAGCAGTGCTGCAGAGAATTACTTGGGGATACTGATGAATCAAAAATTTGACATGAGCTAGTAGTGTGCACTTGCAGCCCATAAAGCCATTCATACCCTAGGCTTCATAAAAAGAAGCCTGGCCAGCAGGTTGAGGGAGGTAATTTTACCCCTTTACTCTGTGCTTGTGGGAGCCCATCTGGAGTACTTCATTCAGGTCTGGGGTCTCTGGTACAAAAAGACATGGACCTGTTAGACCAGGTTCAGAGAAGGACCACTAGTACTAACTATGATTGCACGGAGCCCATGAACTCACATTAACCGATGTCCTCAAGCACCCCCAAGCCAGAGAGCCTGGTTATTTCTTGATCGAACACCTCACAAGAAATCAGCAACCCGGTGTTAGTAAGGTGCTTAGTCCTTGGTTTCAAGGGCTTACATTCCCCCTACACCCTGTCCCAACTTGCTCTTTTGCGCCACTGGTTCCTTTTTCAGGGCATAACTTGGCTCTTTCCTCCTAACTTACTCTTCACAGATACAAGTGGTTGGCCTGCATAACTCCCCTAACTTTCCTTAATCGTGGCATTTGGCCGTTTTTCCCCTTGTTTTCTTTTTGGGGTCTCTTCAATGCTAGAGCACCTCTCCTCTGAAAAAGCAGGCTGAAAGATTTGAATTTGTTCCATATGGAGAAGAAAAGGCTCCAGGGAGACCTTATGTAGCTTTTCAAGATGTAAAAGGAGATTATTAGAAAGATGGAAAGAGACATTTTACCAGGGCCTGTAGTGAAAGAACAAGGGTGTAAGAGTTTTGAACTGAAAGCAGGTAGGGTCAGACTGGTAGACATCATTTAAAATGAGGGTGATGAAATGCTGGTATAGAATGCCCAGAGAAGCTGTGGATGTCCTGTCATTAGAACTGTTTAAGGTCAGTTTGGGTGGGCATTTGAACAACATGATTTAGTTAAAGATGTCCCTCCCCACGGCAGGGGATTGGATCTGATGATATTTAAAGGCCCTTTCCATTCCAATCCATTTGATGGTCCTATGTTTCGATGATTGATTGCCATTTAGATACATACAGATTGATGCCATGTAATTATCCAAAACTGTATCTTGAACTGTGAGTGAAATAGAATCATAAAACTCCTTGGAAGAAATGAGTTCTTCATCATACATCATGATTTTAACTGCCTATTTCCAAAAATTTTTTTTTATAAATGTTGATGGTAAGCTCTCTTGTCATGGGCCAGAGAACTTCAGTCAGTGAAGCTTTCTCTAACTGCACAGCAGTCAAAGAGAAACTACTTGTATAACAATAGGATATGAATTATCAAATTAATTTAGAATTGTACTGTTGATAGCAGGAAATGGATTTTTTTTTCTTGCTGGGTCCCTTTTAGTAAATTGGGGAATTCTTGAAGTTTTGAATGACTCTGTAAAAGGAAATTCTCGACTATAATTGTTTGTATATGGAAGCAGCAGTGATACAGAAAAATAAGAATGATACAAGAACTCTGAAAATCTAACTAGATGCAAGAAGTCTGGGAACACTCAAAACCCAAACAAAACTCTTATACTTTTTTACAGAGTTGAGATATTGTCATAGCAGAAAAACAAGTAGAAGTTTCAAAAGTTTTAAACCCAAATACACAGTACTTTGACTAATACCCTGGATATAGCAGCTTCTGAAGGTGCAGACAGTTCTAACATAACAGCTTAACTGAAGTGATACTAGACTGGTAGAAGCTAAGCTACAACCAAACAGACAAGGCAGTAAAAAGAGCTTATGTTTTGTCAATAATAACAGAAGTGTGGCTAGTACAGTAGCAACGTGGAGTAGGCACTTCCAGTCAAGCATGAAAAACAAAATGAAAAAGAGCAGCTTGTCAGAGGGGTAGAAAAAGGAGAAGAGCAAAACAAGACAAATAGATGAACAGAGGCAAATATGTTTCATTTCACATGTTTGTTCCCTTGCACACTGAGATTTGTTTTAGCATTGTCTGAGTGCCTAATTAGCTAGATCCGTAAGCATGTGGTGCTTTGAAATTCATGAGTTACTGCAAGACATGCTGCTGCATCAGGAATATTTTTTTTTCTTTTGTTGTTCATGTAGTATTGGGAGGATTAATACAAACAGAGGGAGGGCATCTACATTAAAAATAGTGAGGGAGTAATTGAACTGATATTTCAAGGTAATTAGGCACTGAAAGATACGTAATGTACCTATCGTGTTTTTCACAAGCTCAATAATACCAATAGTATCTCTAGAGATATAACCAAATTTTTGAAATCTGTCTCTAAGGCTCCAGATATTATGTATATCTTTGGGGATTACTGGAAAAACTGGACTCTAACAAATTTGTGTTAATATATCCTGCATTTTCCTTAACAGAACATTTTAAACAGAGCCATTTAGGACTTCAGTTTTTGCTCTGTAAATACATAAGCATGAAAAAGGAGATTTGAATACTTTGAGGAGTTGTTGAATTGAATGCTTTGAGGAGAACCATATTTACAAAGTAGACAAAAATTTTGAAAAAGGACTGACAATGAAAATGATAGTTTTTTAGAAAGTAACCCAGACTTCAAGTTAAAATTTAATCTGTATAGTAATTAACCTTCAGTCTTGCACTACAACGTTTGAAAGAGGCTATAATCTCTTTGGGAACCTCTCTGATGTTCATTTGAAGGTTTCTGTCTTGTCTGAGATTGACAAGAAATTTATTCTCATCCAAAACATTTCTTGAAGATTTCTGACAGTACATTGGTGTTACTTTTACATTGACCAGCGCCTTCTGCTCTGGATCACTTCTCACTTGAAAACATATTTATAATCTCATTGAGCTTCTGTAAACAGAGTTTATGCTATTAAAATATAAAACTAAGAAAGAACTTGATCATTTTGAAATAGGTGGTTAAATCTAAAGATACAGCAATTGAGTTCTTACCCTCTGAAAATCTGCTCTTTTTTATTTTGATTTTCATGCTTGACTGGAAGTGCCTCTTTACAATGCCACCATACTTCCCTCTTCTGTTACTACAAGGAGGAAAAATGTACTCTAAAAATAGTGCCTTGCCTGTTTGATCATAGCTTAAGTTTTACCCTTGTAGTATCATTTCAACTAAGCTACTGCATTAGAACTATTTTCGCCTTCAAAAGCCACTACATCCAGAGTCAGTGACATCACTACAGTGAAGCTACTACATTCAGGTTTGCTTATTCTGAGGATAGAGCAAAAGGAAATGTAATTTGCCTCATAAATACTTCTGACTATGGTTTGGCTTCAGGCTTTCTTCTGTGTATTCCTCTTTTGTAGATTGCCAAATCAACCAAGTTCTTATAGCAACAAACACAGCATCCCAAAATTTACATCTTTGTCATTCTTCATTCTCCAGCTGCTCCATATGAATACTTGGAGTCAGGATTCCTCCAAAATGAGCTTCAGTACAATCTGCACATTTTCAAACTGATATGTAGAGACTATTAACAGAAACATGAATTTATGTGTACTATGACATGAGTTGTTTTCTTTCCTCACATTTTTCAAGTAAAGACATTATGGAATGGTTTTCCCATCAGTGTGGATCAGGTTGAAAAGGTTGTAAAGTATAAATTTATTCCTCAAATGCGGACACAAAGGCTTGCTGTATCACTCTGGGAATCCTAGGGTTAAGCACATGAAGCTTTAAAATCATTAATTATACATATTTGGGTGCAGAAAGCAAATTAATGCTGTTCTTCCATCTTTCTGGAGATTAGATATGAAATTCAATGAAAATCTTGGTAAGAACAGTGTGAATATAGTGATCAAAAATATATCTGCCATGCTGTGGAAATCCTGGGAATTCGCCTTTCAGGATGCTTAGAGAAAGGGACAAAAGGTGATTCATACTAGTGAATACCACTCTCTTCTACACCTAAATATTGGAACTTTTTCTCCAAAGAAATCAGTAATTCCAGATTTCCTGAGTCATTTAATCATATTCCACTGATTCAATTAAAATTAAAAGACAATACAGGCCTGAGCACAAAGTGTAAAAATTAAAAACAAAAAAAATTCAAAAACAAAACAAGCAAATAAAACGAGCAAACAAAACAAGCAAACAGCCCGTCCTCCCCCTCCCAAAAAGCCCAAAACAAAGCCCAAAACAAACCCCCAAAACAAAACCAAAGGAAAACCAACAAAAAGAGTAGAGCAAAATTAGCAAGCTATGTAAAGCCCTTGCTCTCTGGAGGTACATTACCATACCTTCCTCATAATTAATTAATGATATTTAATTATTTGCAAGGATTCCTTTATTTTCTCTCTTCCCAGCAGAATGCTAGAGGGAGATGCAGAAAATTTCATGAGTGACTTACTGCATAAAAACCACTTTTTTTTTTTTAACTTGTAGTACTTGCTGTCATTTGTAGACGAGTGGTTTTAAAGGAGGTACAATCACAGGTTCTCCTACTCCCCCGTGAGAAAATCATTGCTGGCAGTGACCTTGTGGATCACAGTACATCTATATCATAAGGAAATGGAATCTATTATGGGAAGGGAGCTGCTATTGCATAAGACCTCATTTAATCTTGGTGCAAATGATAGTGTACTTCAGTGCTCAACTTAAACATGCTCTGTTTTGCTTTTTGTTCAACTTCATTCTCAGATTAGTTATCACAGAATCACAAAATGGGAAAGGACCTCATTGGGTCATCTCACATTTTTAAGCAGGGTCATCATAGGGCGCTTTTTGCAGAATTGTGTCCAAGTGGCTCTTGAATATTTCCAGTGTGTGAGACTTCACAACCTCTTTGGTCAATTTGTTCTAGTGCTTGGTCACTTGCAGAGTTAAGAAGTTCTTCCTCATGTTGAGCTGGAATATCCTATGCATCAGTTTCTGCCTTTGCCTCTTGTCCTAATACTTGGAACCCCAACCATTGCCTGGCTCCACCCTCTTGACACCATCCCTTCAGATACTTATTTATAGATGTTGATGAGTCCCCTCTCAGTTATCTCTTCTCAAGGCTGAACTGGCATTGCTCCCTCAGCTTTTCCTTGGAACAGAGATGCTTCAGTCCCTTAATCATCTTTGTCACCCTCTGCTTGACCAGCATGCTTCAGGAGCTCCATGTCTCTCTCTTCCTGAGGAGCCCAGAACTGGACACAGCGCTCCAGATGTAGTCTCACCAGGACTGAGCAGAGGGGCAGCATCACCTCCCTTGACTTGCTGGGAATGCTCTTCCTGAAGCACCCAGGGATACCATTGGTCTTCTCAGCCTCAAGGACACACTGCTGGCTCCTGCACAGCTTGTTGTCCATGAGGACCCCCAGGGCCTTCTCCACAGAGCTGCTTTCCAGCAGGCCAACCTCCAGCCTGTACTGGTGCATGGTTTTATTCATCCCCAGGTGCAGGATTCTGCATTTGCCTTTGGTGAATTTCAGAAGGTTCCCCTCTGCCCACGTCTCCAACCAATCGAGGCCCTTCTGAAGGGCTGCAAAACACCCTGGAGGATCAACCACTCCTCCCAGCCTAGTGTCCTCAGTGAATTTGCTAAGGAGGCATCTGCCTTTTCATCTGAGTAATTAAGTCTCAGGCCCAATATTTAACCTTGGGGGACACCACTAGTGACAGGCCTTCAACTAAACTCTGTGTCACTGTTTATGGCCTTTTGATCTCTGTGTGGAGTGTTATTTAGTGCATAAGTAGTTCTGAAAACATGGTAAAGTACATACCCAGATGTGGACAAGCATTTGATACCTTTCTCCAACCAGTGCACTTGCAGAGCATCTTGCCAGGAGTATTAAGACTTACTTCCCTCTAGTGAGAAAAAGCAGCAATTGCACTTTTTAATGTAGCTTTTACATCCCTACAATCACTTCTGAGCTCTTTGTAAGGCTTCCTCCTGCTCAGTTTCTCCAATTACCTGGAACTTTCCTGAACTTTCTTTCACCACTGTAGGTGGTGTTACTAATTATCTTATTTTAGATTCTACCTCAGCTTTGAAAATTAATATGTTTCATGTGTGAGCTATTTTGTGACTAATGGTTCACACCATTATTTCTTGTGAACATATGTTGCTTGTTTGTTGTATGGTGTGGACAGAATACTGAATAGTTATTTGTTCCTGATTGACTAATAATTAATTTAATGTTTTTTTCTAGATCTTTCTTCCATGGAGACAGTGTTTCTATCCAGTTGTTCAAGAATTAAATTTCCCCACAGATACAATGTGATGATGAAAGAAGGGATTAAAAATTTTGTAGACTTAGAAAAATATACTGTAATATAACCAGTTTAAAATAAAGTCTATGTCTGTCTCAGTTCCTGAAAGATTTTTGAACACGTATGGTATTTCAGAGGTATGGCATTCTGATTCTACAATTTATAGCTGAGAAGTTTAATACTTTTACAATAAACAATAAAAGGGTTGTAACATGATCTGGAAACTTGTGGCAGTATTTACATCTGGGTTTTGGTTCAGTAGCAAATCAAATTGTTTTGAAGCAAATCCCTCAATTGTTATGTTTACTGCAGGTTGGATGGTTTCCAGAAGATAAAGATACCTTGTGGAGAAAGCTGAACCAGGATGTCTGCTTCAGATGGACAAATGTACTTCCACCCCACTAAGACGTGTTTAGTCCTTCAGACAGCTTCACGTCAGTTATATGAGGAGGACTGTTGATCCATGGGGATGGGATATATCTTGTCTGAGGTAAAACACTGGAACAATGTAAGATATAAGTATAGGGCTTTCAGCACTAACCAAGCTATTGATCCTACTGCCCTGAATGACTTGATAATACGCTGTGCTATGGTATAGCAGCACTCTTCAGAGAAAATACTACTTGTTCCTGAATGCCAGGACCTGGAACAGCTCAGGATTTAAAACAAGCCAGTGATAACTTCATAGTGAAATATGATAATGAAAGCATTTGAATAAAGAAAAATTCTGAGATCATTCATTTTGCACATAGCAAATTGGAAGTTATTTGTACAACCTCTTGGCTGATGAGGTGAGTGACTAATTATAATGATTATGCAATCAAGAATAAATTCAACCCTCTCCCATATGTTGTGCAAGTGAACAAGAGAAAAAAATAAGTGAGGAACTAATGAAGAAGATAAATGTAAGTATTCTGGTGGTGCTAGACACTTGTGGAGACATGGAAGCGTGTGGATGTTGTCTTCCTTATGTTCATTCTATTTTATCACAATTCTAGAATGTATGCTACCAAGTTACCTTCTCCATGGCAAAAGGGATAACTATAAATGTCTAAACATTCACACTTTCAAAGTAAGCAAGTTCTGAAGTCCTTTTCCATTTGTAGTTAGACAGCTCCCTGACTTAAATAGCAGTCCTGAATACAAGGTCAGGGATCTGCCCCCAAAGATTACTTTGCATGCTAAAGCTTGAACAAAATTCTGAGTCAAGCCCTAACATGCTTCTCAAATTGTTTATATTAGAACTGTAAAGCAGTCTGGATAACCTTGTTGTTTGATCGATGAAATTTGACAATCACTTTATAATCACCTAAAGAAGGATATTATATAGCCTTGCTGACAATGCCACTCCAATATAAATTATGAATTACATAGAGTAGGTTAACAAAAATAATTCACTGATTGTCATTATAAGAAAAGCAAAAGACATCAAATTAAATTATAAAGCAACAAATTGAAATGTAACTGAAATTAAGAGATCTTTGCCTTAGACATGTCAGACACGTAAGAGAATTATTATGTGCTCAAAAGCACATAAAAACTTCCCTTAAGAACTGATAAATAATTCTGAAAATATCATCAGTGGTCATTCTGTATTATTTCTATTTGAAATCAAATGACAAAACTTTGTAATGTTTTGTTAGGTGGAATACATTCATGCCAGGTAATGCCCAGAATCCATAGCTCTAATTTGGTCACAGCTTTTCTGTCATCTGAGAGATAGAGTTTATCCAGTAGACTTGGGATTAAATATTCACTTATTTATTTACTACAAAATGAATAAATTGTCTCTAACTTCCCACTTTTACCGAATGAACAAACCCACACAATTAATAGTAAGACATACATAATTAATCAGTGTAGCTGAAGAGGTAGCTTAGCTGCTTTTTCTCTCTGGGCAGAAATCCAGCATCTCCACAGTAATTCACTTCAGACTCATAGATAGTATCTCTTTAAACATACTTAACCTTGCCCTTACTAATACAGCATGCAAGCCTAATGTTGGTTTGTCCCTTGAAATACAGAGCCATGCATTTACAACAAGAAAAAGATCTTATTTTTCTACCAGAAACAGCAGAAGGAAGACCACAGTGTCAAGAAATAGAAAACAGGACTATTCAAGTACATTCAAGTACACCATCAGAGTTTTTTTCTGATAAAAATGGGAAATCTACAGGGGAGCTTCTTGTTTGGACTATCAGCTTTGCAAAAGCAAGCAAGATAAAAAACATCCCATTAAGTATTTGTTAGCTATCTCTTGAAAGGAATATATGGATATTGTTTTATTAACAGATGATCAAAAGAGACATGGCCAATAGGTTGAAGGAAGTGATTCTGCCCTTCTGCTTTGGTGAGACCCCACCTGAGTGCTGCATTCAGCTCTGGGGTGCTCAGCACAGGAAGGACATAGACCAGTTAGAGCGAGTCCAGAGAAGGGCCATCAAGATGATTAGAGGGATGGAGCACCTCTCCTATGAGGAAAGGCTGAAAGAATTCGGGTTGTTCAGACTGAAGAAAAGAAGACTTCATTGTGACCTAATTGTAGCCTTCCAGTACCAGAAGAGTGCCTAGAAGAAAGAGAGACTATTTACAAGGGAGTATAGTGACAGGACATGGGGGAATGGTTTCAAATTGAAAGAGAGTAGGTTCAGATTAGATATTAGGAAGAAATTCTTTATTGTGACGGTGGTGAGGCACTGGAATTGATTTTCCAGAGAAGCTGTGAATGCCCCATCCCTCAAAGTGTGCAATATCAGTTTGGATGAAGCTTTGAGTAGCCTGGTCTTGGGAAAGGTGTCCCTGCCCATGGCAGGGGGATTGGAACTACATGATCTTTAAGGTCCCTTCCAACCAAGGCCATTCTATAATGATCTGATTGAAAAGGACTTAAGTTTTACTTCCTGAACACTGCAAATGTATTCTGTTAATCCTCATTCAGTATTCCTCCTCCTTTTGCTTCTACCAGAAGTTAAATTTTCCACGTTCTTGCCCTTAGCTCTTGCTTTTTTCTTTACAAGATCACACACACTCACAGATGCACACTAAAAAGCTCCAGCCATTGTAAGCTGAGAAAGCAAATTCAGCACAGAACTTTTAAGGACAGATTTGGATACAACATTAAGTGTAAGGGTGAAGCAGACTGCAGCCACTGCAGAGCTGCAGCAGATATGCTAACACCGTGTGTGAAAGTGAGTCTGAAGGCCCTTCATCCCTGTGTATTTCTTTCTCTCTTTTACTCCTTGCTAAATCTGGTCTTGGAAAGACAAGCTGGAAGACTTCAAATGCCCATAGTAATTCAGGCAAGAGAAAATTACTGAAATTGTAAGGAAAGAATTTTTAGAGAGGACAGATTGTTCAGTGGTTACTATACTAAAATACCATAATCGCAGTTTGGATTAAAATTTGTTTTCTACTGCAGACTCCCTCAGATTTTAAATGATTAATTTGATTTTTTGGTCTTTATTCCCATTCCATAGAGTGGAACTAATAATACAAATAGGTTTCTAATAGAAAGCATCACTGTGACATATACAGGTAAGAAGCTGGAGAACTTACATGTGTCTTGAATTGGAGATTCACAGTCTAATATAGCTGTACTTACAAAAATGGGACATTTTTGGTATGTGGCTCATGCCTACAGAAGAAATTAATGCCCAAAAGAACCTATTTTGTCTTAACAGTCTTTGTTACTTCTTAAAGTACAGAGGCCCGAGACTGGGCTTACAGGGACTATATTTTTGTCTTAAACAATATTGGTTATTTTTCATTCACAAATTCATTCTAGTCAAAGCATAATTAAATAAAAATGTGTTTTGACATATTTTAAAATAACAAACTTTCAGTCCCCTGTAGCTCCCCTAACATTTTTAATAAAACTTATAAGAAATCATCAAACTTAGAAGAAATCACACCAAAAAGATAGGCTATTTTTCAAATCTGGTTGATTAAAGACTGTTCATTTTAACATCCTTAGTGTTTGTAAAATATTTGGGTAACATTGACAGCTTAAATATATGTATACAGAAAAATACACAATTTTATGCAGTTCCTAAATCATTCTACAAGCTGCAAAACAAACTGGACTGTCAGTTCCCTTGTAAACTAGCAAGTTTACAATCCAGGGATGGATTAAGAAATTACTGGTTGAATACCATTAATTTCAATAGTCCTAAGATTTTTTAAGTTGTCAATAACAGCCGTCTTGCTCATTAATTTGTTTCAAATTTGATTTTTATTCTATGTATGTAGTGTATGTGTTTAATTTGAGGCTATTCAGCAAATCTTCCCTGATAAACAGAAGAGAGTTTTCAATTTGTGCAAATCATGGACCATGTATTTTAGGTGGATGAGTACTCTTCCATTTCATATGTGTCAATAAACACGGATCCTGCATTTGGTTCTGAAAAAAGGTTCATAACTATATTTTTCTAGTTGCAGTTGCAGTAGAGAAAATCTGGAGGTTTTGTAAAGCTGAGCTGCAAAGACACTCAGCTAACAAATTGTTTGAATTCGAAGTCATCTGTTTTTTCTCTTAACTTTCCTCAACCTTCCAGTTTCTGTGAGCTACTCAGAGTAATGTTAAAAAGATGTAGATATGGTAACTTTTCCTTAGTAATGTCCTTTCCCATAATAAGTGTACATTATTAGGACACTTTGCTCTCCTGGGGAGCTTTTCATTTGATTTAACACACACGTATAAACCATTTTATGAATAATGTATTTGGAGCTAGATCCCCAAACACAGTTAAGAAAGGAAGTAATAAAGAGAGAGTCTGTTTCTGAGAGTGTGCAAAAGGACTCCATAAAATCATGTCCCCTATGTTGCTGTAAATACGTTCCCAGCTGGCAACCTCTGTCCAAAGTGTAGGTGGAATAATGTTTCTGCCACTGTTAAGCAGTAGCCAGCAGAGCTGCTAAGTAAAAACCTTAAAGGGGCATGACAGATTGCTCAGTTCACCATGTAGAGAATAATGTAATCTGCTGTGAGACGTTTTACACAAAGCCTCCCGCTGCTCCATCTGGGCTGCTGAGCACCGGTGGTTCACTCGCTTTTGTACAAGTCAAATATGAAGGCTATTCCTGACAACAGGATTATTTTTTTTCAGTGAATAGATGCACACTAAGGGATCCAAGCAGCATTATATTTCCATTCCTAATTATTCATTAAAATATTAGGCTGAATTTACTTTTGAAGTCATGAGGCAGTTAAAAGCCTAGAAGTGATGTCTGAACTTGCAGCAAACCTCTTATGGTGAAAGTGGTGATTGTAAGTAAGTTCTTTTTTAAAAGATATGAAATAGGATACATTCAGAACCATAAATTGCTTGTAGATTGATTTAATGCATAGCCATAATTAGCCACATTATTCTCCTATGATAAAAACCAAAAAGATTCCATTTGCTTTTTCTTCTGAAAGTTACAAATAACAGGATTTTCACTATAACCTTCTTGTCTTCTTCAACTATGGACAGTGAATAGAAAATAATCAAAGCAAATAAATTTATGTAATTATGCTAACGATGACTGTGTAAAGGTAGGAATTGGAATTTTTTAGGCTGTTGCCTGTAGCCTCCAGTAGCATATAAAAACACTACAGGCCCTGAACTTACATGTGAAGCCCTCATTTATGAAAAGAACAGATCTGTCTGGAAGAGGACCCAAGAGCTCATACTTTGAAATTTAGATGTATTTAATGGGCAAAAGAACTTTATGTACAGAAATCACCTCTCATATTGTTTTTTTCACTAAGAATCTTCTTTTTTCTTTTCTTTACAAGACCTCTATCCTCTTTGTAAAGTGTCTTCTCAGTTTCTTTAAATTAAGTTGAGTGTCCTGTATAATAAAACTAATGCCTACTCCTCTTGACAAATATCCCTTCTAACACATTCCAGGGTGTGCACTAGCTTTCTCAAGCCCTTGTCACACGAGAGTTAATCATACTAGGTTTGGAGCAGCAGACATAACTGGAGAGTGACAAGGTACATCAGATCATGAGCTTTATTTTTTAGTTATAGATCTGGTAGCAAGAGACTGGTGGTATCCCTCTGGGTGCACAGGTCTTCTGCCTTGAACCGTATAGTTTGAAATTCTGTGTCTCTGGGAATCCAGAATTCTGTCGAAAGGTTTTCTTCCTGCAAATATATGATGTTTTCTAATACTTCTGGTTGGGTTTTTGGTCAGCTATTCACATGAACTGCTTTATTTCAGTGTGATTTAATGTAATTATACACTTGAATTCTACTCAGTAGAATATTCTTGAAATAATTGCTATGGAAATGAAAGTAAAGCCTGACTATAAATATCTCAGGTTTTTTTATTTTCCCTCTTGCTTCCCTCTTGATAATTCATAAGCTACCAAAACACCTATGGTTTATGAGAGGATCAGAGGTCTTTAAAAAAAAAGGAACAACCTTAGTAAAAAAAATTTAATAAAAAAGATGAGATGTGATTTTTGTATTTGTAGATAGCATAAATGCCAGGGAATAAATCAAGGTATTGCAGTTAAGTAACATAGTTCACACAATGATGAATCAAAATAAACCAGGTGAAAATTATGATTTCAAGTTACCAAAACAAAGAAATTGTCTAAGTTGTATTCCAACGGAACAAATAAGGGATCACAACACATTTAAGAAAGGGACATGGTGTGAATAGTACTTGTAACAGTGGAAGTCTAGACTCTGTGATCCAGGAGATTTTTTCTAGAAGGCTTTCCTTTTGTTTTTTGGGCATTTGTCATTTGGGCTGATGGTTTGCAGAGATTAAATGAAATTTAATACTAAGAGATGGCAAGCCACATTAATAAAGGTAAAAATATTATTCTTTTACTCAGTTCATGGCACTTTTTGAAAAAAATACAGCTCATTAGTCCTTTAGAGAAAAAGATGAATCTCTCTTTGTACAGGCACCATTTTAAGAGTAGATAGAGTGAAAGCATAAAAACCTCTACATTTGAACTATGGCCTTTATTTATGTTGAAATGCAAAACCCCTTAACTTCCAGCTAAAATCATTTATGACTGTCAAAGCAGAAACATTCACTCTCTTCCCAGTATTCTTTTCTCTCTTAAACAAGTCCCAGTCTGAAAGTTATGAACTTCCAGGAAATCACACAATCATCTGCATGATAATGATAGTAGCCTTTGCAATGCTCCAGCTTTCTGACAGCTTGCTCACAAAATACCTTTATATACTGTAGGTCTCCAGTAGGAAGAAAAGTAATGGCACCCAGACACTATTCATCTAAAAAAGAAAATGAGAGGGTACAGATAATTGTGATACTTACATCTCATAGTTGCTGTCATTTTACACTGATCTCATCGTCACTATATCAGGACTGCTTGTAGAAATGGTGTGTTAACAGAAATTCCTGTTTTGTTTCTATATTTTCCAAATATAAGTTCTCTTTCCAGCTATCATATAGAAATATAATTCTTTCCAGTGAAAAGTATCACTGATAAACCTCTAAAAATACAAGTCCAGAAATAATTTCTGTGTTGAAAGCTAGTCTCAATATGTATTCAAATACAAATACACGAGAAAGCAATACATCGGAAAATGTTATTTTCTAGTCAGTGAGAGAGAAGAAATTCAAGGCGATCTCATAAAACTAATGCTGTAACTTTCACTAAAATTTTTCATCTTAGTTCTGCCTCATTGTTTAAGGAAAGGAGGTGTCCATAAGATACTCCTGAATTCTCTGAAAAGGACAGTTCCTTATTAGTGACAGTACTCCCGGAGAAGAATTACTTAAATATATTTTTCAAGAAAATGAATCAGTAGAACTTTGGGTTTTTTTGCTTGATCAGGGTGACTATACCTGTTCAAGCTATAGCTCAATGAATGCATGACTAGTGCAGCCAAATATACGCCTGTTTCTAAATCTGTACATACAACATATATATATATATGTATATATATATAAAAATATATATATATGTATATGTATATATACATACATATATATAGATTGTATGTCCCTATATCCATCTTTTCATGGAAGCAGAGAAATTTCTTGCTTGGACCAGAGAAAAGAGCAGGGCACAAGTTATATACCTCAGTTTTTTGCTCCTGATCTGGTTTAAAATGTTGCATGCAGAGACCAAAAAACTGCAACCCAAATTACATAAATTAAAAACTCATCACAGCCTATTTCAATAGATTATAAACTTTTATTTGTTTTCTGAAATAGATGAGAAGTGCATGTGTTTCTGCATATAGCTACTAAAACATTGTAAATTAGTCACAGGATCTGTATCTTGTCGGCTCTCTGCTTCTCAGGTTTACATCAGCTGAAACTTTTCAGCTCTTTTGTGCTGTCACAACCTTACATTAACTTCATAATAATCCATTGATAGTTTGATGTATACTATTGAACTCAACATTGTGGTCTCAGCTCTGAGTAAAAATAAGCATCACGGTAATTCCATTATTACTTTGTTGCTTAATGTATGACAACTTTCAGCAAAAGGGCTAGGGTAGAACTACATATTTAGCACTATTTAGTGACCAAACAGTGACAGTAACATAATGACTACCTAATGTACCTTAGTAGATATGCTTTAGTTTGTATCACTGCAGTGTCAGTTTTGAATAAAAAAAATTACTTGAAGAGTCCAGAGCTGGTAAAAACTGGTAAAAATTTTTAAAAAACCAAACAAATTAAATCAAATAAAAGTTAGCATGATTCAGTAAGTTTTAGAACCAGTTCTCACTCAAGTTTTGTTGTGTAGTGTTGCAGAGAGATTGGCTCAAATGAGCTTGGAGGCTGATATACCTGAAGAAGCCCCCTGGGTCTGAAGAGACCTTTAGGTCAGGGTGACAAAAAGATGTTCCTCCAAGACACCTTGCAGTTGGCCTCTTCAATATGCATCAGGGAACAAGAGTAATGGTTTTTGGAGTTCTCCTCCTCCTTAACTTATATAGAGTTAATAACTAGAATGTTCTACTCTGTTCCTTCTACCCGACGTTTAGTACTGGTTTTCAAAGTTCTGTACCCCCCCTCCTTGTATCCCTATTCCCTAGCTTCCCTGCCAATCATGCATCCCCCGTCCTGGTTGGTTCTCCCATGCAAACTCCTCCCATCACGCACCCCCCTCTTAACCCCGTGTTCACTTCCGTTCTGCGCTCTGCACCCTCGGATCGAGCTTGCCCTGTTTCTCTCTCACCTGTCCTGACTCCACATACCCCACGCCGCCCCACTGCTCCTCAATAAACCCTGGATTTCAAGAACACAGAGACTACATCTCCTTAATCGCCTTGTCTCCTGTTTTTCTCTGTCTAAGAGGCAATCCGCTCCCATCCGCTGAATCCCAGCGGTGCCTGGTCCGGACTCGCGTGGGAGGTTCGCCGCAGCGGCCTTCCTTCATGGGGTTTCTGGGCTCACCGCTCTCCCTAGAGTGAGAAACCTCAGTGTAGCTACTTTATTTGAAGACTGATAACAAGTCCATATAAACTGACTCCTTTTACCTTTTCAAAGAAGACTGATTATTATTTTGATATCTTAAGAGAGGAGGTTGTTAAAAAAAAAAAAATCACAATTTGGTATAAAACTATATAAGTTCTGAATATGTTTTATTCATCAAGCTAGGCATGCTAATAACTTTACAGAATGTAAAAAATCCAGTTTCTGCCTGATGAACTATAATCTAGACAGATAAACATGAAGAGATGAAAGAGCAAGTCAAGAGGAAAAGTTCTGCTTTCGTTTATTTGACACAAACCATGGAGTTTCATTAAGCATAAAGAAATGGGGTAACAAACGGTAAAGTTTTTAAAAAATGTTCATAAAATTTTACAAAACAGTAACCCCTATTAGAGTTTAGACACAAAATCTAATTTGCTATTATTGGAATAACAAAGCCTTTATAGCAAATTGTGGTGCATTCTGTGCTACACTTTTATAAGGACAAGAAAACCAGGAATACCTTCTTAATTTCTGCAGTGAAAGAAATTAGACAAAATATTAGTTTATCATGTTTGACTTTTCTTTCTTCAGATGGAAGGTAATATATTATTTGCTGGAAAACACAATATAGCTGTTGATTTGCCAGCAGAGTGATGTCAACACCATCAATCTCTAAAACAAAGGATGGTCAGGCAGATGTGAAGATCACAAAACCAATTAGGACATAAAAACAGTTTTCTGATAGAATCTGAGCACACAAATTCCTGCATAGGCAGAAGGAACATCTGTACAATTTGAAGCTGTCAGATTGTCTTGTGAACTAGGAATGGCTTTGAAATGTAGTATTTGCAACTGGATCACAGAATCACAGAACAGTCTGAGATGGAAAGGACCAAGAAGGACCATTAAGCCCAGCTCTGAGGTGAATGACCCATAAAGGGATCAAACCTACTACCCTGGCATTATTAACACCATTCTATAACAAACTGAGCCAATCTCAGGGTCATGTTTGGATTTCACCTGTCCCCTTGTGGCCACTTACTGAGGGGATAAGTTTTCTGTGGTGGTTTGCAGAATTACTGATTCAGAATTTTTGATGGGAGTTTGTGAATCTTCAGACTCATAATAGTAACAAGCCGACAGAAATTGTCCAAAACTGGTGCCATCTTTGATTATTTATGCCATCTGGTTCTAGAAGATGGGACTTAAAAATTGCATGAAACTGGTAAAATTAGAATTTGCTGTCCTTGAGGAAGTAATGAATAAGTGCAAAACAGGATGCATCCATGTTGCCTAGAGAGCATAAGTAACCAAGCCCACAGGTGGGTGATTTTCAGTGACCATAGAAGTGTTTGGGGGGACAGAGTGAGGGCTTGTGCCTCCAGCTGCTCTTTTGGATGAAGCATCTCACTCCACTCATCTAAAAATAAAGGTTAGATGGCTATATCTTTGTATCAAAGAACTTTTTAGTGTTCTGCCATGCAGACACCTAAGATACATCACAATAGCTACCATAATCACTGTTTTCTGTGCTAGATGACGTATGTGATTTAAACACCACATGTAGTTACTTTCTGCATGCTAAATAATATCAATTAAGTGCCATATGTAGTTTTGAGCTGGTGACTGGAACACAAAATAAGATTTAAAACTGTGATAAAAAACAATTTATTCTTTTTGTTCTCTCCATCTTAGAGGATTTCTACTCAGTGTTAACATTTCTGCATTGTAGCTATGCCCTCAGTAAGCTTCTTTTACCATTTGAGCTAGTGATAAAAAGCAAACAATCAAAAAAACCCACATAAAACCTCAACCCAAAAAATGAACAGTTTAGAGAGGAGAGATTAATATTTTAAGATATACAGAACTATTCATATTTCCACTAGCCACTATATAATTCTGAAGTAATATCTTGCTTTCTGTAAAAACAGAACAGTAAGACAAGAATCGATATCCTCTATTCAGTTTCTTTGTACTTTCTTATGCTTGTATCATTTCATTAGATATGATTTAGAATTCTATTTGGTTTCTTAATTAAAATGCCACTTTAAAAAATGAAAAAATTAACTAGGTGATGGAATCACTTTAACCCGTATTTTAATTCTAAATTGTTATTTTGGCACGGGGAAATGTCTTTAGGAAGAGATGGTGGGGGAAAAAAATCTGGATTTCTCTTTTTTTTTTTCCTTCCAACTGTCTTGTGTTTCCCACCCCCCTCTTTTCTCAAAGTTTCTTCTCTGTGTTGAATAAACTACTTTAAAAACCCTGTTACAGAGAGATTTTAAAACTACATTTTTTAAGACACATCATAAACTCCAGAAATTTATCGAGATCTGGTATTAAGGATAAAGCTTTAAAAATGAGTGTTTTTTGTATAATATAAGGGAAATGTTTTCTGCTTAACATATGCCAGACAGATGGCACCAGTCTTTTATTTCATGTGCTGTAAGCTTACATGAAACTGGGCAATGAAATTCAGCTTTAAGGGAAATTCAGGCAAGATGAATTTCTCTTAGCTACTGGGCAGCTGGCTTAGCAGTCACGTTGTGTTTGTACACATGTTTCTTAATTTGAGTGGTGTTTGGGGACTTCCTCACAGTTAGCACTGTTGAGAAGACAGATAGAAGTGCTGTTACTATTGTCAGAGCTATTGCAAATATTTGAGGTGTAGAGGGATCAGACCTTCTCATTGAAGGAATTCTTTTCATTGAAGTGTAAATGTTTTTCAACTCATGACAATATATCCTCTGAACAATACAACTGGATAACTTTTCTTTATTTCCCTAAGCCAAATAGATATACCTTGACTTCATACCTCAAAGGGAGTGAGATGCTGCAGAATAATTTTACTTTTATTTTCCCACTAGAAAATGAAAAAATGGAAACTATAGGCTACAGTTTGGAAATTCATTAGAAAGTCATGGACTTCCAAGTGGCAAAATTCGACTACAATGTCCACAAGCACATATTCCCTCGTAAAACTGGTTGTATAAAAAATCTCCTAAAATAACTTCTGTTTTCACATTATTTTCTTGAAAAATATTCAAATAAACGATTGTGAATGAAAACAAGAGAGATAAATAAATAAACATTTAACTATAAAAGTTTATTAGGTGTTTTTGGTTTTTGTCTGGTTTGGTTTGTGGATTTGGTATTTTTTAATGAAGACGACATTCATTCTTTTTTGCATGCCAAGTGTCTGCTCTCTATTTACTCAATCTCTATTTGCAGTAAAAATTATACAAAGGGGAAAAAATGCTCCTTTTTTAAAATTTTTTTATTTCTTGTCAAAAGCAAAGTAAGTTACATAAACATTCCACCTCTTTCCCTAAATTGGCTGCAGTTTCTGAACAATAGAGTTACTGTGAAGAGAAGAAAACCACAGACACACCCCACAACTGTTGGTCACACAGCCAAAGAGAACTAAAGATGCATTCTTTGAAAGTACCAAAAAGGAAATCCATGGTCTTAAGGCAAGACCTTTTATGTTATGTTTGGAAATGTTTCTCATTTCTCTCTTTCTTCCCCCACCCCCGCTTCTCCTTCAGCTTTCTTAGTTCAACATGTTGGAGGGAGTGAAATGGCTCTAGACAGGACTTTATTCTTTGTCAAGATGTGCTGATAGTATTTGTCAGTACTCACTAACCTGAGACGGGATAGTGAAAGAAAACTGAAAAGTGGGATTTTAGAAAGAGGAAAGAAAACATGTTACTAATAATGCCTTTGAGGCTTCCTCAGTATAAAAAAAAATTCTTCACTTGCAAGAAGAGAGAGGCTAAGACAGAAATCTGTTTAAAGCTGATAGTTCTCAGTTGTAAAAGTAATAATTCTCTTCAGAGAACAATAACTCTGTAGAAACATTTGTTTGCCTCTCTGAAGTATCTCAACACACTTTCCAAATGGGAATTCACCCCCATCATAGCCTGTGTTCCCCAGCTGGGCAAGCCAACGCACTAGGAGGTTAGATGGCCCGGTGAGAGTCACGCTACAGCAATAAATACCCCCTGAATTACTCTCCTCTGCTGTATACACCAGCCTGTGCAGCCTTCTAAATACAGAATACCAAGTGGTTTGGCACTGTCTGTTGATATTCCCTCGTGGAGGCTCTGGGATTATGATCTCAATGAAGGCAAAGTTGCTGCTGATCTTAGTGGGAGTTGAGCAAGCGTAAAGTCAGCAGAATCCCGCAGGCACCGGGAACGCACAACAAAGCGGTGCCTATAAATCAGCGACAAGGTGTCTGCTGGCCTCCTGCTCGCTGCTATGTGCTGCGGATACAGCGGCAGCCCTGCTCGCAGCTGTGACACCCAGATGCTCTCCAGCCAGCGAGAGGGCACGGCGGAGCTGGCCGGCTCGCCTTCGCGGCAGCTCCCGCTCCAGCCTCGCCCCAGCCGGGCTCCAGCAGCTGCCCCGCTCTCCCGAGGGCTGCCAGGGCTCCCGGCTGCACGCCAGCCCTGCCATCGCAGTCCTGCCATCGCAGCTCTGCCCAGCGGCGGCACTTCTCCTTGCGCGCCCATCCCTCGCTCCAGAGCCAGCCAGGAGCAACAGTCAAGTTATCTGCAAGGAGTGTGCCTTGAGTGCATCTCTGTATGTTGAACAGCGTGCTTTGTGCAGGAAAGCAGCAGATCTGGGCAAAAGCTATGCCGTGTAAGGAAGAAATCAAAACAGCAGTTCATCTGCCAAGGTACTGAGACATTTTAACAGGATTGGCCCTCTCTAATATATACAGCGTATATAAGCTGCTTCCAGGCCTCCAGTTTAAGACAGAGCACAAACAAAGCGGGAGAAAAAATGAAGAATTATAATCCCTTGCATGCTATTAAGCCCAGATATATACAGAAGCTAACTGGTTTTTGACCCTGCAGTGACTGGTAGTTGCAGTACGCAGCATGTAGAGTGAAAAGGTTAATTTTTTTCTTTTGCCTGCCAAATAATTTCTCTGCTCCACCCTTGGTGTCCAACTTTCCAATCCCTGAGTCAGTGTCTGAAGTCGAAACAACCAGCTGGGCCTCACTGAACCTTTCACTGTGGGAAAGCTCAGCTCCAAATGGCTGCATTGTTTCTCTGTAATCTTATCTTGACTGTTTAATATCCTCAGCAATTCACAGAATTTTCAGGATTGTGTTTTGGCCGTATGGGAAATGCTGACCTAGATGATGTAAAGTTTTTGCTCCTATAAGAGAAAATATTATGAAAAAGTAAACTACCCATTTACTATTTCTGTTTATATAATTTACCTTCCGCTTTGAGCAGAAAGCTGCAGGATTATGCTACATACACCTTTGTTTTTTTTCATAATAATTCCTTAAAATCTGATAACCTGCTAAGATGAAAGACATGGCACTGGAAATGTACCTGTTATAAAGAATATGCCATAGTGACATCTGCTAACCAAAAATAGTTTGTCCCAAGATTTTCAAACCCCCTTACAAAATTACTCATGGGCAAAACATGCAGTATCCATTAATGCCCAAAGATCATTATATAGGCCAGAAAAAAAAAAGAAGAAATAAATGTGATTAAGACTAAGTTTACAGGACACAGGAAAAATGTGAGAACAGGAAGACACATTAATTTTGGGGATGCTGTTATGTTTCAGCAACACTTTCAAAATTTTCAATATTGAGGTACAGCAAACAAAGGCCACGTTTGAAAAAAGATGCAAGAGGATCGCCAAATGCAAGGAAATAGAAAATGTATCACTTCAGTACTAGTGGTGTGTTACATTTTGAAGGCTGGGAGGAAAGCTCTGGGAGTATTTGCCATGTGTTGGGCAGACAGGCATTCTTCCCACTGAAGAGCCAATTTTTGTGGTGCTAGCTAGTCTCATGGGTGCACTTGTTGGAGCAGGTGTCGAGGCAGGTCTTGTGGGCTGACCTCAGCTTTGGCAAGGAAAACTTGAGGAGAATCCTGTTAGTACAGTTTTATTCTCAGCTGTGAGCTGAAGGCTAGAAATCCTACCTTTGGTGGTGAGCTTTTGCAGTCAGCTGCATGTGAGGACCTGTTAATGTACCTGTTGAACAAATTGTTCATCACTGGGGATAGCAGTGGTCAGGCAGGCTGGAAAGCAAAACCAAAACTTTTCACGGCTCATGTGGAGAGTTGAGGGCATGCAAAACCCTTAGGGTTTGGTTGCTCTAAAGTATCTGATTTCACCATTGAGAACTTGATGTTAATGCAGTATCTGTAATATTTGGTTTATAATGTGATGTAGGAAAATCACATTCTGGAGCAAGTCTGGAAAGCTCTTGTGCTTCCCAGTCATTAAAGATGGGTGAGTACTGCTGGAGAGCAAATTTCTTAGACAAAAAAGCTGTAGCCTTCTGCTGCTGGACCTGGATCCCTAGTCTGTGCCTGTTTCCAATCCATTTTACAATCTTCCTCCTGTGTATGGTCATCTTTTATTGATAAGCACTTTTTGTCTATGGGACGTATACACCTCCTGTATTTAACTTGTATTTAACAGTGCACACTTGTGATCTAGCCTTGGGGATAGGAGCTCAGGTCCTGAGATATCTGATGACTGGGTATTGTTTTGTGTGCTCAACTTGGAGAATTAGGCTATAAGCATCATTGATGCATAATGCATGTACTTCTGTATGTAAATTAGGTTCCCGCTGTTAAACGTGTCTGTGAAAGAGCTGGTCCTCCCATTTAGGGTTTCCTCACTTAGGGAAAGGAACCCATTTTAGAAAACAGAGTTATAAAGATATGTCCATTTCAAGTTTTCACTATTACTTACTGTGCATGAAAAATTGCCCCTGACTCATTCCTTTGGAATTCAATGTTTGCACAGCTCTCTTCCCCAGTGCTTCTGAGGGGATCCCTCCTCATTGGCCACAAATTCAAAAGATCAATTGTGTTACAATTGCATAAAAAAAGAATGTTGCCATTGTGACCACAGCAAATTATACCAAAAGATGTGTTGCTGATCTATACAAACAATGTCAAAGCTCTTCCACAGCTATTTGCTTTGGCGTCATCCATGGCACTGTCCTTGGGCACCGTGTGAGGAACATGCAGGCGCCATACAGGCGATACTTGGGTTTTTGGCTTTCTTAGAAGCAGCCTGCCAGACGGATCCCAGCGATTGTGCAACTGAGAATTGAAACAGATTAGACATGTGTTTTTAAGTGAAATTGGAAATGAGGAGATCAGTGAAGACAGATGCTGCATTATGCATAAAAATCTGCAAGTTGGTTAGATTTGAGTCTCACATGGTAGTAGGTCCTCATAGTGATCTCAGTAGAGGAGAACTATCCCTTCTATTGACCTTTCCTACTTCTTCTGGTCCTTGTACTGCAGCAGCCCTGAGCCTTCTTACTATCCAGATCCAAGCAGGTCTCAGACCTCAATTCATGCAAGACTTCATATTCAGTTAGTATAATCCTTAAACCAGAGTAGCCCACCATAAAAATTACAGCAACAGGTAAACCCTTGGAACTTGTCTGCTGGCACAACTAACACAAAGTCACAGCTCAAAGGCATGCTCCATCCTGCAGATATGTGAGGTACCTGGGCACTCTGATAGTATTAGGAAGGACATCGTGTGATGACCTCAGGGCTATCATACTACTGAATATATACTTGAGATCATTGCTTCCAGTCAAGGCAGATTTGTGTTTGTATTGCTTTGCAGCTTCTCATTTCTAAAAAACCCTGCATTTCCTAGGGCAAAGTTGCAGCCTGGTATAGAAATATTCACATAGGCATAAGCAAACATCCCTATATTTTCAAAAATTGCTGTATTTGTGATAGGCTGTGGCCCAGTCTTGAATAACTACCTGAACTCGTGATATCAAAGCTGAAAGAGATGTACTCCCAAGTGAATCAGAAACATATTTAAGCTACATTATGCACAAATGTCCTTATATAGTTTATTATTCTATTAAAACTTTACCCCATTTCCTTGTTAGTTGAACCAGGCAAGTTTGTGATGCCCTCAACTGCAGTATAATTTGCTTGTATTCCTCACTGTGTTCATTTTTCTCACAAGTATGTTATTCTCATTTGAGAGAGTTTATACTTTTACTTTAGTTTAGCCAGAAATGTCAGCCCTTTCTGCTTGAAGTCCCCAGTCATGCACTTCCACTGTTTTTTCTCAGACCAAAACATAAGCTTTGTAAACCTTACCACCTTCTACAGCAACAAAAACATGTTGTATTTTCCAGTAAAATGTCTCAGGTGCCAAACACAACCCAACTGGCAGTCTGAAAAAACCGTCTCCCAAAAAGGTTGGTGAATATGTGCAAACATGAGCTGTTTTTCTAAAGGCACTTGCCAGAGCCCTTCTGACACACCAAGCTTAGAAAAATATTTGGCATCAAGCCCTTCTTCCAGAATTTATCCTTTTGCAGGCAGTGGAAAATGCCTTCTTTTCATGTATTCATATCTTCTGGGTCAATGCATAAGCAAAGCCTTCTATCTTTAGTTCAGCAATGGCTGGCAAACACACCCATTCTTTTAGCTTTTACTCGTGATACCTTTTTTTTGTGCAGTTGGACCTTTCCAGTTCCACAACTCTCCCTTAAAACAATATTTCCTAGGGCAGGAGCTGTAGGGTGAATGAGTTCTTCTGGCTTTTTTCTTTACCCTGGGGGGAAGTGTGATCCCCTGCATCTTCAACTTATTACTCCTCCTGTGACAAGGAACCTACAGCATTCCATAACAGAGATGATATACTTCTGCATTAAAAAAACATATGCCATGTACTTTGAACTGGTTCAAAGACTAGGAATGAAGATTTCTGAAATCCAAGCAGCTGTGAAGATTCAGGGAGTTGAGGGAAGAAATGAATTAAGGTTACTTTTTGCCACTAAGCTATCACAGTAATCTGACTCTCTTTATGGACGTCTCTCTCTCTTTCCATCTGGCTTGTAGGTCTTCCTGTAGACTTCCTGAATTTGTCAGTTACCTGTTACACACCGTATCTCACTGTGTGGGCTTTCCCTATATTGCAAAATGTGAATTTATGAAGTAAGCATGGTACAAGTTCTGAAGCAGGTCATGGTATGTCCACAATAAGCTGGTAAATAGGCCCATAGAGCAAGTGAAGCCCATATGAAGGCTTCGCCAGCTATGCTTTCCAGGCATATCTGCCACCCAATTCTGAATTATAACAGAATATCACTTGAGTTTATGACTCTTTCATGAAAAATACAGTATTGGTCTTAGTAAGAAGCCATTGACCCAGCATAGAAACTTTCAGATTAGACTGACCATATAAAACCCAAATAATACCTGTGACATTTTGCTAGTTTCATCTCTTGCTGCTCACATTTAAGTCATTACAGAAGTCATGATGAAAGACCCCACAGGTTTATTTCTGCAGAAGCCAGGGTGCAATATCAATAGTCTTTTATTGCTAAAATCTTTATGCAAAGCAACACCTTTCTAGCAGCTGATCATTGTTTTTTTCCCCATGATATCCTTATGCTGGCAGAAACAGGTAGCCAAGAAATGCAAAGAAAAAAATTATTTGGGGTTAAGTTCCAAAGAACAATTCCTCAAATAAGCTACAAGTTACTATGTAGTTACTGTAAATCATATATGGCCATATATTCCACAGGCACTGGGGGCAGTGTGATTCCATTTCAGTTAGCAGATCCTGAATATTGACAACATCTATAGGGTCAAGTGACCCTGCAAATATTTAATCAAAATCCTTGATGTTGTAATTGTCCAACATTTTACTACGTAAAATACATCATGGTCCATGAGGTTTGCTGCATCATTACCCAGTTAACAAAAGCAATGACATTTTCCTGTATGGAAGGTAAATCTTCATACTAAGGCATACCTGTTAATAGATCTCCCTTGTCAATTAGACTCTAAAGGATCTTTTTTTAAAATTTATTTTTAAATTTGAATTGCTGAAGTTGCCCAGTCCTCAAATACTCAACTCAAGACTGGATGCAGGCCAGTCTGCTAAGACATGTTATGTTCCTCCACCAGTGAGTTACTAAACAGGCAGGTAGCAACATACTCTAGTGTAGGCAAATCCTGGATGAACACTTGTTTAATGAACCTAATTTTTGGGTAGCAGCAAAAATAATTACTCAAAGTCAGAGTTATTGCTGTGTGCTCTGAGTGATAGTAAATTAATAAAAAGTGGGGTGTTGGTTTTTTTTGCCTTTTACTTGCGGCTGATAATGAAGTGTAAAATGTCCTCCTGAAAGGTGTTTTCATAACTGTATAGAACCATAAGAGATTGTGAGACATGGTCCTTCCTGATTCATGCCTGCCTCCAATTTCCAGCAGCTCTTTGTCTGATTTGCTCCTAAAAATCTATAAGAACGGGAATTGCACACTCCTTTGGTAACCTGTGCCAGTACTAAACTATCTCTTTAGCAACTGCCTGCTCCCTGATGCCCTGAAACAGGTTTGGCTCTTCAGTTTATTAGCTCTCCAGACACAGCAGGACCCTGGTGACTCATCTTAAAGCATGCAGATAATACGTGCTTTTCAGGGAAGAACATACTTGGATGAACAATCTGTAAAACTGATGTTTCTCCCTTTTTTGATTAAACTGTTTGGCAAAAATAGGTATTAGCTTTGCTTTCCTCTTAAAAAATAAAACTGTTTAGGAACTCTGTGGGAACTCGTCCCACCCAGCTTGCAACCCAGCTGGTTGTCAATGACAAAACCCAGCTTTTATTCACATCCCTGCAACTGTCCTCTGTTTTGTGCTTGTGCTGTCTTGCACCCAGGCTGCAACCAAGCTGCTTTGTCCCTCCCATGTGCCTGGGGCTCAGTGCCCCTGAACTCTGCCCGGCTGTGGGGTCAGCTGTGCTTCTCCGAAGGGCCTGCAGACCTTGGATAGGTATGGACAGGATAGTCCTCCCAGACAAAAAAAAAATTCCTTGCGATTCTTAACAGAAACATAAAATAGAGCATAGCAGGAATAAAGATGTGCCTGCCATTTTATCTGGTAGCAAACAGAGACTGCCTGTTTCACACAGCTTGGTTGGAGTCTGTGTTTCTCATCTGTTTCCCATAGTAGTTCCCTGTCAGCTACCAGATCTTTAAAAAGAACGTCACTTTTGTCCCTCTGTTTCTGTTTCAGAGGCATTTTTTCGTGCCCTGAGTGTGGAAATGTGGATTTTTTGGCTTGAAACTGGAAACTAAAAAACACTCAAAAAACGAAAAGAGCAACTCAAAAACTTTACCAGAAATTAAACCACCACAACTAAAGGATGTCTGGGATTTTTTATATGGTCTTTATACATGGATTGTTATGTGATCATGCTTTACATACTCTTTTAGTTTAGTAAGCTCACTTCTTTTTATATGGGAGACCCAAAACTCTTAATAGGCAAAAATTCACATAGCTCTTAATAAGCTAAAATACATAGGTATTTTGTCACAACTGGCTTAAGTAAAATTCATGTTCCTGCAAAATACCATTTTCCCTGGAGAGTTCTCTCTCTCAATGGCAGTCAAATAAGTAATAGACAAAACAAATGCTTCCAATAATGTTGCTTGGGGATTCTCTCCACAGGCAATGTGAAGTACAATGGGCTTGGGAATTTTGTGTTAATTCCTCTTAGAATAAGCATGATAAAACTGTGGGCCACTTATCAAAGCAGGAATTTCCCTCGGTGCAAATGCACTTCCAGTCATCTCCCAGACAAACTGAAAGCCACAGGGGAGAGAGACCAGTGGGCAATACGTGGCCTCCCTTGCCCACCAAAGCCACTGGGTAGGGACAGCCTCATGGCACACAACAGTCACCCCCTGTGCCACAGAAGTGGAGCTTTGAGGTGGCCTTTTGATCAGAGCTATTGCAGCTTGATGCAAGGGGTGGCTCACAGAGATGTGTATCTGCATCTCCCACACTTGCAGCTCTTTAAGACTGTGGCAGAGGGCACACTGGACTGCTTGGAAAAAAGAGACATTTGCTACAAAAGGGAGAGAATCTAGGCAAAAGGACTGTCTCCTGTGAAAACGGGTAGTGTAATGAGAGAGGAGGGAGTCACTTTTACTGAACAAGCAACTGGGACAAAGGTGTGATGAAAGAGAGTAAATCCAAACCAGAGGCTTGTCTGGCAATCTTTGATCCTCCTCAGAGATCTGGTCTGTTTTCTCTGCAGACCCAAGCGCCAAAAAGCTTTGTGTAAATAAAGAGCCGTTTCCATTTTTCTGGGGATCAGGAGACTGTACTGTATTTGCAGGGAGAGAAACCACTAGAAACATTGATGGTAGTGTGTGTTTGTTTAATTTTGTTTTTCCCAGTAGAGTTACAGTTTTCATTATTATGTGCTGTATTTAGGGTTTGTGATCTATGGCAGTTGTACAGTTTCACTCCAGCAGAGTTTTGTTCAAATATCAGATGATACTTAATGGATGTTTGAAATCCTAGAATTATTTTTTTCCCTATATCTTAAGTTGACATTGCCATGCATATGCTTTTCCTCTTTCTTCATGAACATCCTGATGATGTGGTATGATAGCATGTTCTGGTAATAGACTGGAATACTAAAACCACTTTTTTTTTTCTTTATAGCTAGTCCTTTTAGGCATTTATCTAATAATATTATCAGTTACTGGATAACATTCCCTTCAGTCAAGCTACATGCTTGCCTTTCTAAATTTAAAGCTTGGTCAGTAAGCGCAGTCTCTGGTAGGAATCCATCAGTCAGCAAGTTTGTTAAAGGCGTGATGTTATCAGCAATTCCGTTTCACGATTTTCCCTGTGCTGCAGTTCTGTACAAGGAAAGCAAAGCAGCAGGGGAAGTGTGTATGTTAGGGAGGATAAGAGTAGAGCAGAAAGCTTCCTCATTCTCAAACAAGTGGGAATTCCTTCTGATAATATGGGATTACAGTGGATTTACAACCAGGACATTAAGTCGGTGTATCAAAGCTTTTTCTCCCCATTGTCTGCTAGTTGAGTGATGTTTGCCTGTTCTGTTTCAGATGAGAAGTTGGAAGTTGGTGTAGGACTTGCCAAAGCTTGTAAAGTGACGGTGACTGCGAGGCCGAGGGCTAAATGAAGGGAACTATATGCACATTCTTTTTGCACTGTGGAGTAAGGAGGGGCTCTGTCGGGAGAGCAGAAACCTGGGAGGGACAGCACGTATAGGCAGGATCCTGCTCCTAGCTTCATACTGCTGTTTCTGGGGATGTACCTCTACCATGAGGCCTCATATTAAAGCTCTGGCTGTTTATATTTGTGTGGCACAGAGCTGAGGTACTCATCCAGCATCATCCATGAGGTAAATGGGGCTTGAGAGCACCCATTCTAACTGGAATTTATGGTGAGATCATCATCAAGTCTGCACAAGGAGCTCACTGCACTTTTCTGTTCTCTTGTTCCCAGGAGAGAAGAGTTCTTTATATCCCACTGCTTAATTCTGGAAAGTTAAATTAAATGGACAATAAAAAATCAAAAGACGAAATGACATTATTGCTAAGATGTGCCTTTAATTTCAGAGCTGCATGCTGTGGCAGACTGTGACTGATCTTTTGTCCGACAACTTAGATTTAGGAGGCTAAATAGTGGGTATGTGTCCAGGGGAGCAAGGAGCTAGAGGCCAATGGCATTGATGTCACATTCACTTTGCCTCTGTAAGAGAATTAATTAGGCTTCACACAGGCAGAAAAGTGAAGGGTTGAAATGGTGAATGAAACCAGAATGAAAGGCAAAATATTTTGCATATTTACTATGTTTGCTGCAAATCTGCTTGGGTAAGAGACAGACCACATTCTCTCCCCTTTGAACCTAAGAATGGCTGAGGGACTCAGAGCAGAGATTCTGGTATTCCAGGGTCTCATACATGATATGGGATAATAGCAGAGTCCTGGGTAAAATGTTTAAATACTAGAGAAACATACAGTATTGTTTCTCTCAGTATATCCTCCCAGTATCTGGCAGTATGCAGCTGGGGTGTTTTTTCAGCCAGAGATTGTGTCCTCATCTCCCTGCTGAATATTTTTAATGGAGTTTTGCAGGGCTCAAAGTCACTTCATTCAAAGAGCTGTCTTTGCTCTTGAGGATGGGACACAAAAAGGCTGTAGAAATACAAAATGACCAGTTCACCATGAGCTGCTACTTTCCCATTCTGTGTTGTGGAAATGAGTTTAACTTCTTTGATGTCACTCATGACCTTTGTGACTCTCTTTAGTGTTACTCATTATTCCTACAGATGTAAGAAGAAAATTGGACCTTTTTAGCGTATTGTTTAACAGGCGATGCCTGCGCACACAGCAAAATCTTTAGATTTAGCATACATGGTTTTATAGTCAGAAGCTATTAACCTCCAACTGTTAACAATAATTTTTTTTCAGAAACTAAATAAAAATGAAAAGCTCCTAAAGATTGCCAGGGAAGTCAATAATTGGTATGAAATGAGGATGAAGTGCATTTTGCATCATACCTAAATGGCAGCTTCTGGTACTTCAGGTTCTTCTCCTGCCCAAGGATTCCATGGAAGCAAAATTCTGCAATGGAAACAACCCTTTTTATGAGTAACCAGAGTGTCGGATATGCATTTACAAGACTTCTTACCAGAAGTATATTTGCTTAGTTCATTTACCCTTTCTAAAGGGAGGGACACTAACAAATTTTGATGGAATATTCAATTCCATCAAGCCAAAAACAAAGAGAAGCAACATTTAATATCCCTTAATTTTTTGTAATTCTAATTATGCAAACTTTCCTTTTGGCTGTTTGTTATACATAATTCTGCATGTATCCAGAAAGGAAAAAATCAAATAATCCTACACATGCCCCAAAGACCTTTCCTCTCCACCCCCATCCCTCCCCCAATATGGGTCTTGTCCAGTTGACTCTTAAGGTGATTCTAAGGGGACTGCTTGTACATGTCATTATTATGGCACAGGAGCACATTGTGCTTGAACCCTTGCCCAATTCTTCCTTTCAAATCAGATTGCATTATTAGGTTCCAGTAAAAATCGTCAGCCTCTGTCTTACCGTGAGTTCTGTTCAGGTTTGAAATATAATTGGGTCCTTTGTAGAAAAACAGAATTTTCAGAGGAAATGTTATGCTATGATCTGATCTAATGATTTAGACTCACTCTTTTAGTAAATCACAAAAAAAATTGGCAGTATTCTCTCTTTGGTAATCCTTTCTTGGAAAAACTAAGCTTCTTAATAAATCTCAGTAGTCATGGATGGAAATCCACCAACGGCAACACTGTTTATTGACCTTTCCAAAGTGCTAGGTTTAATTAGACATTCATTAATACAACTGTGTAGAGATTAGTCAAGTCAGTTCTTTCCCATGTTTATGTGGAGGAGATTCCCAGTTCCTGTTAGGCTTGACTGGTTGTTCACTGTAAAGGACATGTTTGCACTTAAGTCTGTAGTGTGAGGTGGAAATGCACTGAGCCCACTCAGGTACTGGGATCAGTTTAATTGCAGTGGTCTGGAGATGAGCAGAGGGCTTACCCAGCCTTCTTGGCAAGCTGGTCTGCAGCTTGACCCTGCCCAGCATTTGAGGAAGCTTGTGTAATGCCAGCTCAGCCATCTCTGCACTGCCCTAGAGTTGTAAAGCAGACACATCGCAGCGGTTTGGTGGTGCTTGGTCCTTTGCTTATGAGCTTGTGCAGTCAACCTGCTGAGGGAGCACCTTGCACCAAAGAAAACGTGAGTTTTCCGTGTATACTTTTCTGCTTTCTTCCGTGCTTTCCGTGTCATATCAAAAGCAGCTGTAATTTTCTCCAGCCATATTATTAGAGCAGAGCAGCTATGGAAACATGACTAAATATTTAGGAAGCCTTGCTAGCTTCAAGATTAGGGTGGACTTTTATCCTTCCACGTGAAGGGGAGCAGGGAGTGGGAATCAGGGAAAAATACCTGATGTTACACCAAACTGAGATATTGTGAACACTTACCTATGAAATTGCTTATGGTACCTTTTCAGGATGGTTTTTTCCCTAAGTAACACTGTCTGAAGCTGTAAGAATACCTTTTCATAGTTAAAAATACTGGCTAGAGCCATGTGCCCATGTCCCCTAATACCTACAAATTAGTATTTCCACAGAGGTTTATTTAATTCTAGTGATACAAACACAATGTGTTAAGTGCTACAAAAAATGGTAAGGTGCTAGAAATAAAATGCTTTAATTCAAATACTTCTTTCATCTGTTCAAAACACACAACTCCAGTGCTTTGACAGACATTTCCTTGCTACATCTTCATGTGTGCATGTTGGAGAGGCTGTATGAATGTATACAAAGGTACTCACTAACATATAATGCTCAGAATGGTAATGAAGGAGTCAGTTTGACTTCTTGTTCCCCAGAAGACCATAATCTTAAAAGTTCTAGGATGTAAGTTCAAAAATTCTCAGAAATTTCTCACCACAATTTGTGGCAAGTCAGCTGTGTAAATGTGTATACACAGTGTAGATCCCTGTGAGCCGTTCAGCCCCCCTGGATTCTCTTCACACACTATGAAACACTAATTTAGATTTTCCTAGCTTCTTTCTTGGAGGCTTTGATTAGTGAATTAATTAAATCTGTTGGCATTTGGAATATCATTTTTCAGAAGGAATATTAGACAAAGCCCCATTAGGAGGGTATTGTATTTCTGAAATAAGTTACCCAGAGAGGTGCTGAAATCTACTCACTTGAAACTTTTCAAGGCTTGGCCAAGTCTTGGCTCTGCTGAAATACTGCCTTTCTTTGCACTTGTGTTTTCTATTTTTCTGTGCAAAATACTCTGCTTTTCCCTTGATATATATACACACACCACAATTTGTGGTATTTCACATAGCTTAAGACCAGCAATGACCAGTGTAATAATTTAGTTTAATCACTTGCATTACACAGACTGCAGAATTTTACCAGGATTTCCTGGTGAAAGCTGTCTTGTAGTCAACTGACCCTGTGCACTGTAATGAAGAAATTCAGTCTTGCTTTAAGGATTTTGGGTGGTAGCTCATGTCCTAACAATGTGGAGGGTTGACCCAGCAGAGAATTATCCATGCAGCTGCTAATCTGAAGTTTGTCACCAGAATTTTTCAACTTTTATGCATTGGTTTCTCTAGTAGCTGATAAAATCTTCCTCTGCTATGTTTACAATCCAAGTTAAGACATTGTTTAGTATGTTTATTCATGTAATTCCATTAATTCCTAGTTATAGGAATCTCTCTCTCTTTTTTTCTTCCCCTGCATGATTTTAAGGGGAGTACAGGATCCAGGACTCTGTTATGATTTGTACTGATACAAGTCTGCAGAAGACTTGTTTTTCTCTACTGCTGTGGTATCAAGCAATAAAGCAGAATTCTTGAAAAAGTATTTACATATTTATGTATTTTAAACAGCTGTGGCCTCAGCAGGGACTTTCGGGTGCTTTCTTTGGAAAAAGATCATCAGTTTTGTTCATTTTCTTCTCCTCACATTGAGCAAGGTTAAATTGTACTCCTCATCTATTGACATTCCCTTTTAAGACTAAAAATCTCTTCATGGCAGACAGTGTGATGCTTGTTTCCTTATGAAATCACTTACTGCCCCTTCAGGTGCTACCGATAGATAAGGGGTGCAGTTTGCAGAGAAAAATCTTCAGGAAACAGTCACAGAATCACAGAATAGTCTCAGTTGGAAGGGACTCAGAAGGATCGTTGAGTTCAACTCTTAAGTGAATGGTCTATACAGGCATTCAACATATGACTGTGACATTATTAGCACCATGCTCCAACCAACTGAGCTAGTCTCAGATCAATTGTTTATTTTTATAAATTAATAAAAGTGTGTAGTAAAAATAAAAAGAGTGAAAGCATTCCAGAATTAAAACCAGATTTTTTCATTCCACGTTTTCTCAACCCACTCAAAATGGGAATCTATTTGTGGCCTTTCCTAATCTGCCTGAATCTAAACATGTGTAAATACAATTCCTGATGTGATTTCAATGATATTGCCAAACATTATTTAGAGGACTACCGTGGCCATGCTGTTGAGGGTATCATCTCATACATTGGTTCACCTCACATGCAATTTACAGTGTGGGTCAAACCGAAACCTGCATTACTGGAGCCTTTCAAGATCCCACAAATGAAAATAAACACTTGGACTGACAAATCAGCTGTGCTGTGAAAAATACTGTAATGCTGGGGAGGGGTGAGGACAAATCCAGACATGGATGTGATACCTCAGGGTGGGGGGTGGGAGTTACACATCAGTGTTCAGTGTTGTGTTGCTGTATCATGATGGAATAATGAAAGCTCAATGATTCGTTTTTTCAGTGGTTAAATGTACTGTCATTTGATACCCTGATAGAGAGATGTCGGCAGGGGAGGGGTTGAGCCCTGTGAAACCTCAAAGCATTTTCTTTCCATTGTGGGCAGCTCAGTTAAGCTCTTATTAAAGTCAGCTTTTTCTAATTTTGTAATTCACCTCCAGATATTTGCTTTTGCTTCAAACACAATATTAGCTGTAGATGTTTGTCTGTGTTTGTGGTGTGGGTTGTTTCATTGTTTGTTGTTATTCGGTTATCCTTTTCTACTGTCAGGTATCAATTAAATATTTTATCCTTCTTTGGCTATAAAATAGCTTGCTAATCATCAGACTAATGTTCTTGAATGTAGGATTTAATTGAGGTTTACTAGTGAAAAATATGTGCATTTAGGTATATTGGAAGTAATGGATTCTTATTGTAACTTTTGTTTACATACAATGATCCATAAACTGTATAAATCTTCTGGCACTGAAGACAAAGTTAGTTGAAGCAAATTCATTTCAGTATTATTTCTTAATCCACCAGAACGTGGTTCCCTTTTCCTAGAGTAAAACCCCTTTCAAGTCAGTTGCTTGAAATGTATGAAGTGACGAACTGCAGATAGCAAACTGAGCATTTGTTTGAGTTCATGCTTATTACAGCAGTGTTCTGGAAAGTGTTTGTGCTTAGGCTTTTAATAAACTCCCTCTAGAGATCAATTACCATGATTTGTCTAGTTACTATGGATAAGAGGTTTTGGGGGGTGGTTGTTGTTGTTGAAATGTTTTGTTAAAGTGAAAAGAGTCTTGAATGCTTTTATTCAGGCAGAATAAAAAGCGAATGGGAAGCAGAACACAGAACTTCCAAGGAAAAATTATAATTGAAATGGTAAAAGGACTCTGCAACTTTGCCAGGTCTTGTACGACAATTTTGTCTGTGTGTTTTAGGCTTGTTCACAGGTAGCCCAGAATGTAGGTCAGCAGGGGAAGATGTGTTAGAAGGAGGATAAACGGCGATAAGTTAATACTCTTGACAAAGTCTTCTCACTATAAGGTTTCAGTATAATCAAAACCAGTTTAGTATTTGAGGAAAAGCACTATGTAATGGAGGAATGGAATTAGCTTTTATGTTTTTCCAGGAACCTAAACCACATTTCCTGTCACAACTGTATATTATTAATACAAGGCATCAGCTAAGTCGGAGCTGCCCTAAAATGTGCATACATGTAATACGTCTGGTTCAAATAATTTTTTTTTATACATTTGCAGTAAAAAACTAAAGCAAGATGCTGCCTCAACCCATCATAAAAAAGAGTATGATTTGGAATACTGCAAGTTTTCAGTATGGTCTCGCAGACAGATAATATAATTCTGTTAATTTAGCTGTTACAAGACTGTTACTGCCTGCATTTTTATTTCTTGCTTCCCTTTTTGAATTCTGTGGTTGCAGCAATTAGTTTCCAGTCACAGAAGGAAATGAGCAGCTATCTCGAAACTCCCTCTATTTCCCAGTGCTCTGTCATTTAGAACTGGATGTAAAAAGTTGTTTGTTGTCTGATTTTTGAGGGGGTGGTGGTGGTGGTGATGCATGTCATCTTTTCTCATGTTGTAACCAGCCTCCACCTGCTTAAGGCAAAGGGCACAAAGTCTGCTAATGAAATGGGATCACGTCAGGAACATGATGTCCAGACTATGATTTCCCAGGGGACCAATGCCCTATGCAGAGATTTTCCACATTAATACCCCATCTGAAAAAAATCTGTTACTACATTTCCTTATACATTGCTTCAACATACACCAAGAATGTCTGAGACTTCTCTGAGAGCCAGAGAAGCCTGGAAGTCTGGCACTGAGTCCTGGATTGTGAATCAGGACAAGATGACTCAGAAATTCTTCTGTAGTTTCCCTAGCCCTCTCCCAAAGGCCTGTGTAGAAGGGCTCTGGATAGTGTCACAGGTATCTGTCCCTGTGTGCTGCTTCTGTCACATTAGTCTCTTTAATATGTAGAACAGTGGGAGAGAGTATCTGAAATCCCACTTGGTTATGTTAGATATGGCCTTGCAGACCAGCATAAACTTCAGCCAAATGTAGCTGTAAACCGAGATAACCTGAGAGCTCTGACATGGAGATTAGTTCCCTTGTACAGCTGGTCAGCTGGTTTTCCAGCCCTCACCAATTCATTTTTTGCAGACACCAATCCAATCTTCTTCCTCTCATGCTTGCAGTGCCAGTGGTGCTTCACCACCTTAGCCTTGGTCTTTTCTCTGTCCCTTCTAAACAGCTCCAACCATTTCCACGATTGTGCCAAGAAAAAAATCCCCCCCAGCACTTTAAAGGACTTGTTCTTAGTGGAAAAATGAAAATGTATGAAAACAAACAGTTTGCGAAGAGTCTCTTCTGCCCTTTTCATTATTGAGCTTCATCTTTTTTCATCCTTGGTCTGATGTGATCCCTTGGATATGTTATACCTAATTTAGGGATTCTGAGATTAAAAGGACAAAAGTCTTAGCTAGTTCATGTCTGCAGTGTTTTTGAGGTTTACACCAGAGAGCATCTGAATTTTCGTGTGTTAAAACCCTTTCGCAGCATAATCAAGTGATATTTCACATTAGAGGGAATAACCTGCCACTCCAGCTATACAGCTGGTTTGAGCCCCGAATATTTTGGCTGTAAAATAATAATGATATTTTATAACCTATTTTTTAGAAGCACATTGGAGGATCTGAAAGCCAAGCTGGGTGTTTTAAGGTTGGGACATCTACCAGGATAAAGACTTTGCCAGTAGAGTTAATGAATAATTTCCTTGATTGGTGAACCAAAACGAAATCCTGCTCACCCAGTTCAGATTGTGTAAAAAGAAAATATTGTTTGAAATTTACTCTCCAATGGGGCTAATTATTCTTTGTATTTCACCCATCACATTAAAATCCTCTTAAGAGAAAAGAGAAATGTTCTCATTAAATTCTGAAACAGGCATTTTTTCTGACAAGTTGCTCTTCCTTTGAAGAGGCTAATATTCAATGGTGGAAATTGTGAAGAATAAATAAAAAAGCTTTGTACAGAATGATTTACTTAAAATTGCACTGTCAAAGAGCTTTTCATAATAATAATAAAAAAAAAATCACAATGTTTTTGATGAAAACACTATTGAAACTGCAACCTGCTTACTCACCTGGTGGTATTTTCATGTTTTTACTTAATGAACACACTCTGTGTTTTGTTATTGTAAGGCTGCCCGGGAGAGCTGGGCTGGTAGCATTGACTCTTTCCTCAAAGACAGAAGTCTCAGTTGAGCAAATCAGTTCTATTCAGCAATGAAAGAAAAAGAACTTAAGCATGCTCTCAAGTTCCATTAATTCAAATGATTTTCTAGCCTGGAGACTAGAGGGTCCCTAGTAGCTACACATACTTTTGCTCTCATTTTTTTGCAGCAGATCCAGATGTTTTGGGTACAGTTCCTGTGTGTCAGGGTGAAACTCGATGGGAATGCTCTCCTTAGTAGCTGTGTACACATAGTTTTGGTTTCCCTGTGAGAGCAGTGTATTGATATCCATGGGAGAATGGACTGCTTGGATGTACGAGAGTTACCTCTTATACAGGATAGAGCGACGTCTAACACCTTCAAAATCAAATTGTTCTGGTACCATGCCAGTTCAAATGTGAACTCTCTTAGAAGGCAGACATGGCCAAATGAGGCTCACGTGGACCATTATGAACCTGGACTTTTTCTCTCAAAGAGTAATTTCATCATTCCTGGAAGTCCATCGTATAAGTGCTCCTGATGAAATGTACCTCTTGGCTCCCAGGTGAAGAAATAACTTTTCCTTAGTTAAGGACTGTCTGTCCAGATGAAGAAAAGCAGATCCATACTTAGCAGATGTATTTGTATGTATGAAACACTGTAATTTAGACCTGTATGATGTTCCTACCTGAACATATGGAAAAAAACTTCCTTCTCATAACTAGAAAAACCTTGTCTTAGCTGGGAAATAATTAATCTGGAGAAGTGTCATAGGGAATAGTTATGTCCTTCTCATGCCCTGCTTGCCTGCCCAAAGTGTTACTGAGGGGCAAAAAATGTTCCAGAGAAGTTCATGTCCAATTTTGGTGGTACTGTGCTTATAGACTTGTGTCAGTTACATGAGGACAGCTGTAAGACTAGAAGGTGAATTGTACCAGTTTGACTGAAGTCCCCTGAACATGTCCATGTTTTAAACAAGCCTTCCCTGCCCTGCACCACTTGCTTCTGCTACGTGCTCTCCCTCAGCTGTGGCATTTCTCAGTAGCTCATTCTACTCCCAGCCTTGTAGTTTGTCTCTGTGGGTACCAGGTTTGGATCCACAGACTCTTGCTGTGTCATCTGTGAGTTGTTCTATATTACAGCTAGTTTTATCCATCAAAACAGGAAGCATTGCTTTCTTTTTCATCTACATCCTTTTTCAGGCTGACTTACTTTTCATGCTATTTTCTAATACAGCTACTATCTGGTGTTGGTAAGACACCACTAAGTCTAGAAAAGGTATTGCAAGGGCATCACAGCAGGGTATCACGATTTTTCACTTTATACTTTTTGAATCCACTCCAGCCCTGGTGATGGGGATCTTGGCAGCAGAGACAAGCTGCCACAGAGAGCTGCAGAGCCTACAGCTCCAGGCTGCCCCTTGCAAAAGGCATTACAAGAGCATCATTGCACAGTGCCAACATTGCCATAACCACACTTTTTAATCTGGGCAACCTATGGTGATGAGGATCTCTGCCACAGTGCCAAGCTGCCAATAGGGTTAGAGTTAGGGTTAGGGCTTGGAAAGTAAAAGAACATAGAGCACTTGAGACACTGACAGAAAAGGCATTGCAAGGATATCACAGTAGGGTGCCAACATTGCTGTCTCCTCACTTTTTAATCTGGGCTACCTATGGCAATGAAGACCTCTTGCAAACTGCCAAGCTGCCAATAGAGTTAGAGTTAGGGTTAGGTTTAGAGTTAAGGTTAGGGTTTAGAGAGGAAAAGAACCTACATCTCTTGGATACTGGGGCGAGAAACAGCATTGTGAGGGTGTCACAGCAGGGTGCAACATTGCTATCTCCAAACATTTTAATCTGGGCCACCTATGGCGATGAGGAGCTCTGCCACAGTGCCAAGCTGTCACTGGGGTTAGGACTGAGAGAGTAAAAGAGCCTACAGCTCCAGGCACACAGGCGCTGGAAATGGCATACCAAGGTGATCCAGGCAGCGTCCCAGTTTGGCTGGTCCTACATTCTAATCGGAACCATCCATAGTGATGTGGACCACAGTCCCAGCAAGAAGATGCCATTAGGTTTAGAGGTAGGGCTGAGAAACCAAAAGAGCCTAGAGCTCCAGGTACACTGGGGCTGGAAAATGCATGCCAACAGGACCATGGCAGGGTCACCACACGGCTGCCCCAGACCTTTAAGATTATGCCCATGCAAGCTGATGGGCACTTTAGCCGCAGGCCCAAGCTTGTTTACCAGTTAGGGTGAAAAAGCCAAAAATTCTGAAATGAAGTGAAAACAATTAAATTGAATGGAATGAAGTGAAGAGCAGTGAAATGAACCAAAACTTAATGAAATAATACTCATTGAAATCACAAGATTTCATTTCCTTTCATGGAAATGAGAAATCAAGGAATGAAGTGAAAGGAAAAGACAGGAAACTAATTATAATGAAATCAAATGAAATTTTTAAAAATGAGAATGCTTGTGACAAGTTAAATTAATGAGATGGATTGGAATGAAGTGAAGTACAGTGAAACGAACTGAAACTTCATGAAATGATACTCACAGTAATCTGCAGATTTAATTTCCTTTCATGAAATGTCAAGATTTTTTTTCATGAAAGGAAATAAAATGAGAAATCAAGGAATGAAGTGAAAGAAAAAGACAGGAAATGAAATATATTGAAAGGAAATGAAATTGAAAAAAAATTCTTACAACAAGGTAAATTATTGAAATGTAATGGAATGAAGTAAAGTGCAGTGAAATGACCTGAAACTTAATGAAACGATACTCGTTGAAATCTCAAGATTTCATTCCCTTTCATGAAATGAAGCATTTTCATTTAATGAAAGGAAATTATATCCTGAGATGTCTTATCTGCATCCTCCAATCTTGGGAGTAGTTTGGCTTGAATGCGGTGACCCGTCCTCCAAAATGCAGGCATGGTGCCTGATCGCTGCAGCCAAACCTTGGTCCACTCCGTGGCAACCATGGTGGTGAAGGGTGAAGGCAAAAGTCAGGCATTCTGCCCTTTGCTTTCCCCTTTGCACTTTGCACCAGCTTTTCCTTCCTTTTAATGGAAGCCCACAAGGCGGGCCATGCACAATCCATTCTGCACATAGTTTTCAGGTGATCAAGAGTGATTATGATAAGCAGACATAATGATGAAGCACATGTTCAAGCCTTTCTCTTATTATCAGGCTCTTCTAATGTCTGGTTCAGATAGCGAAGACAACTCCTTGTGCTGATGAGACTGATAACTGACTGGAGCAGGGTGGCTGGAAGATGGCCTGGTGGAAAAGGATCCGGGGATGCTGGTTGACAGCCAGCTGAACATGAGCCAGGGTGTGCCCAGGTGGTCAAGAGGGCCAGTGGCATTCAGGCTTGTACCAGCAATAGTGAGGCCAGCAGGACCAGGGCAGGGATTGTCCCCCTGTACTGGGCACTGGTGAGGCCACACCTTGAGTGCTGTGTCCAGCTCTGGGCCTCTCACAACAAGAAAGATGTTGAGGCACTGGAGCATGTTCAGAGAAGGGCAATGGAGGTGGTGAAGGGTCTGGAGAATAAGTCATGTGAGGAGCAGCAAAGAGAGCTGAGGGTGTTTAACCTGGAAATATGATGCTCAAGGGTGACATTATCAATTTCTACAGCTGCCTGAAAGGAGGGAGTAGCCAGGTAGAGGTCAGTCTCTTCTCCCAGGTGACTATTGACAGGACAAGACAACATAGCCTCAAGCTCCACCAGGGGAGGTTCAGGCTGGATATCCGGAAGAATTTCTTCATGAAAAGGGTGGTTAAGCATTGGAACTGTCTGCCCAGGGAGGTGGTGGAGTCACCCTTCCTGGAAGTGTTGAAGAAATGACTGGATGTGGCACTTAATGCTGTTGTTTAGTTGACATGGTGGTATTCAGTCAAAGGCTGGACTCAATGATCTTGGAGGTTTTTCCCAACCTTAATAATTCTGTGATTCTTTGGTTCTATGCATTCACCTGGAGTAACAGATAGAAGCCTGGCTTTCAAAGATCTGGAAACAGGAATTTGAGGATGCAGCCAAGTGATCAAGGGGAACAGAAATACTATTTTGTAAGAGGAACTTAATTATCTAGGAAGAAAAGATCCAATAGAATATTAAATGTTTCCCCTGTTAAAACATGACATCACTGATGTCAGCAACAGAGAGGGTTAAAAGTCACGTGGTGCAAGATCAGATGAACATAGATTGCCCAGACTTTTGGGGTTGGAAAGTCAATGTTCTCTTAACACTAGGAACAGTGACGTTCATTTGTCTTATCTGCAGTGCCAGGAGGAGGAAGCTCTTCCTAAAATGCAGGTTGATCCAGGAGGGAATTGTCACAACCAGTACTTCCAGCCCCATGTTCCTGTTTTGCTGGTGCTGTTAAGACCTGCTATTTTATCAAATGGAGTCGTGAAAATTGTAACAATAGTTTCCCAGCATAAGTGTGCCTAGTACTCTGGTGCGGGTGGGTGAGGAGACTGTGAAAGGCTGTTATGGACACCCTGCAGCAGTGTGTACACCCTGTAGATATGTGTACATCCTGTAGGTGTGTGCATGCTAGAAGTGTATGCACACCCTGTAGCTGTGCACATCCCATAGCTGTGTGAGCACACCCTGTAGCTGTGTGTGCACACCCTGTAGCTGTGCACATCCCATAGCTGTGTGTGCACACCCTGTAGCTGTATGTACACCCCGTAGCTGTGTGTGCACACCCTGTAGCTGTATGTACACCCCGTAGCTGTGTGTGCACACCCTGTAGCTGTATGCATACCATGTAGCTGTGTGTGCACACCCTGTAGCTGTATGCACACCATGTAGCTGTGTGTGCACACCCTGTAGCTGTATGTACACCCCGTAGCTGTGTGTGCACACCATGTAGCTGTATGCACACCCCGTAGCTGTGTACGTACACTCTGTAGCTGTGTGTGCACACCCTGTAGCTGTATGCACACCC
>VZRM01001618.1:933475-1000368 GCA_013397955.1 Grantiella picta
CCATAAGGGGCCGGGCGGGACCGGGCGCAGGGTCGCTCGTGTGGCGGGAAGGGCCGGGCGTGGGGCCCTCCACTCGCCTGCGGGGCTGGAGCCTCCGGTCGGCCCGCCCGAAGCCGCGGCTGCCGCTCCTTCCTCTCCTTCCTCTCCCGGCGGCACAGCCCTCCTCAGGTAGAGGGGGAGCGCCGTCTCGTCTCCCTCCCCTCCGTTCGGCCCCGGCTCGGCGAGAGCAGCTGGGATCCGGCCCCGGCCCTGGTTCTGTCCCGAGGGTCCCGCCAGCCGCGGGCCGTGCTGAGCCCGTGGACCCGCGGCCTCTGCAGCCGGCGCGGCCGGGCAGGGGTCGCCTGCCATACCGGTAGGCAGCTGCCGGCGGAGCGCGGCCGCCTCCCAGCCCGGGAGCGCGGGTTCCCGGAGCCGCCGTGCCCGTGCCGGCTGTCCCGCTGCTCGCTGCCTGTCTGCCCTCCGCCGGGAAACCGCTCCGGTCCTCTCCTTCCCCGCACGGAAGCGGCGGGCGGGAGCAGCTCCCGTGCCGATGCTGCTGCCGGCCTGGGAACTGTGCCTCTACGGGCTCCTCACCGTGGGCTCCCATCTCTACGCTTTCTACGAAGCGCACCAAGTGTCTCGAAGTAAGTGTGGGACGTGGGCGTGCTCGCTCGGGCACAACTTCCCGCCTGTGGCTGACGGGGCAGCTCGGTGTGAGCTCTCCTCTCTAGGTTGGTTTCTACGTTGTTCCTCTGCGAGGAGCCCCTGTCTTCTATCCAGCTGCCAACCTGCCCTATGCGAGGAAGCAGTAGGCTGGTGCCACCGGGGCAGAGAGCTTTGTCCAAGGCCTTTTTTGCCTTTGAGTGCTAGAAAGGCCCAGGAATGGTGTCCTGGGATGTGGCTGTCAGGGAGAAGATGAGAGAGACCTCTGAAGCTCAGCTACTCAGATAAGGAAAGTTCAGGAAAGTTGTGTTTGAATTGTCTTGTTTTTCCTGGCTAGTCACCTGCAGCCCCTCGCAGGTGGGTGGTTCAGAAGCAGCCGTGCCTTCTGACGGTACTTGCCAGGGTCTGGAGAGGCCCTCGGGCAGGTGGGTGCTCGCTGCCTGGAGCTCTGGGGCGCCGGTGCCGAGTCCGGGACTCAGTGCAAATGGCTGGGTTGTCTGAACAGCTTTGTGGTCAGTTTATTTCCAAACATCTACCTCTGCCTTGTGTTCCCTCTTGGTAGCGGCTGTGGTGGCTTGGTTTGGAGCTGTGGAGCTATGTAGTGCAGAGCAAGGGTGGGATTTTAAACAAATTAAGTATGATTTGTAGGTGAAAAGAAGCTGCATTATAGCACATTGGTATTTAAATGAAAGTAAAGGTTGTATTATAAAAGTGTAAATAGCTAGGGAGGCTTGGTAGGGAAATATATATTGCATCTTGTTAGGCTTTAATCAGCAAGGTTTTTCATTAATGACTCTACCTGGCTCTTGAAAGTGCTCAAGGTAAAAACAGGAGTGCCAGAAAGATACTTGCAGAGCAGCGGAAGGAGTGCTGTGTAACTGGGTACAGAGCTGTGCACCCATGCATACTACAAGTCTTCTTCACCTTCTGCAGAGGTGGCAAAATGTGATGGCAATGGGCTCTGGAGGCAGCTTCTCTGAGCAGCTTTTCCCTCTTTTGGCTGTACTGGCAGCTCTCGGGTCTGTGTCCCCCTTCTGCTCTGGTGGGAGAAACCAGGCAGTTCTGATAAATGGCAAATGAGGATTAATGCAGCTCTTCTGTGGTAAAAGGCAGGTCACTACTGCTGTCCCTGTTGCAAGTGGGACTCAAAACACAAGTTCTGGGAAATTCCTTTGCCATTGGTGTGGGCAGAGCTGTGGCGTGGTTGGGCCCCTTACCTGGTGAGCAGTGACTTGGTGACTTGCCCTTCTCTGGATGTGGGTATCCTTACTGGTGAAGACAGCGTGGGAATGTGTTGCTCTGGAGCAGCAGGGAACTCATCACTGACTCTTCTTGCTCTGGCTGCTGTGTCCTTATCAAGGATTTGTTCTTTCCTGCAGAGTATGAAGCTGTGATGGACAGAAGGTTTGGGCTGGACCCAGGGACTCTCTTTTGGGGGCTAAAAAAGGTAGGAGGAGTGTCAGCATCTAGTTTTGTGGCAATGATGTGAACATTGTGCCTCCATGCCCTTTGTGCATCCAAGCTTCTGATTTAGCTTCAGAAGTTGTAGTAACATTTAGTTACTACATTTAGTTACTACTTAGCAGATTTAGTCTACTGCTTCTGATGAGGAGGAGAGATTGACCGGGTATGTCTTGATCTAGGAATCATAACCAAAGTTTTCCTTTTCGTGATCTCTAGCTTAAGTGTTTATCCTTTCCTACATCACAAACCCTGATCAACCTTGATGCTTCCTGCAGCCTTTTCCCCCCTTTTTCTTGTCACTGGGTGATTCGGATAATGCTTAATGTCCATTAACATGTTTTTCTCTTGGTTGGCCTGTAGTACAGGATAGAGGAGAACAGATTTTTGACGTGTAAGGTCTTAAAGAAACATAATTGGTATTAAATAAATAAAAACAGTAAGAAAACTAGAAGTCCTCTACCTCAAACCAAAAAACAAACACACCTCCCCCCGCCTTGCTTGCATTTCTTCAAAAGAGTATGAGGTCAAAAGCAGATAATATAACTAATACTGAGGGTTGCTTACACAAAACCAGGAATGGATGTCTGTGGAAGTGCTTTAGTGTTTAGACCTGCCATCACTGCTGGTAGTTGCCCTTTGATACGTGCTTTCTAGAAAGCCATGAGGCAGTTTTGAGATGAACTTTTAGTGGGGCTCTGTGTGGGACATGGGATTACCAGCTGATCCCTCTTACCTAATTTAGATAAAAGTCTCATGCCACACGTAACTCCAGCTGACCTAACTCTATCTGACTGCAACTAAGCTTTGTTGAAATAGGGAATTAAATTCTTCTAGCAAAGCACCTTTCCACTGAAGTTCTTTGTTTTCCAAGGCAGAGCAGAGTTGCTCTCTGAATCCCTCAGGAGAGATGGTGCTTGCTCAGCTTCAGCACCAGTGTGAGGCTTAGGAGGCACAACACCATCTAAAGCTCTGTTTTCATGAGCTTTGCCCCATTGGAAGTGAAAATGGTGCTGTCTGAGTTCACTTCTGTAAGTGATCCAACTGGATTGCTAAAATGATGTTCCTGAGATGTAGGAGTTCCGTTGGTTAACATACAGCTAGCATATTACACAGGTATTCCCTTGTCCCTTTTGGCCAGATACACATCGTGACCACTTCTTTCATGCCACAGGACCCCATGGACTTTGAGTGGAGCTACTGGATTGAATGGGGAAGGGAACACATACTGTGGCTTCTGGCTGGTCATCTGCTGGTATCACAAGTGTCCAGGCTCTTGGTGGAGAAGGTATGTAGGGATTTTCTTCACCATAGGGAGTTTCCGATGGGTTTGTTTACTGTGGACATGGGCAGCTTTGCAGTGAGGCCCCTGAATACAGTAAATCCCATTCTGTGGTGTGAATTGTGTGTGGGGGTTGGTTGCCTTAATGTTTGGAGACTTCAGCCTCCAACCTGTAAAAGCCTTGTTGTAAGCCACTAAACAGCATTGTTTGACTTGTATGCATAACAAGGGTGCAGCTATTCCTTTCTGAGGAAAGTATGTAAAGTGATGGCTGCTTGGGCTTTGGCATGATTGCTAAATAATTGCGTGATTGTGGGAAATGATCTGTGTGTGGTGTCACACCTGTTAGTTTGGGGAAGGAAGGGAAGAAGTAATGTTCTCCATCACATTACAGAGGCTCTGGTTTTCACATGATGCTACTGCACTTTCCCCTTCAACTTTAGGGATACAGTTGGGTTTTTGTGCATATTCATGTGTGTTCCTAATCTTATTGACTGTATTTGTCTTGATTGTAGAGCCTCTGTAGGCAGCACAGGTATTGAGTGCCTTTTTTTCTTTAGAAATAATTAAACTAAAGATTGTTAATTTTTCTTTTTCTGACAGTATAAACCATGGTGCTTGATGATTTATGGAATGGCTGCCTGCTGGCTGTTACTGGGAATCAAGGGCTTTGCTGTCATTTTGTTACATGCAGCTATTTCCTTTGTGGTGGCTCAGTTTCAGCTGTCACTCCTGACATGGTTGTGCTCCCTTATCCTGCTGGCCACTTTACGCATGCCAGCTGTGGAAGAAACTAAGGTAAGGTGAGAATGACTAATTAAGCATCAAATTAATTGTGGTGGTTGTCTGTAATGGCATCTGTCTTTATAGCAGCTTACTGTCCCTTCAGTTGATATAAGCAGGGGTTGGTTTGAAAAATCATGAGCAGTAGTGCTGCAGTAACTCATGCTGGAGTTTCTCCAGTAGAAGAGTCATATTTTTCTATATGGTGGCCAGTGCATTGGGATAAAAGAACGTCTATTAACGTGTAAGTGCTATTCAGTAGAGCTGAAGTATGATAATACTTGACTAGTGCTCTATTAAACGCATTTCATTGGAGCTCTGATCACGCCAGTTTAAGGTATTGGGTTTTGGGTTTGTATCCAGGAGTTACTTAGTTAAGCCTGCCTGTACTTATTGGGGATTGTGACTTCTGCCGGGAGGGAGATTTTCTCCAACACTTTGATTTGTACCAGATGAGTTACTTGCATCAATCAGTTGTAAGCGAGCTCACTTTTGCACTTTGTCTAGTGGATAGTACAGATCTGGAAAAACTGTTGCTCGTTTGGGAGGAAATGTCCTGTTGTACTTCATTAGACCAATGGGAAAAACTGGACATTTGTTATAAGGCTTTTTGCCCTGCTGTTCTGGGGGAGGCGGAATGAGTTTGTAGAATCTCTTCATGTGGTGTGGTCAGTTTTGTGCCTTGGTCTGAGGAGCAAAGGGTCCACTGCAATACACATGTGATCAGCCAAACTACATTTGGTGATGTTTCCGAGTTTTTTGTGATGATAGGTTTTTGTTGTTGGCAACAAGTGTGATACCAAGTGTCAAAGAGGCAATAAAGAGTCAGCAACATTTTTTCCGGCCTTAGGCTTTCTCAGGAGTCGCTGATTCTCTTCAGATCTAGCAGTCTAGATCTGCTAGCTTCAGCCCTAGCAGTCCCTTGGCTATCAATTGTGTTTCCAGATGACTTGTCTATTGTATTACTGGACTAAATCTGAGGTAGATAATGTTTCATTTTTGTAAGAAAAGCTGTCCTAGTTCTTCACAGGCTAACGTGTTTCTGAAACCAAGCTGTTGTCTCTTTAGGCTGGCTGCAGTAGCTCTGGAGGACCTTTCTCTATCAAAGGCCAGTGCTTGTTGTTAGTGTGTTTAGTGCTGCTCATTTCATATACTCATTCCAGCTGCTGTTGGCTTTAGATTTTCCTGCTGCTGCTGACCCCAAAAGTTAGGATCTGAGTAGATATCAGTGTCTTGCCATAGAGAAAACACAGCATTGCACTGTCATGATCTGGCTTGGTTTTGTCTTGCAGAGAAAGTGGTATGACACTGAAAATGAGTATTATCTCCTGCTCTTTACTGTGTCTGTCCGCTGCCTCTTCTGCACCAGCTTCAGCCTGGAGTACTGCTGGCATGCACCGACCCAGAAGTCATCCCACTCATTCCTCTGGATGCTGGCATATGTGTTTTATTATCCTACATTCCACAATGGACCCCTTGTGAATTTTGATGAATTCAGTAAGCAGGTAACAGTGGTTGTTGTTTGGATGTCTAAAACTGTCTTCAACATAATTATGAAAATCATCAGATAATACTATACGAATGTTTCAATTCTGAGTATACCACTAGAAATTTTGTGATGTCCTGGATATCAACTTTTAAGACAAACCAGCCTCACCAAGTTCTTCTGCTTTACAGGATGTTCTTCTCAGACATCAGATTCATCCCTTCAGCCAGGGAACCAGTGACTTGCTTTGTTGCATTTAGAGAGTGTTCGTAATTTTAGCATGCAGCTGCTGGACTGGATTTTTGTTTTCTTCTTCATCAGGTGGAATAAAGGAATGTTTTCAGCATAAGCTTGCTATTAACTCTGAAACAGAGTTCAGAAAGCTGATCGTTTGTGTTGGGAATTCCTGAAAACTCCAGGTTCCCCTCACATTGATGTGAAAACAGCTGATGACTTTTTAGGAGCACTTTGCTTAACTGAGCAGCTTGTTTAATGTATGAAACTTACCAATTGTACTGAATGCTTTTCTTAATCCCTTCCAGGATTCTTTTCAAGCCTGCTTTTACATGATGGGAAAAGTCCACATTTTCATCCTTTAATGCTTTCCATATTTTCTTGTGCACTTGAGTAAGAAGTGGTATCCCAACCTGTTATGTCTATAGCTAAAATGATTGTGTCAAAGTGGATTAGTGAACATTTCAAACCATAAAACTGCTTTTTCATTTAATGTATAGAAGCTTAGGGATTGCTTGCTTCTGTTTATATTTGGGAATTTTCTGTTGAAGCCAAAGCAAATACTGGGCTTTATGAAAGTGAGACTAGATTGTGGTGGACCCTTGAGTGAAAAGTCCTGTACTGATTTGTTTTCACTTGCTTTTTGGAAGATGCGAGGCTGAATGTTGTTATCCTGGGCTGGGTATTGTGGGAAAAGTCTGTGTAGAATTGCATAGGAACTGAGGTAACATTTTTTTTTTTTTACTAATTACTGTTTTGTAGCTTCTAAAGTGTGTTAATTTCCACCTAAATTCTTGTACCCCTAGGAGAGGTACAGTTGTGCTGTCTTTCCAAGTACTGTTTCAGAAGACCTATGAGACTCCAAGCTGAAAAAAGCTTGGTGGTTGGAAAAATTGGGGGGCCTTGCTTTGAAACTTAGCTCACCTGATATGGCTCAGCAAAGACATATGCAAAGAGCACATGCGTTTTTGGTGTAAGAAGAAAAAGAAAGATTGAGAATGATATGCCTGTATTTGCAGAAGGTTCTCACTTAAATATGTACAGACATGTTTGGTAAAAGCCATAAAGAAGATGGAGCAAACTGAACAACCTTAATGTGTTTCTTGCTGGTGTTTGCTGAAGGGCATTCTCAGAGCTCTTACCTGAGCAGAGGGTATTACCTTGACAGGTGAGGTCAGAAAAGGGTTTCAAAGGTCACAGTGCACAGCAGTTGATTCAAAAGGCACAATACAAAGAGAGTCTTTTTTGGTGCTATTGGAAGAGGCCGCTCTCAGAGCTCCTTAAGTGAAGCTGAGACAGGGATGAGGGTTCCTACTGAGCACGCTGGGAAGCAGAAATTCTGGAGCTGAAAACAGTGAAACTGCTGTATGGCCCAAAAGGTATAATAGCAGTTCTGGCAATTGGCATCTACTGCTAGGCAAAAATGAGGCACTGACACTTTGTCATTGGCCTTGTTGATTTTCTGGGTTGAAACACAGCACAGTAGTTCTAGACATGGGTTTGGAGGCCTATTGTGCAAATCCCTGTGATAAAATGGTAGTCTCCAAGCTTTCATCTAGCTGATGTAAAGGAACCCTTCAAATGGGTGTGCATGTTAGCTGTGCTGTGCTTGTGATTGAGGGCCTCTGCAGATGAGTTGATTACTTTTCTTGTATGTGCATTTTTGGTGGCCAGTTAAAGACTGGAGAAGAAAATGTTGCACACAATAATAGATATAAAATGCATGACAGCATTTTTAGGCAATTCTGTATCTCTGTTTTTTGATTCTATTCTCTTTTATTGCAGAAAGGTGGTGCAATAATAATATGGCAATGCATTTACTGTAGTTAGGAGTGTAAGGGTTTGGACAATCTCTTTTAGTTTTGTTTAGAATCTTGTCAACCACAAACTTTGCCTTATCTGATATTTAACTTGCACTTCTATTTGCTCAGCATGTCGTGTAGGTCTTGCTGACTTTGGCAATGCTGTGTGAGAAGAATTAAGAACTGTCCTCAAGTAATCGATTCTCTGCAGTTGGTAGACATTTGGAGGTATTTTGAGAGTAAGCAGTAATTGTTCCTGTGTTTGGAAAGGCTGCTGCCTGGAAAACCTTCTTCATAGCTGTAGTTTCTTTAATCTTTTTAGATTATTTCCAGAGGTCAAGTTACAGGAATTGAGGTCTCATTTCTGGATTCTGTTCAGGTTAACAACACTTGGCCTTTTTTACAACAGTTTGGTGCAATGTGTGTTCACATTATGCTTCTTGTTGGTTTCTGCTGCTTACTGAGAGTGGAGAGACCAGTCTTCCTCGAGACTGTGTCAAGAATTTCCAAATGGTGTAGTCAGAACTTATCAGGATGAGTATTTTGAGTAAAATGGTCGGTTTTGTGCTAGGTAACCTCTTTGGATTTCTTCTTTAGATGAGGAGACAAGAAGCTTTCAGTGTGAAGACCAATCTCAGCATCTTAATTGTGGGCATAATTCGTATTTTCTTTTGGTGGTGCCTGGCTGAGCTGATGATTCACCTCATGTATATCCATGCTCTCTACAGTAGTGCTCTGCCTTTGGAATCTGCATCTTACTGGGCCTTGGGTGAGTATAGAAACAACAGCAGAAATCTTTCTTTTTCCCCCACTTCAAGAACCCCAGTCTGCATCTCTTTTATGTCTATTTGTAGGCACTTAAATATATCACATTATAGCCAGCCACTGTCAGAATGGTGATCTACAGACTCTTAATATAACATGTAGATTCTCCATAAACTTAATTGAACTTATTGAACTGCTTCCTAAATAAAAAAAAAAAACATTCTGTACTTTTCCCAGTCTAGAGTATGTCTTTAAACTTTGGTCTAAATTGTTTCTACCCCTCAAGTCGTAGAAGTGGACACTTAAAGGAGTTTATTTAATGTGAGAATGGAGGAGGGGATATGTTAAGAATTACTTTTGATCTCCTGACTGATGTTTCTAATTTGTATTCACATTGAAAAGTAAAAGGACAAAACTTGTGAAAATAGTAGAGGGAAGTACTTGCAAATAAGGTGACCTGAAAGTAGCAGTCAGTGCTTCTCAGTTCTGTTTTTCTGCTTGGCTTCCCCCAGTTCTACCCTGTCCCCAGCTCCCTGGTATTTCATTCAGATGTCCAACTGCGAGGAAAAAGATTGCTGACAAATGCAGCATAAAGAGCTTTAGGTGATGGTATGTAAACAACTGGCATATGTGGTTGATTTAGTCCTGCCCCCCACTTCCCAGCTGTATCACCAGGTGGAAGGAAAAAAAAGCAAAGAAACCCCAGACCTTAAAATGGGGTTCTGAAAAAGCCTTGGTGATTGCTGGCTTGCAGGAGGTGTCTCTTACACCAGGGATCAATACACACACTGGTACAGTCCTGTCCAGCACTTGCTGAAGCTCACCTGTGTCACCACAGGGTGTGTGTTGGAGGACACTGCATTGGAGTCTGGTCAGCAGAGGGCAATGTGTGCACTCTCTGTATACCCCTATATGTATACATACACACTTGATACATGTTTTAGTATATAATTTTTCTATCTAAAAAGGGTAGGGCAGATGAAGAGCAAGAAAGGGAGAGAGGTTTGCCTCAGGGGTTTGTTGTTCGTTCTGCTCCTCAGTCACTGTTTAGAAAGGGGATTCTGAGTTTTCGTTTTCTGCTCTAAATGTCAATTCATTGATGAGTTAGGTCTGTTAGCTCCTGGTGCTTGTGTGTGTAACAAAAAGCTGGCCACTTGATAATGCAGGGAAGGCTTCAGAATTAGGGATGAAATATTCCAGCTGTGGTGCTGCTGGTGGGTTCTTCCTCCCCTCCCTTCCTCCCTTCAAGACTTACCAGTGTTGACTTTATAGGATGGGGGGAGAGTTACCTTATAGACAATGGCTAAGTTGTGTGTGTATTTATTTGATGAAATAAAGTGTGTTATCCTAAGAATTAAAATGCATCTTGAATAGAGGGTTAGAAAAGGTGAAAATGCCTGAAAGCCACAGGAGATAAAAGCCAGTGTTAGAGCAAGTTTGCGCTGTAAAGATGTCCAATTTCAAGTCAAATGATTATATTTTAACAAGTCACCTGTGGAGACCTTGCCTTTAGGAGAGATGTACTCAAAATGTAACCCTACTCTCATTGAGTTTTGTCTTTGTAGTAATGAAGGCAGGTGTTTAAAATGTACCAGAAATGAGATTTTGAGCTAGAAGTTGGTCACTTAGTGTTTTCTCTGCAGGTTTTATCACAAGGATTATATAGGTTTCCTGAGACTCAAATCAGTGATAGGCCACGGTTGTGATTTGCTTTAGGGAGCCACCGATATGAGTATGGGTACTGGTAATAATTTACTATTAAGTCTTACTAGACCCTTACAGATCTTACCATGTTTCTACCCCAGTTCCTGTACAGGGCCAAACACTCCCCTCTGTTACTTTGTATGCTGTGTTATTGGAACTAATTTCATCAGGTATCTGAGTCTTGAGACTGAGGAAACAACTTGCTCTTGACTCAGGAGGATTATCCATGGTATGTAAGTCTTTCTGCACTGCTGGGGTTTGTTCATTTTGGATTTCCTGTTTAACTACAGTAGCTTTAAAACAGCATGGAAGATCTATTTACACTGTGATGCCTGACTGCCCTGATAGCCTAGTAAACTTAAGGGAAAGGCTGTGAGGCTGTTCTGCAGTCACCTCTAATTAGGGAGCTTGTATCTGCTACTCTGTTGGTTTTTTTTGGTTTTTTTTTCTGGGGTAACTTTGAACAATGGGCAGTAAATGCTAGAAGTGCAGGTAAAGACAACACTGCTGTGAGATTTTTGTCTCAGCAGCTAAGGGCAATGTCAGCCTACTCCTTGTGAGTGTGAAGCTACAGTGTGTTCTGCATCACTGTGTGGCGTTTCTGTAAGGCGAGACAACAAAGAAGAAAAAAATACCCCAAAATGAAACCCTGACTGACTTATAAAGCTTGTTTAAAAGTGCTAGTGTATAACAGTGTCATTCATGGCCATGTAAAGCAGAAATGCTAAAGTGACCTAAACCAACATTGCTAAGGGCACACAGGTATAAAATTAAAAAAAGATAGTACCTGGGAGAATGTTACACAGCAGTAAGACAAGTATTTTCTCTTGTGGCTGGAAGTAGAGGCAAATAAGTTTCTAGCTGCAGCAACATACTGAGTGGTGCAATAGAGCTTTTCAGTAACCAAATATTAGATCCCACGTCCAGAACAGAATGAGGAATATGATGGGACTGTATCCAACTCTATGCCTGTTTGCTGTATGTGTGGCCATTCAGCTTTTGGGAGGGATGTTAATATCTGAACACAGAATTAATTTAAAGATGTCAGCTGTGCAATCACAGAACTATTATTTATTGGTCCCAGGAAACCATTGTTTGGAGAATGTGACCATTTTCCGGAATTCTCAAATCATTGTGTGTCTGTGTTCACATTGTCTATGTTCACAAATGTTTATGTCTGTGGATACTTAGCTATTGACATATTGAACAATATCAGGGCATTTGTGCTTTTTTAATGATGACTATCAAATGCAGTGTTAATAACAATTCCATGGTTTTGTGTTAGTGCTGCATTTCATTCTGGTAGCATCAGTCAGATTATCTGAAAGAGTTGGGTGCTTTCAGAATTAATGACACAGCAGGAAGACCCATATTCCATGTTAATGGAAACCATGATAGTTCAGTTTCTAATGTTAATTGGGAATAATTTACTGCCTTTGCATTTTACATTGCAAAATGTAGATTTGCAGGCACCAAGAATAAAAGCCACTATGAATTCCAGTAATCCAGTATCCTACTAAACTGCAGCATAGCAGAGAAGTACCTACATGGTGCCAGATAAGAGGTTCATCTGTTGGACTGAGTAATGTTTGGATGTGGAATGTAATGAAGCACGAGAAAAGAAACTAATAAAGGACGGGTAAACTGGTGATCCTTTTCAATGTTCTTCAAGCTTCTGCAACTGAATTACAAATTCTTTGACATATAGTAATGGGGAGCTTAATAGCATTAGTTGAAAGAGCTTAAATTAAGTAATATTTTTTCTCTTTACTATGACAACATAGATTATCAATGGTAAAAGTCACTCTGTCGAGGTACATTCTATTATATAGAAACTGAGATGTTGCTAGGTAGTTTGAGTATTAAGTTGATTTTGAAAATGCGGATGTTGAAAGAAGCACTGCCTGTATTTCCCTTATGAGGCTTCACATTTATCCTGGTGATTCAGCACCATCTACTTATAGACATGAAGTTCTTCTTGTCTGAGCAGAATTTCATGTCCATCTGGCAAGGTACAGGGCAGGATGAAAGCCAGAGTTATGTATGAAAATACATTGTTGAATATGATTGTTGCTCTGAACTAACCTAGATCTTAATAGATCCTGTAGTTGTGAAAATGTATTTTAGTAGGAATCGGTCTGTGCTTTGTCGGAGGTGCGTGATGTATAGACATACATCTGAGATGTACACACATGATAGAATGCTGTGGATTCTCTATGGGTTTAATGTATTGGTCCTAACCATGTGCTGTCTTTTTGTTCTGGTGAAGCATGCACAAGGTACTCTTGATTAGCTATCACTGTTTTAATTATTAACTAGGCTTTACTACTTCAAAAGGGTATTTTCATATGAGTGGCATGTAAGTCACTCTAGAATATGGTCTGTTCAAAGGTGGAGCCACGTGGTTTTAATCTGTAGTTGCCGATCCCATGTTTTAATTTGTTAGAAGAAGAAATATTATGTATGTTCTTCGACAGTGAGACCTACAGAGTAGTCTGTGTAAATTGGATGTAGGGTGCTGGTTTTGATGTGTTTGCAGTTTTTTCTGATAAACCCATAGATAGGGAATGGATTTCTGAGTTAATTTTCAGAAGCACGCAGTGTTTTGCTATTGAAATCAGGGTATCTGTTCATCTAAGTGGTAATGAAATACTAAGATGAGTCTGAGATTTTTTCCATCTTGCAAGATAATGATAAGGAGAAACTGATAATGTATTTGGCATCTTGAGGTCTGTTTTGAAAACTGAAAATATGAACATGAATCATAAAACTTAATATTTTAGAAAAAAAAACTAAGTTGCTCCCTGTGATGAAAATTACCTTTATCCCAGTAAAAAACAGTGAATGTGATAACTCTTGGTTTATTTAGAGAGCTTTTTTGTGCTAGTAATTACTCTTGAACATCATGCTTACAGCAGATGTTTACATATAATGGTTTGGGTTGGAAGGGACCTTAAAGATCATCTAAATCTGACCCCTTTGCCATGGGGGGTCCTTCCACTGGACCAGGTTTCTCAAAGTCCTTGAGAATATTCATGGTAGGTGTTTTTAAAACGTGTGTGCTTGAAATGCCTTTTGGTTTCCTTTAACCTGGAAGGTCTGTCTGTGCCTCGACTGAGAGTCCTTTGACAGTTCTGTTTAGTCTTGTTTAAATAATTACACTTTGGAACCTTTATGTCAATTCAGCTTTGTCTAAAAATAAGCACTTAGCCTCCAGGACAAACACTGTGGCACTTTTCTCCCACCACTCCATCCGCATAAGGTTTTCTTGCTTCTTGCTGCAGGAAGGCTGGGATATTTTGAACTTGATGATATAGCCCAAAATTCTGAGCTGTTATAGATGTCCATTTCTTATTAGACTTCTGCCACGTGTCAGTAACCCTTTTGAAATGTGACTGCATATTTATCTCTGTTTTCTAGTGGAACCTGTCCTGGTACTTGACAGAAACAAGCATCTACAATCGTTAATGCCATAGGGTCAATGTAGCTGCAAAAAGGGTAAAGTTGTGATGTTGTGCTCATAATAAAATTGTCTTCTAAGTTAAAGTTGACGTGACTTTTGGTGATGGCTTAAGGGCAGAAAAATGCCGAGTGTGATTTGCAATACTTGGATGCAAATGTTTTGTTGCTTGCTTATGAAAATATTCTATTTGTTAACTTCTGTCAAAAAATACCAGGCAGAGTTTTGAGAATATGTAGACTACACCAAATTAAATCTTGTGAATATTCTAATTTGTAATTATATTTGGTACAAAGCTCTAAAACATAGGAAATGCCGTTTTGAAGTAAACTTAAGGTTAAGGAAAATATTTGACAGTCTATAAATACATTTTCAAAGCATAGGAAAGCTTAGAATTTTTTAAGGATTGGAAGATGACAAATGGAAAATGCCAGCTTCTATGAAAGTAAATTGCTTTAGTCTGGGACATCTTGATTGTTGAAATGCATGGGATTGAGATTGGGTACTTGAACTTGATATTTTATCCCTTAACATATTCTGTTTAAAAAAAAATTAACCTTGGCTTTGAATTAATTTATTCTGGAGACGGAATCTTTGCAGTTCTTTTCCCCCTTAGGTGTGTTTTAATATACATTTTATATGCCTTGTTTCCAGTGTAAAAAATGCATGTGTGTGAGGAGGAGTTATTATATCAAACACTAGAGAAGTAATTACATGGTATTGGTAATGAATTTGATTGTTAATTTCATGTTTTTACATCAGATGAAGCAGTGTGCTTCTAGCTGCTTTGCACTAGAATGGAGCAAATGCAAAGCAGCTGGAATGTCTCGGAAATGCAAGAAGGTTTAAAGCCTGTGCCTGTTGCCAGTGCAGCCCAGCTATTGTGTGGCTGTGAATCTTGCCCTTAGTTTTCCCTGTGTCCAGAACTCTCCTACTGCTGAGGTGAGTTCAAGACCAGCGAGAACTTGATCTGTGCATTTTGATGGGGACTTTTTTCTTGCTGCTTTTGTGAGTCTTAGAATTGCCACTCCCAGAGTAGCTCTTGTGTGCCAGGGAGGGACTGTGATGTGATATCCCTGTTGAAGATACCAGAGCCACTGGGCTGCCTGTTAGTTACAGTAAAGACAACCCAGATGTGTGTTGCTGGAGATGGTGAAAATGCCTGTATATTATCACTTTGTATCCATGGTCTCAGTCTTTCATCGTTGTATTTAAAATCAAATGTATTGATTTTTTTGGGTCTCAGGAGAGTGGAAGCCTGTTTCTAAATACCTTTCCATCAAGCACAGCCAAAGGATTTTGAATTTTACTAGTGCACAGACAGCTGTGATCTTCATAATTGGTTTGTGTGGGTGTCAGTGTTCAGCTCTCCAATGAAATTGTCAGAAAAGAAATGAGACACTGAATGAGAAGGGAATTAAAGCAGAAAGTTGGCTGTACAGATGATTTAGCAGTAATCTAATGTGGAGCTAATTGGCTAGTATCCAAATTGTGCTTCTGATTGTTTGTTTTCTCTGGGGAAAAATGTTATTGAGTACTAGATGCCTGCTTCCCTGAAGTAAAGTAACATAAGCTTCATGTCTCAGTATTTTGTTCTAACATTAATTTTTATCTTGTATGGCACAACTGTTTCTTATCATGTGTATGGATTATGATATTAAAACTAAAAATGTTGGGTTGTTGTAGAAAAATACTGGCTATGTGTAGGCCAGCAGGAATTTTGCATTTTAAATTACTAGTGCCAGAATTTCACTCTAGGTTATGCTACAGTAGGTGAATTTTTAATGCTTAGCTTTTGGCTGTCATACACAGTATACTCATTAGTCAGCAGAATGCAATAGGGATGTTTCCCCCCCTTCTAAAAAAGTCACGTTACTTAAATGTGCATGGAGTAGTACTGCTGCAGTCAGATTAAAAACTTTGTCTCCAAGGAAAGTCTGCTGGAAGGCTTTAAAGTTAGGCTGAATGTCTAAAGTCTTTCAGTCAAGTTAGGTAATATAACTGAGCAAAAGGAGAGCACTGGAATGGAAGGAGATGTAGCAATTGAATTTTATAGTTTTTTTCTCCATTAAAATATAATTTTAGTTTCTCTTCTTTGTGTTGAGACTTTCCATATGTCAACTGTCAGATGGAAAAGCTCACCAACGTCATTGGGTCTTTCAGGAGTGACCTCACCAGTTTCTGTAAAAGTGTTGGCTTCTACTTTTTACTCTACTTTTACTTACTGGTCAATACCAGTTTTTTGTTCAACAGAAAGCATTTAGAATATTAAAATGAATCCGTTTCCTTTATAATGCTTTCTAAGGTTGTTACTTGCATGAATAATAATGAGAATATGTATGATTTTCATATCAGATCTGTGTAAGATGCTGCAGTTTGTGCAACCTGAGTTGAAATTGTGGGCAAACACACTGCCAAAAATCTTTGGAAATAAGGCAGCTAAAGCACATCAAGGAGACCTTTTTCTGTGGGTTTAAAAACTGAAATATGCTTTAAGCGTTATGTCAAGTGGAGTTCCAGTCTTGTATGCCTTGGCTGCAGCAGAAGGGATTTTGTAGGGATATTTTTTGGGGACTCTGACAGAGCATGGGATGTTTGTGGGGCTGTCAGGACAAGGTGCAATGATAACCATTGTTTATGGCTGTTCTGGAGCAACAAGTGTAGAGTGATTGGTTGGGGCTTTTTGCAAAGATAAATTTTACTGTGCCTGTGGTAAATGTTCATTGCTTATGTTGGTATATTCTGATTTTTAGCTCAACATAAATCAGTATTTTTTTTTTTTTCATAGCAGCCAACACCCACAGTCCAGAGATTTTTTGAAAGTGGCACTACAGATGCATACTTGTGCCTTCATATTGGAATGATGGAATGATGATGCCGTTTTGTGTGTGTGCCTAATGTCATAAGTGCATGTGCTTGTGCACTGTGGCTCTGGCAAAAGTATATGTTTTGTGTCCCATCAAGCAGTGGTGCTTGCCTTAGTTCTTTGAATAATTGCTGTTTGGAAGTAATCAGTATTAACAGGTTTTAAAAATATTTCAAGACTTGTTTAAGGTATGGTTTTTTTTTTTCTTTTTTCCTTTTAGGTGGTCTGGCTTTAGCTCAAGTTCTATTCTTTTATGTGAAATACCTGGTTCTATATGGTGTTTCTGCCCTCCTCCTTCAAATGGATGGACTCAAACCTCCACCTCTGCCTTGCTGTGTGAGCCTGATGCACAGTTTCACTGAAATGTGGAGGTTAGTCATTGTTGCTTTTCAGGCAATTTATTACTGATACATGGCAGTCAGTTAAGAGCATGCATGTGTGTTCATGCTCACATACATGTTTGCCTTCCTGTCCTGGTGCTTTTTCTCTCACTCCCATGATTCATCTTCAGTACTTTTTAAATAAACTTCAACTGAGTGGTTACTTTTTTCACACTGTGGAGGGATAAGGGCAAGTACCTATTTCAGCATTTTCACCCTTTTAATTACCAGAGTTAGACTCAGCCAACCTAAGTTCAGTAATATAGCAATTATTTTTTCCAGTTATCTATTAAATAGTTTGGTTTTCAGTCTGGGTCTAAACCCCACATTTGAGCTTGAAATCCTTCCAGAGATGGAAAATAAATGCTTGATTAATCACCTGAGGATAGTGTGTAGTTATTGTACTTCAACATGTGGAGTCATATGCTAGAGGAAGTCTTAAACGCATTAAAAGTACCATGAAAATGGTACTTGTTTATAAAATAAGATGAATTTCTGGATCTGCTTTGCTTTTAAGGACGTTTCAGCACAATATTTCTTTAAAAAAGTATGAATTTTGAATCTGTTTGCTTCAAATCAGTGTTCACTGAAGTCTTTTCACTGAAAACTGTCTCCCAGCTGGATTCTGCTTAATGTTTAACTTTCACTGAACTTCTCTCCTCCCTTGTTTTCCTTTGCACTATCCAATATTCCTTCAGTCTATGGGATTCTGTGCCCCAGACTTCTAACAACATCTCCCAAATGATTTAGACTTGTCAGTCTTTTAGTGCAGAGGCTTCTCTCCTGTTGTTAGTGCAGAGGCTGTCAGAGCAGTGCTTACTCCATCTTGTCTCTGACTGCTTTGCAGTATGAATAAAGCTTTTAATTTTAGTCATAAAAACAGTGGGCCTGCTGTTATGAGAGTTTTATTGAATGACATTTAATTTTGTTTTCAGCTTGAAGCTAGTTGTTAACAAAAAGGCTTTATAGTTTATAATAGTTGGCAAGTGTAGATCTGAAGTATTGAAAGAAATGCAGCAGGAAAAGAGTGCAGAAAAGAGATGAATTATTAAAAATTACTTGAGCTACAAAAAACTGCTTTGGTTTAAATGCTCTTTCAGTGTTTGTACTGAACTTATGACCTACAGAGTTAATATAGAAATCTGTCATTTTTACCAGGCACTCTCATGAGAACAGCATCTCTTGGCCTGCTGGCCCTTGCAGGCAGAGTTGCAAGCATAGGCAGTTTTTCCCTTTTCCCAGTTCTTATTTCAGGAAATCTGTGTATTGCACTGGAGATGCCCAATGAAAATGAACTTCAGCACAAACACTAATGGCATTGCTGTGCTAGGTAGTTGTAACAGGTCATGAAAAGGTGCTCTGCACCTGCAAATGTCTGGTGTGTATTACAGTAAAAAAACTGGGCATTCCATGAAATATTTGTAACTCTTGTAAGAAAATTGAAATTAATATCTAAGTAAAAAACTTAATTATTTCTTTATAAAAGGTAAAAAAAGTCAGGTGCTGTTATTTGCCTCTTGCCCAATTATTTAATTTATGTCAAGCATTCATTGTCAGAAGTAGTAAGAGTTATCTCACAGATTGAATTTGTTTGCTTTGGATGTTGAAAAGAGTTAATATATACCTGACTTTGCTCTCAAAGCTCTTTAGTAGTAGATTTTTCTGTAGCTGCTGTGTTATGTGTTAAATTATCTAAGAAGTGTTGTGAGTGCCCTGTATTATGATGCCCTTATGCCTTTATAGTTAAACTCTTCAATCACTCTACCAACACTAAGACATTGCACTCTAATGTAGTGCATTGGTTGGTATGTTGTATAGGAATGTGATGTTAGAAGTAGGAATAGCCTTTTTTTCTGAACTGTGTGACTGAACTGGACAAAAAGTTTGCAAATTATGGGTCTAGCATAAAACAAGTGAAAAATGAGGAAAGTAAATGACTCATGTTGTGAAACCTTATTAACCATGACACTTTTCCTTAAAGTTTTAAATACATCTTCTAAATACATTTTCATAGTTTGTGCCTACAAGGACTCTAATGGTAATGTTCCTGACAACTTTATCAGAGTGGGTCAAATTTAAATATTAACAGTGCAATGACTAATTTTAAGCTGTCTAATTTTAAGCTGGTAGAGTGAGATTTGTACCAGACTGTTTTATTTAAATGGTAGTCTGTTAAAGCTTATTAATGACTTCTTAGGGCCAGGCTGGGAAATGGAATGGGTTGGAGTGATCCAGATGACATGGAGTACAGCACTCTTACCTTCTGGCTGGCATCAGGACACTGCTTAGAAAAAAGTGCTTATGTGTGCTTGGCTTAGTCCTTCCCCTTTATGCTGGTATCCACTTGAGAATACTGTCAGAAACAGGGTATTATGTTGGCTGAACTTTCCAAGGCCCAGTATTACTGTTTTTGTCTGAAAGCTTTTAGCAGTGCACATTTTGAAGGAGAGAAAGACAAACATGAATGTCACAATGTAAGGAATGCAAATATGCTGCTAAGGAGTCTTCCACCACCAACTGGTGCCCTTTGAGTATAACAATAAAGCTTTTGATCTGATCCATCCAGACCATTGTCACTTATAGTCAGTGCATGCTGATATAATTCACTGTGATACAGCAGGTTGAAGAGCTTTCAGTCAAGAAGGTAAGAAAGATACCACAGTGTGTCTAAAGTTTTTCTAGAGCTGGAAAGGAAAGCAGGTGTTAAAAAACCAAATCAAGTATTCTGCCTCTCTATTTTTGCTACCAAACAATAAGCCAAATTGTGTCCATTCAAACGTAAAAATAAAAGACTTTAATTAAAAAAGTTATCAACCTTATGGTAGGTTCTCCCTAATTCACATTTAATCAAGACAATCTCTAGAGTCAAAAAATTATCAATCTTGTTTGCTGTCTCAAGACAAATACAGGTGTTGAATGTGTTACTGTGGTTTCATTTTTACCAGGATATCATTAGATTGCTAAATATGCAGCTGCATAGTTAATAAATGCATAATAAATACATTGGTATTCAAAAGCTTTATTATAGCTGTGAAAAGGAGTCTCTGAGCTTCTGATTTCCAGAGACGATAGCAGCTCAGTGGCGCAACCATTTAGTTCTTAATCTCTGCTTTACCTTAAGGTATGAGGAATTAAAACTTAGTTTTTGTCACCAAGGTTAAAAGTAAAGTAATGAATTATGGGAGAAAACCAATGTTTTTGGAAACTTGTGTTTTTAAAGAATTAGTCAAGGCTGATGCTTGCCATACAACTTCTCAGGTGGGAGGATGAGTTGTGTAGTGCAACTGGAAAAGGTTGTGCTACTCCTGAAACTTGCAAATTGAAACTTTAACATGGAAAAATATCCTAGTGGAGGAGTAGTGGTTTGGAAACTACAATAACAAAAGACAGAACGTAACAAAATCCTATATAAATTTTGACATATTGGTAAATTACTTTGGCTATGTATTCCCCAGAGAAACTTGTCAATCTGTAAATTAGGACACCAGTTAGCTCAGCTGCTGTTCATGGAAAAAAATAATGCTTCCATTTTTGTGTTTTATACTATTACTGAGTGTGACGAGTCTTTTTCTGCAAAAATGTTGGACACATTGGTTGGATATGCTTTGCCATGCTGTGGGAACAACGTGTCATAAGCCCTCTAGTTATCTCTGGTCATAGACTGATTTGAAATGTGCAGAAACACAACACCTTGGTGATGCTAAGAAGGCCGGAGCACCTCTCCTATGCAGATGGTTTGAGAGAGTTTGGTTCAGCCTGGAAAAGTGAAGGCTCCAGGGAAACCTCATTGCAACCTTTCAATACCTAAAGGGGGCTTATAAAAACAAGGTAGAGAGACATTTTTATGCAGGCAGATAGTGATAGGACAAGGGAAAATGGTTTTAAAGTGAAAGAGGAGAGGTTTAGATTCAATTATAAGAACCAATTCTTTACTCAGGTGGTGGTAAGGCACTGGACCAGGTTTCCCTGAGAAGCTGTGGATGCCCCATCCCCGGAAGTGTTCAAGGCCAGGTTGGATGGAGTCCTGATCAGCTTGGTCTAGTAAGAGTTGTCCCTACGCATGTTAGGGGCATTGAAACTCGATCTTTGAAGGTCCCTTACAACCCTAACAATTCTGTGATTGTATGACTTCTCTGTTTTTCCATCTTGAAATCTGATCATTCCCAAATATCCCAAAATAATGTGGAGATAGGTTGAGAACAAATTGTGCTAAAACTTGGTGCATGTTTAATATAGGTTAGTCTCAGCAAGAGTAGAGGCTTTTCAAGAAGGCAGGCAGAAGTAGCATATGAAAGGTAGGTTTCACTGTAGACAGTTTTTCATCTAGAATAAAGAAAATGGAGTTGAAGAAATACTGCCAGAGGAAAATAAAAAACACAGTGATAAAGACCTGACCATTTTCAACTACCTTGCTATAAGTTCTAGATTCCACTCGGTATTTAACACCCTGATTGTTGATAGACGAGAGTCTAACATAAGGGAACTCCTGATTTTCTTGCATGCTAAGGGGTGGACTGGGAGAGCTGTGTTTTGCATGTACAGACACACACTTCTATATGAACATGTTAAATTTATGCCATAGATGTTTTAGTGATATCCAGAAAATGGTATCTGGGTTATGATTTGCAAGAACTTGTCTGCAATTCAGTTTAGTTTACCAGCCTTGTTATTACTAAAGATTATTTGCCTGATATGAAAAGAAGTGGTCTGTGTGCAAGGTCTCAGTGAATTGTTCCAAATTATGGATTAGAGTCTGCTGTGGGCTCATCACATTCTTGGCTGTAATGGTGCCATAGAAAAGAAATCTACAGATGAAAATGTAAATTTGCATTTGTCTCTTCCTCATCCTGGTACTTTTTTGCCTACTTTTACTGTTGTTCCTAAAACCTTCCTCTGTCTTGAACCAGTTCCTTGTGTATGCCTATCAAAAAGGACTGTACCAGGGCTTTTCCCCTTTGTTTTGGACTTTTCTGGGAAAAGACAAGTCTAATACTCATGTTATGTGTGAGTGTGAGCACAAGAGATCACTTTGACCACGTGCAGTAATTCTGGAATGATGAATAGGCTGCAAAAACTTACCATCTTTTATTTCTGGCTTAATCTCTTGGTAGTATTTAATTGCCTATTCTTAGTTTGTGGTGAGGACTGGAATAGATTTTAAACAAGGAAAATGGATTTCCTGACCTGTAGAGGAAAAGTAATTAAAGTGTATTTTCACCTGTGCTTCTTGTGGTCTCAACCAAGTTTGACATGTACTTTCTGTTCTTCAGACTTTTGATTTTTTGTAGTGGAATAAATAATTTTGGGAATTAGCTTATTAAATATATGAAGACAACTAAGTTGCTGAAAGTCTTTGTAAAATATCATTAAGGAAATTTAAGTAAGATCAGAAGTAGAGTTTCTGTCAGGGCTTGACTTGGGGAGGCTTGCCTCCTTAAATTCCCAAATAGCCAATGTCTGGCACAGGTTAACACAACCATAATTTTGTGTAACAATATCAACTGTAGCTGTGCTGCAGATCCATGTAGTCAGGATGACATCCCTGCCTCTGGGCTCAGAATGATGTGCCTTTGTGTGGTTAGGGGCTTGTATTCTAAAAAATGATGAAAGGCTCTCTCCTTCTGTTGGGTCTTGTACTGCACTTTTGTTGTGGTGTTTCTGGATAGGCTGATGGATGGTCTGACATTGGAGGCAGCAGATTTTCTCCCTAAATTTCTCCTTCCTGTGAGTTTAGTTTTCTGATTACAACCTGTCATTTGGAAGTAATTGCAGGGCAAAGAGGAAGGATGCTAAATGATAGGTTAAACTTCTTTACATGGCAGGTATCCTCAGGAGTAGTTCAGTTAGCAAGCCTTGAAAAACTTGCATGAGGGAAGGAGAGGCAGGCAGTGAAAAGAAACTCCACATCTCCATCGCATTTTCAAGGAGGGATTCAGCATGACTCACCCAAAGCCTGGTAGAAATTTGAATGGCACATCCAGATCTGTGGCTCACACCTGCTGCCCACCTTGCTGTAGAAAGGGTTGCAGCAGCTGCTTTCCAAAACTGTAGGAAGACCTTCTCTGAGGTTCTGTGCCTGGGGAGAGAATGCTATATGGGGATTGGAGCAGGGGATGCTGGACCAAGCCTACCTGTACTATGACCAGAGAATCTCATTTTTAGTACTATAAATGGCCTAGCAGTCAGCTTCAAGGGGATCAGGTATTTTCCAGGTGATTTGTTTCGTATTTGTCCTACAGCTCTAGACAGCTATGTTTTTGAAAGCACTCTACTCCATGTTTGTGTACTCCATGGGAAGTACTGAGCAGCTAGAACTGAAACACAAGAAAAGGAAAGACATGCTTGTGCATATGTCCTTTTCCTCTGGAGTTTAGGATTGTCTCTTGTGGTATATTTTTACCCCTTGATATGTTCAAAGAAAGAAGTTATCTAGTATGTTGTAGGCTATTTAATTGCAGAATTATTGCATGTTTTTAGTAGTGTGTCGCTGTTGATCCGCTAACAGAGAGAAGAAGTCCAGCTCTTCAGTTTTGCAAAATGTATCTTTTATTTAATTCCAACTTATATAGATTTTCAAAGGTCACTCGGATTGGGCCAATTCAAAACCTCCCCCAGGCCGACTGGCCAGGCTTGAACCATCCATATCTCGAGACACCGTTCCAACAACATCCAAACTTTATCTTTGTTTATGAAACACAGGAAGAAGAGAGAAAAATTTCTCACGGGAAAGGTCTGTGCTCACCACAGTAGTGGAATAACTTGTTTTAAAGTTGAAAAAGAAGTCTCCCTGATTTACTCTCTGTTCTTTGTTAGCTGTGGTGATGCTTAAAGCTGAGTATTGATCTGTGATGTTTCCAGCTAACATATTGCCTGAATATATGAAAGACTCAAGTTCTGGGCTGGTTAGCCATTCTCTCACTGATGGAGACAAAAAATTTAACTGCTTTTGATGTCAGCTGAATTAGCACGTGCTGCTGTTATCTACTGTACAGTTCAATTTGCTGGTTATATTAAAGATTTTAAAGGCTCCTTGAATCTCTTCAATAGAGAAAAAAAATCTGTTTTTTTTGGAGTGTAAAAGGAGGTGTAGTAATGAGGCACCCTAATTCTCCTTGGGTCTAAATAACATAATCATTGGGAATTTATTTGTGTAATGACTGCATTGTTACTGAAATTCGAAATTGCTGGGATTTTTAACAATCAAGCTAAGCCCACCTACTGCTCTTCATCTGTGAAGCCCATTCTTCAGTGTATTGGATGAGCTCTGCGTAGATACAAACTATTACTGCTGCTCACATTTGGCAAGCAGCACTGCCTGCTCACAACTACTGCAGAAAATGAGTAATGGCTGTTAATAAAGTTGTTTGCTCTGTTTGCAGTAAGGATAGAGATCTCACAGTAATTGGACAGTCCCGCTGCAGTGCGGGAGTCTTACGTGACAAAGACTGAGGGAGAACTTTCCCTATGGGAGTTTGCCACTAATGGGCATTACGTTTCATCCACTCTCCATGAGCTACCACAGGCTTTTGAAGAACTGGGGAAGGTATAAAATTAAAGTAATATTTCTTCTGAAGGGTTGTAGGAGAGATTAACAGAATACAAATGAGACTTCTCTTTTTAAAAAAGTGTCTGCTGAGCTGTATCACCAAGATCCAGTTTGATTGGATAAGTGAGAAAGAGAACTTATTTTTTATTTTAAAGCCTCCCAAGTAGGCAGACTTGTGTGCAATTTTACATAAACCCTGGCACTGGCTGATGCCTGCTGAAGGTTCTGCTTCTCTTTCTGGCCTGAAGATTACAGGGTTGAGGAGGAGTCACTGCCTACAATTATTAAAACTTTCTTTAGGCTTTCTGATATAATACAAGTTCTGCTTTTAAACTGAAATAAAACAAAACATTTTAAGTCGTGGATACAATTTGTTGGCTGGAGGCCACTAACATTGTGAAGTATTTTTCTGTGGTCCTCAAAAGAGCTATCTCCTTGAGGCTGTCTTATTGTAAATTATTTTTACTATGTAGGAACTCCTGCCTGAGTTCCCAGCTAATAATTGAAACTGTGCAGATGAAGCTTTGAGACTTACTAATAGTTTCTACTTGGAGGTGAAACTGTGTCTAACAAAATGCCCACCAAAGTAGGACTGTATCCTGCATTATACAGACTGTCCAAAGTCAGTCCAGATATATTTCTGCTTCCTTTGAAATTCAGTAAGGGTTTTGTGCTGATCCCGTTTGGGTCAGGATTTCACTGTGGATTTCTACCTTTCTCATGAGTATAGGAAGCGCTAGGCTCTCCCTGTGATGCTATGCAGCAAATACTTGCCAAGTAAAATGTTTAGGTCTTTGCCTTAAAGTGATCACACATTTTCAGAGGACTCTTTCTATGAATTCAGGGGAACGTTTGTGTATTGGACATATTGGTGCTGCAGAGCACTAACTGCACTGAGCAGGAACCTCTGTATGGAGGTATCCAGCTCAGGCAGAACACAGTGACAGCTTTAGTTATTCTAATAATGGAGGAAACCGAAAGGCAAGGTTGGTGTACTACTGAATCATTCCAAGAATAAACAGAACAGAGATTCAAAGTGTTTCATCCAAGTACGAAGTGTTAAAATTCCAGCGTGTCCTTAAGCAAGTGTCAGAGAATGATAAAGATATCTTCATGTATATAGAAGTCCTGCTTATTATTGCTGTATCAAGCAGTTTGTCAAAGATATGATGTGGAAGCATTTGACAGTCGTAGTATTTTTTCTTTCAAATAGCATAGATTTTTGTTTTTACTCTAGCTCCATTTTTACATTGAAATAAAAGCAAACTCTGTTGCATATGGTTAAAGTCAAAGCTTCCAAACAAAGGAGAGGGTCCATTGGAGACTGAGATCTAGGCTTAGCAAGTTCTTAAGATTGTGATGTTTAAAAGAACATTGAATTCACTTAAACAGGAATTTTATCATTAGATTGAACTATGATTTTTTTTCTGTGTTGCATGGTAAGTATGGACATGCATAGAAAATGGTAGGATTTGCCAAATGGTAGGAATGCCAAAAGAGCTCCATATATGCATTTGTTCCCAATTCCACTACTATATCAGTGGGCAGACTAAAATCTGTATGTGGATGGAATTCACCAAGTGTCTTGCACAAATTGAAAGGCTGATCTCAAAAATGAGAGCTTCAATAGCATCCTTGTATGTGGCAAGAGTCTCCAGAAAAATGTTAAAATGTGACTTTAAAGGCTTGGTGTCCAAAAGTCTATGCTATGGTTTAGGTAATAGATATTGGACTGGGCTGCATTTTTCATCAGGCATCTCTCAGTCTTCATTTTAAAAACTAATAACTCTACATAATAGTTGCTGTTTAAGTGACTATTTTCAGTTTGTTTACTGTATTTATCTCTACTGCAAAATATTCTGTGACAATTTAATTGTTGTTTTTCTATTTGCACTTGTGCATCAGCTTTCTAAATAGCGTGCTCAAGTATGAAGGCAGTTATGTTATTTAGAAGGGTTGTGCTGATTGTTACTGAAGAGACAAGCGTTACCTGAAATCTACACCTTTATAGCAAACTTGCAGAAAACTGAATCAATGCAAACTATGGACAGACAAAAGTGTCTTTTAAAAATACAGATGGCTTTCCCAGATGTTTATTTAATAATGAAGATGATGGTGAATCAATTGGTAGCAGTCACTGCTTGAAAAATACTTATTCTGTTTGGTAGGCTGTACCCCCCTCCAGGGGATTTGCTTTAGCAAAGTTTTATAGCTCATTGAGACATTAAATAATAGTGCTTACAAAACCTGCATATAGACTTCGCTATCTGCTTTCTTGTTAGTAATATAACTCTTCAGACAAGACTCTAAAATGGTTTCAGATTCACATTGCACACTTGTAATTACTTGAAATGTGGAAATATTCATCGTTAAGGGATTGCCTGCTGGGGAGGCTGTCACAGGCAAAATTGGAGAAAAACCCATGAGCAGATATAGGAGAATCCAGAAAAATAGTTCTGGGGAAAAAGGGGAATTCTTTTACAGGCTTTTGGGCATCCCTGCTGTAAGATATTGCTTGAGAAGAAGGGACAATGAAGGAACTTGAGTTTGTGTCAGTGGAAGCAGGTGTCATTCAATGACTCCTCTGTCTCTGGTGCGAAGTATTTTGGTGTGGGAGACTTGGTCTGCAGCTCACTGGCTAAATGTCACATTTATTTGCAAAGACAGTTCTTGCTTTGCAAATAAAGTATTGGAAGTATGTCAAAAGGGAAGTACTAGTCCTGCAAACACTTCTGCAATTAAATAGGACAGGCTACTCTGAGGCTACGGGAATGAGTTTGACTTTCTTAGTGTCAAGTTTAGCCATGTTTTAAAAGGAAGGGCCAAGAACCATTGTTGAAATAATGCAGCACCTACAGTGCTGTTTTTATGATGTGTTGAATACCCAGAATACTGAAACTGTAATAAATAACGCACCTGTTGGATTTCATCACTGCCATAAAGGGCAACCAGGCTGATTTGAAGAGATTTAAGTGCAATTATATTGTTTGCTCTGTCGAAGTCCAGTCCTGCTTATAGAAATTTCACCATTCCTTTCTGCATTCAGAAGTGTTTATGTTCAGTGGCAACATGACTGTTTTTAAGGTGTCTGGGATATTTCTGTCTGCAATGCAGTGCAGTCTCTGGGTACACAGTGTCACATTTGCCTGTCTCCATCTGTGTTACTAACCTTTTTTTTTTTTTTGCAAATGGTAAACTATCGACATAGGTCTACTCCCCTGAAGGTAGGGTCCTGAGTAAGAACCAGGCCACTGGCTGACTTTGGGTGGTGATGTACTTACTGCTTGCAGTGAGCATCTTTCTGAAGTGCATGGTTAAGCCAAATGCTTCCCAGTTTATGCTGCATATTGCATGATTTGCTGTACCTTAATTTCAAGAGCAGTGTGCAGCCCAGCAGTCCTGGGGAGGAACTGACAGAAAACAAAGCTGTACTGGTTTCTCTTCAGCACATGGCTTAAAAATATGGATGTACAAAATCAGGGTTGGGCAATTCAGATTATTGCAATTAGTTTCAGAAAATATGACTCTAGTAGTTGTCTTGACTTTAAATTGATTCTTATGATCTTGGCATGTGGTCAGTACTTACATTTCTTTATATCATTGTAAATCATTGGGAGTAAGATCTTGCAATCAGACCTTGTGAGATCAGGGTTTATCCATCGTACTGGGATTGTGAATTGTAGTCCTTAACACAGCTAATGAGTAGCAGTTTTCATCTAGGCACCTGTGGAGTAAAGTCCTTAAATACCATAGGCTGACATAACTTGGTTGAATATAAAAGCTGTGTACTAAAAGCTGACACAGTTCCTCTGTTGAGGAACCAGCATTTAGATCTCAGTTAAAGGAAGGTGCAGCTTTGTGTATAGTGGGGCTATAAACAATCCATTGGATGCCATGTGCTTACAGTTTTTACATTTTCCTCCCATCATCCTTGTTCTAAATAAAAATTTGAAGACAGGTTGTTGCATTATGCATTTAGCTTTCAGAGCAGGAACTGCATGTCTGAAATAATTTTGAAAGCTCTGCCTGCAATCATACATCTTTCACCTGCAGGTACATTTTCAAAGATTGTGTTTTGGAAAAGGACTTTATTGGTTTAGTGCACGTATATTATTAGTCACCAATCAGTAGTTGATGTACTGGGAAAAGACAAGTTTGATTATGAAGGATTGTATGTATGATGTTTTGTTGAATTTTATCACACTAGAGCTTCCATGCTAAACAAAAGCATGAAAGTTGTGAGCAGAACTGTGATTCAAAACTCTCCTTTAGAGGAGCGGAATTAGGGATGCTTTGATAAAGAAAATAGCTATCAAACTGTCTGCACTGTGTAACATGATTGTGAAATTGAGGTTAAATATCTCTCCCTTTTATTATTCCTTTGGCTCGTTAAGATTTTCTCTGTTCAAAGACCATTACTGTTTTGAGAAACTAGATGTTACTTATTTCTCCAAAATTTGAAATACTATATGGCTATTGACATTTGAACAGTATAGAAGATTTAACTGGTAAATAATTTATTACCCATGTTGCTGTGGATATCCTTTCTCTTGCTATTTTAGATTTTAAAGAAAATGTTTACTTTGAAAAATTGTGCTTATTATAGGATTTCTGAAACTTATGCAACTGAGGCATTTGTGAAACATATGTAACTGAAGCACCCTAAGTTGCAAAAACTACCAGCTAAATCCAGTGTTTTGCAGGGAACTTCAGGATTTAACAACCTGTGTGGAGTTGATTATAAACTTTGTTGTAATATCAAGTAAATATGGGTGTATTTTATAGGCAGGAGGTAGTCCTGTCAGTGTCCATATGGCAGGTGTAACTCTGTGTTGATTGTGGTGGACACTGCCATGCCGCCTGATGGCTGGAGTCCTCTGATATTGAAGGGATCACTATGTATGAATTTTTTAATGCAAATACAGTTTGATTATTTGTTCTTATTTCATGTAATAAAGTTGCTTATTTCACCCCTAAGTTGCTGTCTTAACACTGCTATACAAACCCTCTTTACCCCTTTTATCATTTTCATCTGAGAATGGAGGGATTGCATCTGATACATCTGTTTCCATTGCTACTTCACTATATTTTCACTTCATTTGTTGACTTAACTGCAGTATCTAAATATGAACAAGAAGAATAGTCAAAAGTGTCTGTGGTAGTGTTTGGTCAAAACCAGTCTCCTGTAATTCTTTCTTTCAGGGTTTTTGCCTTGCAGAGTGTTTCTATTCATTATTCCATGAGTATGTACGTGATATCCATAGCCTTAAGTAATGCAACCATTTCTCCCATTTACAATTTGAAATTGTTCAGCCTTTTCATTCTTGATACTGTCTTGAAGTGTCTTTAAGATCTAGCTGTACACTCAGATGGTGCTGTATAACCTCAAAATTCTGTTAGTCATAGTGTAGTTATATCTTAAATAACTGCTTACGTTGTTCAGAATTCAGGATCTTGGGTAGACTGTTGAAATGTATCAGTACAAAATCAAACAGAGGAATAATGGGCTCTGTCTGTGTATGCTGAATTATGTTCAGTGAGGCTCTGATAATTTTTCCTTCATTTCATTTATTTTAATAAATTGGTTCTATGCATGTTCATTTGTAATATTTATTAAAAATATTTCCACAAAATATTCAATAACTAAAACCCCTATGAAATAAACTTACAAAACTTTTCTAATAGCAAGTGTTTTATGCCAATTTTATATAAATATACGTGTATAATATTTTAAATCTATTGGAAAGATTGAAGAATGAGGGAAAGCATGGCATGTCATGGCATCTACAGGAAACTGCCTTCTTTTCCGTCCCATCTGAACCCCCTCTCTGTCAGCTCTGTCCACCCCAATCTCCTTCAGCTCTGATCATCTCAAGTTAGCAGGCCCATTCGCTTTCCATGCTTGTGGTAAGCCAGGTCCTTTGGCTTATGGTTCAGTGTCAAAAGCAGTGATATTTTTATGTTCCACATCCCTGTCCACAAGAGGCTCAGTGGGTGTGTCCCGTCAGAGATTAGCAGATTTGGTCATTCCCATGGAGAATGGCTTGGAGAATTTAAAAAGATGAGCCTGGCTGAAGATGTGCAAGATGGCTGTTCAGCATACAGCTCTCCTGAAACTCTGCAAATTTCTTCTTCTCCCCATCCCAGCACAAACATGCTGAGTGCTTGGTCCTAGGAAGGAAAGGTTTTCAGAGCTATAAATACAGACTGTGTCCAGCTCCAGTACAGAAGACTGTCTGTACAACACAGAATATTTCAGTTAAGAGAAGGAGCCAAAATAAAGTATGTATCCAGGCACGAGGAATGCAGAAAGATAACTGGATGCACTTCATGCAGTTTAATTGCACAACAATATAACAATAAGAGAAAAAGGGGAATGATTTCATGAAAGGCATGTGGAAAATACAGATTTAATGATGACTGGGTACATGTTCCTGGCAGAATGCTTTTCTGTTGCAAGGCAGCTTTTCTGTGAAAAATTCACTTTTCCTCTCTGTGTGCTGAACAAGTGGACTTCCCTTCCCTGTTAGCTCCTAGAATTTCTGCAGCTCATTATCTGTCTGCTGTTATCAGGATCCCATTAACTATCTGAAGTTTTCTCTTGCTCTTTCCATTAGAAAGCACTCTGCAAGCAGTACTGTCAAAATAAAACTGTTGTACTCAAAATGACCAACTAGGTTTTTTGGAACAGAATGCTCAAGAGCTTAGTATATGCTAAAACGTTTTCTGTCTACCTGAAATGTAAGCCCATTCCAAAGAAAGTCCAGCACTGGGAATAAGGCATTTGCATTTTCCAATTGTGCCATTATGAACAGAATCTGGGGTTATATGGATAGTTCCATAAAGGTGGCACATACTTCGGATATTAGGTAAATGCCTCAAATCAGCAGATACCTTCCAGCAGAGTCAAGGATTTGCTAGTACATTGTTCATGAGCTTGGTTCTTCTGAGTTATCTGAGGAACAGAGGAACCAGAAAAGGGGAAGAAGCACAGACTGCTACTGCCAATGTATGCTGTTAGGGCTCAAGATTTCAGACATGGTTCTTGTAATTTAATGTGATCTAACTTGTACTTACTGTCAGAAGTCCTCAAAGTTAATTTCCTTACCGAGGTGAGTGGAACACACTTGCAAGGTCTGCTTTTTGATATATTCTATATCTGAAGGAGACATAAGGGGTTTTTTGGATGATTCTTTATCATGAAGAGAATTCACAGCAGTCCCTTGCGTTTTAGTGGAGTACAGAGGAGAAAAAGGGAAAAAGATTGCACAGCAGTTTTGCACAGAGGATATACTTGCATATGACAGAAAATGTGCTGGTGACCAGGATGCTTACACTGTTTCCAGTTACAGTCTATACACAATTTATGGTTTATATGGGTTATAATGGTCTGAATGTTAATACTTTATTGAATAAATACTCCTGCAAGGAATCTGTGAGCTTTTTGACATGCATGTAAATCTTTTCATATGATGATAATCTTAGATTTCATATGTCATTACAGAAAGGAAATTGTGTCTTATACTTTTGCTCTTTGGTTTATCAATTCTAGTAACTTCATATTTGGTATAATTGTTTTGAAATACAGTGTACAATAATTGACAGAGTAGTATTTTTTAATAACTAAAATTTGGTGGATTTTTTTTTCTTACAGAAGTTTTGACGTTGGGCTACATCGCTTTCTGGTCAGGTAAGCTAATAGTTATTTTGAATTGAGATTCCATATTGCTGTGGTTTAACCTCAGCTGGCAGCCAGGCCCCATGCATGCTCACTCCCTGCATTGGGATGGGGAGACAATTGGGAGGTAAAACTGAGAAGAGTTATGGGATGATGTAACAGTTTAATAGGGTGAGCAAGAGCCACACATACAAGCAAAGCAAAACAAGGAATTCATTCACTCCGTCGTGTGTCATGGTGACTTGGGAAGACTTAACAAATCATGAGGCTGAACATCCCCCCACTGCTTCCCTTCTTCCCCTCGCTTGGTACACCAAGTGTGACAGTGTATGACATAGGATATCCCTTGGGGTCAGCTGTCCCCACTGTCCCCTCCATCCCCTCCTCTTCTATACCGCCAATCAGCTCGGTGGAGTAGTGTGAGGAGTAAAACAGACCTTGATTGTGTGTAAGTGCTGCTCTGCAGTAACAAAAGCATCCCTGTCTTTTCAGCAAGGCTCTTCTCAGCACCAATCCAGAACACAGCCCCTTACTAGTTACTATAAAGGAAACAGACACTATCCCAGCAAAGACCAACAAATATGTCTGTTGTTATGAGTAAACATTGCTGCGTGAATTCAGTGCTACTTTATACTTCCTATGGCAAGATCTTCTTTTGTCTTCTGTTTATATATTTGAAAAATTTTAGCTATTTGTCTTGGATATCTACTCAATGTTACTCTCTAAGGAACCCCTTCAGGAAAACTTGAGTCAGGAAATTTCAGCGGCTGTGAAAATCTTAATTTTCCTTGTACTGAAGAAAAGATTTTAAAAACTCTTTTCTGCTGGTAACTCTAGTACCTTCATACCTTGTAAAAAAGGCTTGAATATTATAGAAAATTACGAATGTAGAGGGGAGTCCCATATTCTCAATAGAGAAATGAATTGATTCAATGCATGCAATGGACCATGTTCTGAAGATGAACAAGGAAAGTGGAATCTTTTGTTTGGGTGCTTTGGTTGATGATATTTGGAGGAATGAAGCAATTAAAGCAGGGTGCTTCAGCAAGAAAAGGGAGGTTAATGCATTTGAATTCTACACTGAGAAACTGTTTTTTGCTGTTTAGACTTTTTTACGTAGGCAAAGTCACAGGTGTTCAGCAAAAACATGTTTGCCTTCGTTTTTAATAAAATACCTATTACCATCTAGCGATCTTTACAAAGAAGTATAGTGTGTACTGTGAAAGGTGAATTTTTCTGTGGTCTTTGGGCACTTAGAGAACTAATTCTATCAGTTATTTCATCCACGAAATTTTGCAGTCTATCACTGAAGGATTCTACCTTGGAAGAATGAGCCCAGTATGTATGAGCCAGAGTATGCTGTTTGGGTGCCACCGTAAGGATCAGGTGGTGTCAGCCTTTCCTTAAGTTGTCTTTCCTGCTGAACTCTTTATTTTAGGCTACTTTGTCATATTTCCTGCATAAAGACTGTCTTAAGCCTTCACACAGGAGTCCTTGTGGCTTTTATGCAGTGGGTTTTGGCACCAGACATGAGATCATACAAGCCTAGGTCACAGGGAAAATCAGTTTTTTTTTAAGGTTGCACAGGCCAACCCACTTCTCATAACCTTTGAGCAGTAGACTTTGTAATGTCAGGTTTACTTTGTTTATTTCTTTGTGTGTAACATTACAGTGTTTAACAGATAGCTGTCTTCATTAAAGGCATAGTGTCAGTATTATTGAATGTATTTGTATTTCAGTGTGGTTTAGAGTTTGTAGGCAACTGAATATATACAAGTTCTGGTATCAGTTCTACAAAATGAGTTATAGCTATATTTTGAAAAGCAGATTTTGTTTTTAAATAATTGTCTGAGAAATTGAAATCATCATATCAAGACATATTATAAAATATGCTATTTTGTAAAGGAAATGCAGTGCCCAAGAAGGGCTCCTGGGAATGTGTACAACTATTTAACCAAGAGTAGAATCATGGCAAGCATTTATGTACTAAGTTTGAGCCCCGATAATGCTTCTGTTTAAAATATTTTCATTTGCTTTATACAAATGATGTAATAGGATATTATTTTCTCAGCATCACTTTACATCCCAAGGAGATGCAGTATTTGAGTTGTATGTTTGTGTGATCCTGGACTGCAAACAGCCATGGAATTGGAATGAGTTGAATGTCATCTTTGACTAACGTATCATTTTTTTAAAGCCAGCTGTGCCCTGTGCAGTTCCTCTTCTAACCTTAGCCTAGACATTTTCTGTCTGCTGCCTTCCTCTGTTAACTACTTGGAGAGCCATCATCTGCTTTCTCTGTAACTGTGCTGCTAAGGAGGAAGTAATTTTCCCTTCTGTTGTGCCAGAATGAGTTTTGCTTGGTGTTTCCCTAGCTTAAAAAAAAACAAATCCTTTTAGTAGGTGACTTTGGAGCAGGAAACAGACTTGGTGTTAATCTCTTCTGTTGGTCTGCCTTGTGGATTTTAGAAAGTAACTGCCTTTTTTGCCTAGACAGCCTTTGCTCCTGAGAACTTGCAGTTTATCGTCCGTGTTCATAAAGTATCTGTCATGCATAGTCCTCTTCACAGTTTTCATTTCCACGTGTAGGAAAGAAAAAAACTCTGAACTCAAACAAACCTGAGTTGCAGGAAGCATTGAAGGTCTATGAGCTGGGATTTGAAATGCACAAGAAATTTTATTGTTTTAAATATAGTGATGCCACCCTGCCACAGAACAGGGAACCCAACATGACACTTGCAAATATAAAATGTAGGGCCAACAAAACTAAAAATAGTCTCTGCTAAAAGGACAATCTGCCTAACTAAATGCAGGAACCAGGACTGTATGTACTAGCCTGGCATACACAGTCAGTGGCTTCCCCAACGGAAGCATGACACAAAGTATTCCAGAGAGTTACAACTACACAGATTTCCTGTGTTCTTAGTAAAAAGTAAATAGAAAATAATTTCTGTCAACCTATCTATCTGTGTCTTGTACTGTGCTTCTGATACTGTTTTCAAGATAGCTTGGAAAAGTTTAAAAATCCTATGTTTTCACATGTACTGTGGATAGGTACATATTATACTGTGATGGCTAATAGTGTGTTGTTTGCTGACTTGGACTGAACTGAATTCTGGGACTAGATTTTTAATCACTGCTTGCATTCTGAAATCAGGTGGTGTCATGGAACTCAAATTTGTGAAATTGCAATGTGTGCAAAGTGCAATTGAGTGTGTAGGGTCTGGGTTTTGAACCTTTGTTAGCTGTACCATCATATCCTGGGATCCTGGAAACTCACTGGGGAAAGATTAGTACTTTTCTGATGAAAACAGGTTTGATAGTACTAATGAAAAACATACTACTATACTTGGAAGGTCATTTGCCCACTGTTTTCACACAATGATATACCAGAATCTATTTGTTACTACTTGTAGGATTGCCAAAATGATTAATCACATATTTAAATCCCATGAGTACTCTACAAATGTAGTAATAGTTTTCCAATGTGACTGCAGGAAAAACAACCCTTTTTCTCCTAAATCAGAGCATTCTCAGAATGGAGCAATAGGGGTATTTTCAGAGTTAAAAATTTATATAAATAGCCTTTAGTATAGCAGTTTAGAGGGGAAAGAGTAAGAGAGGATGCCTGTTGCTCTCTGCTCACTGAAACTATTTTATCCTGGCATTTCTTCCACTGCTGAGAATAGGGCATTGGATGAAATAAAATTGTGAACTTGTGGGAATATTTACTGTCCTGATGCCAAGCAGTGCTTCCTTTAGGACAGCACTGATGAGGGCAGTGGGGAAGAATGACAGTTCCTGCAGGCATGATTCTTTTGAAAAATCTCTGCGCTTTCAGCACTGCTGTGCCTTTGAAAAAGTGTGAATCATACTCATTTCAGTACAGATGTGGCTTTCAAGAAAGCTGCAGGACCAGGCACCCCTGGTGTCTCCAAAAGGCATCCATCTGTTAGCAGGCTCTCAGCTCACCCCATGGTTTGCAATTACTTTAGGTTGTTTAGAGTTGCAGGTTATTTAGGTTAGCTCAGTCCTGGGTGCAAAGGTATTCTGAATACAAAACTTGAAAATCACCCTCTTTTTTAGTTTTTTCAGGTAAAGCATGGCATAGTTTATCTCTAGGGCCGAAATCTACAGTGTGGTGACCTCTTCTGATTTTTAGTTTGGAAAAGGGCACCTCTGTGTAAGGGCAGAATGGTCCCATGGTGAAAGAGGGGTTTAGGGTTCTAAGGTATGTTTATGAAAAAGAAATGGAAAAATATGTTCATCATCTGGCTCAACTCCTGTATTTACTGTGGAATACCATAGGATCCCACATCTTCAAGCTGTCCCAAGCCAAAGAAATCTATGCCCCTGCTTAAAATAAAACACCAAGCAGATATTTTTATCACTGTTTGTGTTGAAAAAACCCCACAAAAACAACCAACCAAAAAACCCCAACAGAATCCCAAACAACAAAAAACCAAACACACCCAAAAAATGCCACAATAACAACCCCCAAACTTCTGAGCTTCCCCTGCTTCAATGCACACAAGTCTTGGAAAATGAACATGTGCTGCAGCAGTTCTCTAACCCCCTTGCTAGGTAAGCTAAGTGGTAATTCTTGGCTCCAACAGCTGGACACAGGATTCTGTGTGAGGTTCAGTGTAACACATGGCCCTCTCTTGGGAACCAAATACCACTGCTACTGCTCTGCAGTCTCTGCTGCTTTTTGGAACATAGCTGCCCACAAAATACCACAGATGATCTAATATGCTGTAGCTGGGCCAGGCAGCACAGTATTAATGAGATTTTTCCTTTTCTCCAGCAGCATTAAAAAAGTATGTGGATAGACACCTATTCCAAATGAGGTTAATCCTAACCAGTGTTGTCAAAGCTTTGTACTGCTTTACCTGAGAGGCCTGGATGACTGGTTGGAGCAGATCTATTTGACTTTTATGTGTACCCTCTGTCTATGGGAGACCCGCTGACTAAACACACTTTTCTTTAGTACAACCTGTGGTATGTCTATGAGAATTTTATGTATCTATCTCATTTTTCTCACTTAGATCAGTGCTGGCACAAAAGTGCAGTATTGATTAAGTAGAAGTGTGTCTGGATGAAGGAAACCAATTTACATCTATCTGTAATCATCAAAGTAATGTGGACAGTAAAAACTGCCAAAAGATGCAAGTGATGCACTGCATCATTCCACTTAAATCTACTGATAGGCTTCCTGGGGGAGGATCCAGTGATGCTGGTAATGTGTTTGTCATGTGCAGGTAGGACCACTGTGTGTAGAATATGTGTAACTGCTGTGCTTGCATTCTGCTTTGGGTCATTTCTGCCTCCAATCCCTAGACTTTAAAAAAAGCAAGGAGACTAGGAGGGTATGAGACTCTAGTAAGTATTCACTAGTCTTGAATTCCTTGGTTCTCTGTACTCCTCTGGAGCAGTGCAGATAAAACCAGTGGGTATAGGAGAAACAGTGTCTTCAGTCAAGGGTGTCCAGCTGTGATCCAAGGTTCTAGACCAGAGTAACATGGAAACAGGCGCTTTCCAGAATACCTTGCAAAAACATCCCTTTGGAGAAGAAAGCCTGCTGGAATAATGTCTTCTTAGCCAAGGAGCTAAGAACAAAAGGCGATTCTTGCCATCTTCGGCAATCTTGTGACGTAGGTATGATGAGCTTGAGACAGCTTTTGTGGAGATTTACATGAAATTTTGTGATTGTTAGCATATATTAAACCTAAATTTGTAGTCTTGTTGGTAATAAATGCGTTTGTAATAATCAGTAGATGTGATTGAATTGGCTTAGTGTCTAATTAAACGTCATTTTAAGGTTAAAGCATTTATTTCATTGCTGTGGAGAGGTAGTGGTATTAGCTTAGAGAATTCTTGCTTTTAAATTTACTTTCATTATGGGGCCTTAGGGTTTCTGCAAAAATAATTTTAAAGTTTTAAAACAGAAGAGAGCAGCAGCTAATCCATCCATAGAGACCTCTGCATGGAGAAGTTGAAAAATATAGCTCTTTTTATAAAATACTGCAGTTACATCCAGCTGCATTGCAGACTCCTGTGAGCTCTGCTTTCAGATGTGCTGGAAGTTTTGCAATGTTTGCTGTTGTCTCCAATTTCCGGATGGGTCAGCACTGGTCTAAATGTGTTCCTGTTGAAAGCAGTGATAAGAGCGAAGTGGTATTAAGATAAAGAAAACAAAAAAACTCAATAAAAACCAACAAGCTGGGCAGTGCTCGGGGTCTTCTAAAATATTCCAAATTTCAGACCGTCATGACCACTGCTAAAAGTCTGTAACCAAACTCCTTTAGGTTGCATTGGGAGGCCCTGTGACTGTTCTTTGTGTGTGTGTATTGGGTACAAGTGTAAAATGTACAAGTGATCATGATGTATAAAATCAGCTGGGGTGTCTGTCTTAGAGTGGGACTGTGTCTGAAATACCTCATTTGTTTTAAAACAAGCCAACTTAAAAAGCTTGATGAAACAGTAATAAAGACTGGGTGCTAAATTGCTTTAGAGCAACTGTGGTCACTCGAACACCTTCTCAGAATGAAACCTTTTATTTTTTTAAAAGAGCAAACAATCTTGTTATATAATGAATTAGCATCGAACATGTTGCAAAAATAAGGCTGGGGTTTGTATAAACAGAACTGAATCTTTATGTAAATGTTATGTAAATGTGACATTTAACTTAAACTGTTGGAGTGGGGAAGTCGGGATTAACAATGTACAGATCTCATCATGTTTATGTGTTGCAACTGTGAATTAAAACAGTTTGTTATTTTTGTTGCAGGGTGTTTGAGTTACTATCCATGAGTAAGAAATACACTGTGAAACGTGAAGTATTTAAAGTTTCAGTTCATGCTACTTTTAAATAATTTTACCGAGTATTTTAACAGAGCTGCATCTAAGCAGCTAAGGTTGCATTCCCCTGTATTGGAAGAAGGTGTGTACCCAGCAGTCTTGAACCACCTGTGACTTTAAGGATTCTGAATTCATTCTTTGTATAGTACAAAAAGTTATGTCACAGGAACTTTTTGTCCTTGACTGTAAGTGCCAGAATTTAGCTGTAGTGTACACGTGATTTCAGTCTGAGGGACTTTGCATCTTTTATAGAGGAAGCAGTCTGTATTTCAGAGTCACAAAAGTGAATATATAAAAAAATCTTGGTTACATAAGAAATATTTTTTATGTATTACTTTAACTTCCACCAAGTACTTCTAGTTAAAGCTTAACCTGTATGAAGTTTCTTATGACCTCGAGTAGAAGTTTGCAGAAATGTGCTTAATTTTGTTTGCTTTTTGATTAATTCTTTTGTCTTTTACCCCTTAATGTTGTCTTTTTTTTCCCCTTCTACGTGTGATCCATATTTGTACTTTAGCATGCTAGGAGACATGATTACAGCTTCTAAATAGGAGGATGAGTCTGGTATAAACTTCAGTCTCAAAGTTGTTCTGTTTTAGATGGGTTTCAGAAACCCACATACTCTTCGTAGTGGAATTGTTAAGACGTAGAGCAGAGCCAGAAAAAAAACAATATGAAAAGAGTACTCTTTTCTATCCCAGCTGCTGGTAAATTAGTTGTATGCAGCCCAGTAAATGACATCGCAGCCAGCACACGCCTCAGACTCAATCTTAGAGCCGCAGCGGGGCCGGCAACAGAGGTTGCCGTCGATCCTCCCGCCCTGTGTTTCCTGCCGCGTGCGGGGGAAGATCAATCCTTCCGTGCCGCCGGCTTTTCCCTTTCTGCCTTGCGGCTGCTCCGCGCCCTAGGGAAGCGGCGGGAGCAGCTTCAAGTCCCGGGCAGGAGCTGCAGGAGCGGCAGGGCTCCCGCAGGGCTGCGGCCGCGCTGTGGCGGTGCCGCCGGGGGGCGCTGCTGCCCGCTAGCTCGGCCCGGCGGAGCACTGCGGAGCGGAGCTGTGCGCCGGGAGCGGCTGGAGCTGCTGCGGCTGGAGCAGCTGCTGCTGGCAGCACCCCCGGGCTGCGCAGCTTGTCCTGCCGCGCTGCGCTGCTGCCTCGCTATGCTTGGACGGGGATGGCACTTTGCTCTCTCTGGAACGTCTTCTCTGCACGGCGGATGTTTTGGGGAATGTCGTGGGAGTCCGTGAGGCTGCCTGTGTGTTTTTTTGGCAGGTGGTCCCGTTTTTGGAAATGTGCATTCCGAAAGATGCGGTCTGTTATACAACCTCCTCTACTTTTGTGCCTTTTCTTCCTGAAAGTGCCGGTTCAGACAGGAGGTAGTTCACAAAACATACGGGATTCTAGGAACAGCTCCTCAGAATAACCTGTCTGGGTTAGCACCAGAATGGTTCTCTTCATCCCCATGGGCAGGGAAGCTTGCATGCCTTTCTCTTCCTTGGCTACTTTATTGTCTGAAGTGTTATGGAGATTGGAGTGTTCTGAATCCTTTCCTGAAGATCATGGCTCTTTGGCTTATCTTTGTGCTCAGGGTCAGCTTGCTTCACCTTGCCTGGGTCCAGAAGTGGTTTTGAGGTGGTTGTGATACAGCATGTCAAAGTAATAACCTCTTAACTTTAATCTGAAGCTGTAAGTTACAAAGTTGTCTCACATCATGATATCTGGCTAGGACATCATCAGATGTGTTATTGAAGTAGATAGCATCCTGCTTGTCTTATGGCTGTGCAGCTATGTCTGGCAGTTTCCGATTGATATGACACCCTAGTAATCAGTGTGGTTGTTAGCATGCAGTCTGCTTTCAGTCCTTGTCTCCAGTATTTGGTTCTAGGTTCTCTGAGTAGTCCAGGAGAGTTTATAGAGTTAAGGGAGTCTGTGAGTTTAAACATCTAACTTAGAGTGAGGTGCAAGGAGGTAACGTGAGAAATAAATCGGAAAGAGGGGAGGAAAGAATGCAGCAGGATTTTTGATAACTCATACCTAGTTACCCATAGATCAGGTAGTTTTAGAGTTTGTGTTGAGGTGAAAATACTTTGGGACATCTGAGTGGCAGCATCAGACCTTGGTACCAATGTATCTGTCTGAAACAGCATTGATTTCAGTAGTAAAGCCCAAGCACAGGACTCGACTCAGTTATTTCCATCACTTATGGCAATGTTGGTGTGTTTAGAGCTGTAAGCAGAAGGGTAAAGGACACTGTTTGAAAGTGCTGCCTATGTGGGATGAGAGGCATTTTAGTGAATGTCAAGCTGAATAAGATATCATATTGAAAGCCATGTTCTCTCTGGATTGGTGCCTGGGTGCTGTATGGAATTGCAGTACAGCTCACAGGTCACAATTTTAACGGAAGGCTCTGGAATCCTTCTGCAGAGATGGATGCTGTTCTGGCTGACCAGTGACACTTTGGACTGTGGGAATTTAGTGAGATCCAAATTTCACCCTGAAGATCTCTGCTTTTTCTTTTCATAAATGAAGCAGGATAATGGTCATTTTTTGTAAAATACTTTGAGATCTGTGGATTAAGAATGCTATGTAAGAGCTCAGTGATGTTTAGTATAAGCACTTTATGTAACACCAAGAACAGATGATAAAACAGGACAGGAAGTAACTATTGGATTTAGACTTGTTCCATCACAGATATGAATTTAGGGTCAAAAACAGAAATAAAGTGACTTCAGTCTGTGTGTGCTCTTAATTGCATATATTTGGGTGGATTATATGTGTGGATAGGGAAATGTAGTAAGAAGTGATCTTTTAAGCATCTCAGGTAAAATCAAGAAAGCATGTATAAAATATGCAAGTTAATATCTTTGCAAATCTGTGTTATGATGTGCAGTTTAAGGGGAAACACTCCTTTCCTAGCTCCTAAAGAAATAAGGCTATGTGAATCAAAATTTCATGTAGACTTCCATTTTAGAGGTGACAAATAAATAATTGGGTAAAATTCATGCTTTTGTAGGAATGAAGGGTCAAAAGCTTCAGGCTTCTATTTATCTTACTGTCTTAAATAAGTGAGTAAAATAACATGCTGTAGGCTTCCTATTCTATCCCCAAAACATAATTGCAGTACTTCCATGCAGTGCTGAAGAACGAGCTAAGGTCATGGCAACCAAAGGATAATTCTTACTGTCAGCTGTCATGCAGTTCTTGCTTCCTTTATCCTGGAGAAGATTTATCGCTTTCTTGCAAGCAACATAGCCAGAAACTTGAAAAGTTGACTCCACTTTTCAACCAGCCTCTGCTGCTCTGTTCTGTGTGAACAGCAAAATGCCATTTCCTTGCCTGAGTTACGTGATGTAACCCCAAACTTGAAAAAACCCATTAAATAAAGAAGAATTCCACCTTGACTGATGTAAAGAGAATCAGGATGTATAAGTGGTAAGTATTGCTCTACAATTTTTTGTGAATACTAATGTTATGTAATGAACATTATCTCCTGTAGCTATAGGGATAACAGTATTCCATGTGCTAGTGCTTTCAGAGACAGTTGTGGTAGATTTAGAGATTATTTAAAAATGTATCTAGCATTTTGGTACAATGAATTGCTTTTCAAATCTGGATTAGACTGTTGCTCTGAAAATATTAAACATTGGACATTGACTCACTAGCTTTGCTAGTAACAGTAATTTTAAATACTGTCTTCAATTTTTTGACTGGTGATAAGGAGCTGACGTTAGAATGTAAACTACAGTAGTGTTTGAGTTGTGCCAAAGTCGTGTGTGTGTGTATATAAAATATCTTTCCTAGATGCATGGAAGTTGAGAGTGTTTAAGCTACACAATGGTTTTCTGGACACTCTTTGGCTAGAACACAGCAGAAAAAATGTTGCTTCTTAGAAAAAAAATATGTCAGTCCCTGAATGTTACGTAAGTAGACTGTACTGTACTGTACTACTTGAGTCACTATCCCTGGAGGTATTTAAAAGACATGTAGATGTGGAGCTTAGGGACATGGTGTAGTGGTGGGCTCGGCAGTGTTAGGTCAGTGGTTAGACTTGATTACCTTAAGAGTCTTTTGCAAACTAAACAATTCAGTGCTTCTAATTAGCACTTTTGCTGAGATCAGGACTGCTGTCACTCTTGGAGTGAGCTGTGCTCCTGTGTGATGGCTGTGATACAGCACCTAAGACCAAGTGCTGCCTCTTAACCGAATGAGGTTAATATCCAAATACCAAGAACTCCAAAATACCTCTAGAATTTTCTACGCTGGGTACTCCATATAGAACTTCTGAGCTTTTGATGACATGTGTAGCTTTGGTACCACAAAGTTACTTGTCATTCCTCCCCCGGACAGTAAGAAGCCTAGTTAAAATAAAAGGAGATAAAAATGACCTGATTTAGATGACATTTTTGCTGCAAAGTGCTGTTACACAGAATTAACCTTTTATTGAGGGTGATGACTCAAGATAAGAGGAACTTCTTTTGCATTAGAAGTAAATGATTAAAACTGCAGCTGTTGAAATGGATAGAGCTGGAGAGCAGCCTCTGATGATCAGTAAGTTTTTGCTGATGGCCAAGCAAGAGCTTTTACCTACATGTGAGAAACCTTCAGTTTTATTATTGGTTTCAAGGCAAGGCATCATCTACTGAAAATAAATTACTAATGAAATGTTAGTAAATGGACTAGGGTCAAGGGCTTCCTCTCTGTGCATGTTCAGTAGGGGCTTGTCCTATATAATGTACGTGATAGCACCAGCAATGAGTAGATGCTAGTGTGTTGTAGAGCTCCAGTGGTCAGTCAGCTGTCAAAACAGATATGACATATGGTGGGAGCTTTCTGTAATGTAGATCTTAATAAATATTTCATTTCTTCTTGTTTATAGTATCTTGTTTATAAACTATGTAAACAGCAAAATGGGGATGGTTAACAAAGTAACCATGGAAACATGTTTTATCCTCTTTCTCTCCCTCTCTCTGTGGAAATATGTTTTGACAATAGTTATGATTTCTTCCCCTCACTGTGATTTTAGCTGGACTAACAAAATTACTCATAAAAATTGTATTTCAAGTTGTTGATTATTTAGTGACAACCAATGAGCCAATATTTATATGATCAGTGTAAAGAGGGATTTTGCATTTGTTCTCTTTATTTGGGATAGCACTGCAAGAATAAAGTACATGCCTCCAAATAACTGTCTGTAGCAAGCCATGGCTGGACAAAATACACTTCTGCATTTCTGAAAGATGGGATCTTCCGACTTGTGGTTTAAACACTTAGTAGTGTTTAAATTGGGAATGAAGGGTTTCATACTTTTTGGATGATATTGTGAAAATACAGGCAGCTTTTGCAGAACAACCATCTCTAAATCTACAGAACTGACAAAAAGGAATGTGAAAGGAAATAATGTTTTGTGTTTAGAAATAATTAGGCTTCAACATTAGAAGCACTGGAAAAAAAAAGACCACTGTCGGGGTAATTTGCCTTTCTAATTAATTCCTCACAAAAAAGCAATTGCAAATGGAAAATACATCTTTTGTATAACCTGAGAGAACTTTAAGAATTATGTAAGTATGATAAAATTTGGTGGAAATGCTACAGATTCATATTTTAATTCTGGGCTGCTATTTCAAGATGATTCTCTGTATATTAGCATAACAGTAATTAAGTTTAAACTCAGCAGAAAGGATTAGCACTTTTGTCAAATGAACAAACTTTCAGTGATTTAAAAATAGATTACTCTCTTGGATTAACTTCATTTCAGTGATTAGATACAATGAGACATCTTTTAACTGAATGCTTTTACTGCCACTTGACTTACTTGGAGTTGGAGAGTAAGTTCTAGTCGTCCTCCAGTGATTTGTTGTTTATTACAGTACTGCTTGTCTTGCATTCAGTCTGGTTTTAAGAATAGCTGTTGCCAGGTTTTCCATCACTTTATGTCTCTGCTTTTATGGGCAACAATCACAGCTCGTTGTGATTCCCACCTGTGGAAATTTTCCCTGCTTTCTCTGGTTCTAGATTCAAGAACTTAAGGTTTGTTGATGTTTTGAATTGTCTGATCAGAGCTTTGCATGACTCAAGAGCAACAGCTATGGTGCGAAATTTATAATGAATAATTTTGCAATTTCTTATTAATGTTTTTGCCTTTTTGTTTTGTGGTAGTACAGGGCATTGTCTTATGCAGGTTTTCAACTGCCTACAGGACTTGATATAACAGGTAGTATTTAAACCCTGACTTTAGGTAAAGAGATTTTATAGAAACCATCAGTATTTCACTTCTGTATCAGCCTTAACAGGGACAAAGTGTTTTGTACGGCAGGTAGAAATTGCTCCTCCAGACCAATCTTCTGTTATTTGTACTTTCCTGTAGATGTGATATGCAAGCTCTTTCTTTTGGTTTTTGATTCTCAAAAATTAATAGTGACAAGTTAGTGCAGCTATAACTAAGTGAAAAGTTGTTGAAATTGAATTGAATTGTCTCTGATTGAAGGGTCTGAAACACAAGTTCTACAAGGAGCAGCTGAGAACACAAGAGTTATTCAGTCTGGAGAAGAGAAGGCTAAGGAGAGACCCTATTGCCCTCCACAACTATCTGAAAGTTGTGGCAAGGTGGGGGTTGGTCTCTTCCAGGCTACAAGCAATAGGTGAAGGGGAAACGACCTCAAGTTGCATCTGGGGAAGTTCATTTTGGATATTAGGAAAACTTTCTTCAGTGAAAGCCTGGTTAAGCACTGGAGCAGGCTCCCCAGGAAAGTGGTTGAGTCAGCATCCCTGGAAGTATTCATAAAACAAGTGGACATGGCACTCCACAATATGCTTTAGTTGAGTTTAGGTGGTGTTTGGCTAAAGGTTGGGCTTGACCTTGCCAGTCTTTTCCAACGTTAACAGTTCTATGATTCTCTGAATTTCTGGTCACAATCTGTAGAAGATTTATGGTATATGCCAACAAAACTGCAGATGTAACAGAGTTATACAGAGATTGCTCAAAGAAGATGTGATCTTATTTATGTCACCAAGTTAAAAGATATTTTGGTGTTAGGAGGGAAGTTATCTGTATTATAGAACATTAACCCTTGTTGCTTTTCGGACAGTGCTTAGAGAAGGATGTGAAAGTCAGAGGCATAGAGCTCAAAAGGTAGTTTTGGAATGTGAGTGTCTAGTTCCATACATGCCCTTTGTCCCACTCAAAATTATTTTTGTGCCTAACATTGCTGTTTTAAATGTGGTTTTTTTCCGTCCTCTTGTGTTGAAGTGAGGAAAGACATAAACACTGTCCACCTCCACACTGTCCACACTGTCACTAGGAGTAGTGACACGAGGTTTTATGAAGTGCTGTCGTGCATAGAACAAATCAATGGGAAAGGCCTGAAATTATTATTCTCAGGTTTCTTCCACCTTAACAAAAGTGTCAGAGAGCAATAATCAGGCAGAAGTGTCTCACTTCAGCTGGTGGTGACTGAAGAGTTCAGAAGTAAATTACAAAAATAACAGCAGCTTTCATTGAGATGTTTCAGCTGTGGAAGTGAATGTGTAGGACTTAAGGCTTTTGCTAAAGCTGTAGGTGCACAGATCATTTTGGGGATCAAACTGACAAATTATTTAATCCCAGAAAGCTGATGTATCTTTGTGCTGATCATGATCAGTATCCTGGATGCAACTCCATCTTGATGGGGTAATTATCATTTCACTGAAGTAGCACAGACCTTCCAGAACCTGTGCAGGGTGGTCACAGTACCCTGACTCTTCTCGTGTGACCTATGGAGACACTTGAGGGCAGACTAGGAAACATTGTTATGATGTACTTGGTAGATATTAAATATTTAATCATCAGTTCATGGAATTGATGACTTGACATTTTCATTCCAGTTAATAGTGACAAAATAACGTTTTTTTAAGTATAGTAATGTGAATAACCGCATATGTGTGAATAAATTTTGGTCCACTTTCTCCTGAATCACAGAATCATTTAGGTTGGCAAAGACTGACCTCCAAGATCATTGAGTCTGACCCTTGACTGATCACCACTGTGTCAACTAGACCACAGCACTAAGGGCCATGTCCAGTCATTTCTTAAAGACTTCCAGGGATGGTGACTTCACCACTGCCCTGGGCAGCCCATTCCAATGCTTGGCAACCCTTTCTGTGAAGAAATTTATGATTCCTACCTGAACCTCCTCTGAAATCACTTTTCTGGAGTAAAGTCATTTTTTTCTTCCTTATTATTAAACAACAAAGTTATAATGCCATTATGTTGGGTCAGCATTTTGTGCTTGGGTTTGTTTTTTTTTTTTTTGGTCCTTGTAACATATAACTTCAGATCTTAAAATTATATCTCTTCCAGTAGATTATATTGTGTTGAGATCAAGTCCCCATCCAGGCCTTCCCATCCTGTCCTTCCTGAAGAGCCTATAATCATCCCTCACAGCACTCCAGTCACAACTGCACAAAGACTTCTGGCTCCTCCTGTTTGCTCCCCATGCTGCCTACATCAGAGCACAGGTGTTTCAGAGAGCCACCTAAGCGTGCTGAGTCCCCAGAGCAGGCTTGAGAGCTTTCTCCAAAAGATTATTCCCCATTTATTGCTGTCTTTTGAACAAAATATGCTGTAAGTTTTACAGAGATGTATGGTAGGAATCTTGAAACGAATTACAGAAGCGTTTAAAGTCAATATTCTTTGTTGAGCACATCTCTTTCTTTTGCCTACATTTTAATTTATGATCAACATAAAGGAGGTATGGGGTTCTTTTTCTGTGTAATCAATTTAGTGCTAACCTGTACAAAATTATGTTAGTGACAAATGCTCCCAAACAACTCTGTTTAGAAGTGCACTGTATGCTGAACATGGCCTCCTCTTTTTTGTTAGTTTAGCTTGGTTGAAATTTTCCGAAATCAGTGTGATGTTTATGGAAAGATGCTTAATCAGCATTTTTTTAATACAAAGAAATGAAAGTGAGCTCTAAAGAGATGATTTATTCTTTTATATGTAATAAACTAGTTGTTATTCGTATTATTAATTTATTCTGGGTTTGATATCATTCCATCTGTGCTTTTTTGAGTTGTTGCTACTAAACAAAAAGGTATCAATTAAATATTTATATATGAGCACCTGGCAACCGGTTGTGTAGTGTACAGTTCTGCCGACTCTGTGAGAAATGTCAGCTCACAGAATTTGTTAGTGACAGCCTGGAGGGAGGGAAGCACTGACACAGCAGTGACCTTGCAGACCTGATAGAAATGGACAATATATCTTGTCAATCACTAGACCTAGGAAAGGAATCAGGGAATACAAAATGGGGGAACACTAAGGCAGAACAAACAGAGGGCAGTAGGGAAATAAAATCTGTTCCTACAACACAAGTTGTCTGAGACAATTCTTTGTCTCTTTGTGGTGTATGTGTGTTGGGGAAGATAAAATAGGAAAGCCTTATAATATAGTTGCCTTATATTACCTGGCAAAAGATGCTGAAAACAAGCTCTGAGTTACTGAACAACTAGAAAACAATGGTATAGCTGACTGAAGGTAATCCCGCTTCTTGATGGAACAATACCTTCTGCCTGCAGGCAGGTCCAAGGGTCAGAGCAGACCCTAAGGGTCCAAAAAGCAGTTTTTAGCGTTTCAAATATAACCCCGTATGGTAATGCGATGATTCTTATAGGTTGTATGTAAATGTTGTAGGATTTGTAGCTGGTTCTAGATTGGGTAATGAGAATTAGGATATTCAACACAGAGGATGATTTATTGTATTGTAAACGGCAGATCACTCTCTTGCTCTTGCTCTTACATCGCTCTTGACTCGATCTCTCTCTCTCTCTCGCCTCTCTGACCTGCTTTGAGCTGTGTCCTGCGGCTCTAGCAGGCTTCTTACACCCATGCTCTTTCACAATAAACCCCCATGCTCTAAAACCCGACTTTAGAGATCTCTTGTTTCCATTCCATCCTCATAACCAAATCCCACAGAATTAAATCCTACATATGTGCTTCTTCCTCTTTGCTGTTTCTGTAGGCAGGACATTAGAAAGGGAAGATAAGAGCATCAACTAGTCCTGTCTGACTGAAGGCACTTTACAGTTTTGTCATACCTGCCCGTTTGCTGATTGGAGGTAAATGAGACTAAAGGAGAGTTTTCCTCCATTGATTTGGTGTTGGGAGGAGGAGAAAACAGGACTGGGCATTGTTTCTATATTGCATACACAAATGACTCAGAAGACATGATCTAAAGGGATTTGGTGCATCCAAGAGCAGTGGGCTATAGTTCCTCTTCACTTTACAGAAACCATAGTCACATTTACAAAAAGGCTGAGAAGTGCTGTGGTTTGCTTTTAGAAGCATCTCATAATTCATACTGCCAAATGGTAAATCATAACACTGGGCACTGGAGGAGCAATTCCTCTGTATTCAGGGGAAGAGCAAAATGATGGGGAGTGGGAAGATGGTGCGTGGATTGAGTTCTGACAGCATGTCAGGCTGGGCTTCTTGGAGGCAGATGGCATTAAAATGCCAGAGCATTAAAATAAGCATGTCAGGAATAGGATTGGGCATGTAAGAGGTAATTATTCCACAGAAAAGTGATATTTCTATGAAACAGATTCTGAGAGGATTTAGGATGGTTGCTGCTGTAATTAGCTGTGTTAGGCTTATCATCCTGTCTTTCAGCCCGGGCAGGGGACTGCCACAATCCCTTTAGTTGACAGACTCAATTATTTAAATACAGGCAAAATGAATGAATCTTCCAATCCTACTTTTATGATCTGGGAAAGGAAAACCTTTGCTTGGAAAAGGTCTTCAGAAAGTCTCTTTTAAAGTTATTCAAGTGCTGCTCTGAATTAGGTTCCTATTGATGATTTAGGTAAGAGTATTGATTCTCAGCTGATGTTCAGCATTTTTGCACCATTCACTGTTACAGAAGGACCATCTATCTATTTTTTGCATATTACCTGAACTGATGGCCCTACTCAACATTGCAGTAATAGGTGTCTGTGTGTGAAGGTAAAAGTACTCTGTAGTGTGTTGCCTATAGATGTTCTTTTTTTTCTAACACAGCACACTGAAGGCCATGGCTTTGCATCTGAATTTAAGCCAGGTTTTTGGCTGTAAGTTGTCCTCTCAAATAACATAGTACAATGAGATAGTTTTGTGTCACAAACACTTAGCTCTGATGTCCATTTTTCAGTAACAAATGCGTTCATCTGAACTGCTGGGGCTCAATTCATCCTACATATTATGATGGCTTTTTAGGCCGTCTTGTGTGTCTGCTCATTAAATCTTTGTTTTGAGACAGAATTCCTGTATGGTGAGGCCAGGGCCACACCGTGATTCTAAGAAATTACTGCATTAGCCAGAGTTAGTTTAACTCTGGAGTTAGTTTCACACCCATTGCTTTTACTATGGACTCTATACATAACTGAAGTTGAAATTTGCATAGTCTTTCTGTTCCTTTACAGCTCTTTGTATTAAACTGTCTGGAAAGTCCTCCAATGACCAGGTCTCCTTTGGTACCTTTTGTGGTATGATACCAAACTTTTCTAACATAATTTGCAGTGCGTCTAATGAATAGAATTGTAAGAAATTAAATGTAGTAGGTTTTGATTGTCAGGAAAAAAAAAGCATTACACCATGTTGACCTAATCTGTGATAGAGAATTTCAGGCAGCCAGCATTACGATCTTATGCCTCTTTGCTGTCAGTATCAAATTTTGCCTTAGATTTTTCACAGGTTTTGAGAGTCTTTGCCTAAAAAATGAAAACTTCTCAGGAAAATTACTGAAAATAAATTAGCTAGATCTGCCTTTTCCTTTTTCTCATTCTCAGTCAGATAGTTTTTTTTCCTAGCCTTTATAATTTCTGCCACTCTTAACTTTTGGGTTTGCCCATTCGGCTTGGCTGCTTAATGCTGTGGTGTCCTTATCTAGCTGCTGTCTCAGACTCATTCTTGATGACGATGATAAAAAATCAGCAGTAGCAAGGATGACCATTAATTCCAGCTAATTACAGTAACTACTCTAATTCAGTCAGCTCTACTTGGCATTTTCCCCAGTCTGCTTTCTCACTTCCCAAAAGTCCACCTCGTTAACTTCCGTGTAGGTAGCTGGAACAGACATGGCACTGATGGACAGCACACTTGGCATTGTGGTTGACCTGAAAGCACTTGTTACATCCCTGTGTTTCCATGGCATCCTATGGGAAGTGTTCCTGTACCCCGATGAACTGTTTAAGGTTTCTCTAAAAATATCCGTGTTGAAAAGTGGGTACACCTCCAACACATACAGAAATACTGAAAATGTAAACTATGGTTCATGCAGGTTGTTCACAATTACCTAGTGCTGTGGATTGTTTAGGTGGGATAATGGGGGTAAGTTCTGCCCATTTTGGCAGCAGAAGGTGATGCACATGTGTCCCCACCTCCAAGGGTAAGTGTTTAGATGCAGTTACAAATTATGAACAATTGGCTTTGCCCCTGGAAGGGTGACTTTGAGGATGGTTCCCATTATCTCTGCAATGGATTGATTTAGGTTGTTTACAACCTCCTTGTCATCTTTGTTTTTTCCTCTGGTGACATATTATGTTTGTAGGCTGTCATTATGCAATGTTTCATATCTATAGATGGCACCCTTATTTTCATACATAGTTACAAAAGTATAATGGGAAATATAATGAGCAATTTCCTCCTGTGGTGCAGTCAAGTACTAGCTTATATGACTCAAGTAGGGTGCTTGCAAATGGCAGGATTGGAACTAGATTCTGGGGCAACACTGCTTGATTTTGTTTAGTGTTTTGAATTTTTTCCACTTATTGCTTTTTATATCATGCAGATGGTCTTGATAGTCTCTAGCTTAGCTACCTTCAGCAGCACAATGTAGTGTGTCCTTGAAACCTCATTGTCACACTTGCAGAGTGCTCTGTCTTTTTAAACTTTTGTTGCTGAGAACCTTTGTTCCTAGATAGAGTGCTGCGGTGTGATGATGTACATGGAACAGTCCAGTTGGTATTGAATACTGAATTCTTTTCACTATCATGAGTTTTAACATTCTGTAGACTTCTACCCTACTCAGTACTAATCAAGTTCAAATTTTGAGCCCTGTGGGGCTGAGAGACCCAAAAGATTTCATTGTGAAGGTGTGAGAGACCAACCAGGGTCAGCAGCCCTAACCCTCAAAGATAATGAATCTGTCTACATGCAGGCTGAAGGCTGATCTTTTCAAGAGTGTAATTCATTTGGTAATAAAGTCCACAGTTTTGTAGTGAGCACCTACCCAAATTAAGGGTCATGGTCTCACCTTTTAGTCCATACATTTTGGAAATTTTATGCGCAGTCTCCCTTTGTGCCATGCTACTGGGCTATACTGCACATGCATTTTTGCCTCTCTGATGAATAAAGCACAGAGTATGGTGGGTTCCATTTTGGTTTTTTGTGAGGTGTTTTTTGTTTGTTTGTTCATACTTTTTTTTTTCAAAAGACATAACCAGAGTGTATTCAGATGCTGTAGTGATGGGTCTAGGATGAGCGTTTTTGCAGAACAAGGCAGAATGTTTGACAAGCATAGACTGTTTCAAATAAAATACAGAATATGTACTGGTGCCTGAAATTGACTTTGGAACAAACAGAAGTCTTTTGAGTATTGTTTTGAACAGATATGGTATCCTGGATCACACATGACTTGCAGAGAAGAAACTATGTTACGATGACATTCAGTGTAACTTTCTTGTCTGACAGATTAGAATCTGCATTTTAGCCATGAGAGTTATGACAAATCTCGTTTAATTAAGTATTTAACTTAATATGGCTTTCCGTGTATTTATTTCATGCATCAGCATATGAGAAGCTTTACTGAGCCCTAATAAATCAGAGTTCACTTTTGAAAGGTATTTTCCTATGCATTTTAAGACAGATTGCAATATGGTAATTTATCTGCCTTGAAAGTAACTTGCCCTTCCCAAGTACGCAGAATAAAATATCTCTTTAGAAAAGTCTAGAAACTTATTAGAAAAAATCTTTAGCATCAGACACATCAGTGGAGAATTCATTGATAAGCTGAAGAGTCTAGAGAATAAAGAACTGCTAGCTGTGTTCTTCCTATGTGTTCTTTCATTCCCAAAAGCAATATGTATTCATACATCAGTAATAATGATGCTTTAGACTTAAATCACTCTCTAATTTCCAGGTGCTGCACAGATTTTAATTAGTATCTCACCTTGCTTCCAGTCAGCTCATTCTCACTGAGTCAGAACACATTATTCCTCGGTATGCAGTGTTTCAGCATAATCAACTTTCAGCTTGCAAACAGTCTAAAATCTGTTCTTTCTACTGTACAAGCAGTTCTTAAGAGTTATACATGGCAAGGTCAGTTGCATTTGAATAATTATGATATAATTTGAAAACATAATTTCCATCTGGGCAGTAAATCCATTTCCATCATTATCGGTCATATGTCAAATTTCTGGGATACACTTAATTTCTGTCTCTCATTCCTTCTTCATTCTGTTTTAATTTTCTTAAATTGAGTCTCGTATTTTAGTAGTATAGGAAGAAAATTATTCTGAAAATAAACAAAAAAGTATGCTGGGTTTTTATCCTTCTGCAGTTCATTTCCACATTGAATTCTTTTCCTGATCTTTTCTCCACGTCTGCAAACCTGCTGATGAGAAGTAGGGTGCTTGCAAATGGTGCCAGCACAGTTAGATAGATCCTTTTCTGTGTTTCCTTTGAAGTGTGAGTTCAATCACTTAGCTATTAGATGAAGCTGATGTTAAAACTTTGGGTCTATATAAAGTGGTTTGGGGAGTTTTTTTAGTCATGTTAATTCTGTTGTTGGTGCCAGAATCATGGTAATTTCAGAAAGCCTCGAATTTGAAGGTGAACATGTCAAGCAATTATTTTCTTATAATAGAGGTCAATAGTGAATGTTGGACAACTTGAATTGTTTGCATATTTGATCATCCCTTGCCAGCAGCAAACGCAAATGAGAGACAGTGCTTCATACCTACCTCTGAACTAGTCAAGTACTGTCAGTAAAACGTTCTCTTCTTTCCTTTTCTCTCTCACATGTACTTTGAGAAGTTCACATGGAGTTAGCAGAGTGACAGCTTGGGGATGCAGGCCTTGCTGTGCTTCTTAGAGCTCTGAAAAGCCCAGGACAGTGTGACCTGGCAGCAATCTACTAAGACTTCCTCAGAAATGAAACCAAGGTAGCCTCTTAAAACCTTGCTCAGGGCTTACTGTTTTCCTGCCAAAGTGTGAGATATGCTGAGTGTTGAGTCAGGGACATTGGATGTTGTCTCAAGGATGGTAGAACTGCACTGTGCAAGTCACGATGCTGTTCTAGTTTGTGACCTTTTCCAGAGGCAGGGATGGGATAGTTGAATACTTTGCACTAAGTGCTGGATCAGTCTGTGTGCTTTAGATTTGGTGACCAATAGTCGTAAAGTGGTTTGGTCTCTGAGAGAGTCCTCCAAACCAGAGACAAATTTGCTGCAGTGAGTATATTGGAAAAAAGTACTTTGTCTGTGCAGTGCAGGAGCCTGTGAGAAACTAAAAAAAGTGTTGTCAGTTACTACTTGTTTAAAAGGAGGGTGAATACATGAAAGGAAAACTTTTTGGATCACTTCAAAAGCTTTGGATTCTACATGTTATCTAAGTACATGTGTCTGTTGTTAAGCATTTACATGCTGTCCAATTAAGCAAGACAGGTCTGTGCCTAACATGGGATCAGTAGAGTTTAAATACACCATTGGTTTGTACTCACATCACTTGTCTTGTTCCTTCACAGAATGGCTTTCAGAGCAACTAATGGCAGAACAGTGCTTGTACCAATATGATTTTGTCTGAACTGGCAAAATGTTAAACCTAAATAGCATTATCAACTAGAAAAGGTTGAAACATGGAGAGGACAGGCTTGTCTCACATGCCAAGCACTCTGTACAGGCTGCTGCCTGAATTTGGATACTATCTACAGTCTGACATGGCTGTTTGGTATTATTGATCCTTGCAGGATTATGTACAGAGAAGATAAAATACTTGGATTCAATAAAAGGTATGTTGCTGCTTTATTTCTTGCTATAAGGAATTTGGAAAGAGAATGCTTTCTTAATTACTGAATCTCAATGACTAGACCAGAAGTGGTACTGAAATAATACTGGGTTGGTAATTTTCAATATTACACTTCAATTTTAACTAAAACAGGACTGAAGTGAATCAGTTGCTGTTAACAGATTACACAGTAAACAGGTGATGCAGTCCATTCCTTCATCTTGTTTTACCCTGTGCAAAAAACCCCAAGAGGGAGGAATCAAGCCTGCAGTACACAAAAAATATTTTTTACGTTTTGTTCACAAAACTGAAGATTGATCATAAATATGTTTTCTTGATCATTTTACCTTTCCAAAATTGTGAGTTAAAATGGAACAGTGGGGTGGTTTTTCATATTGCTATTTTCCTTTAGAAAATGAGAAAGCATAGCAAAGGTGGCTGAAGGTAGAAGATGGAGAAGAGTGCCCTTGCTATTGATTTAAACTTTACCTACTGAGCAAAACAGGAATTATAGGAATCACAGCTAGGCTACCGTCACAGAATGTACTCTGATTTAATATTGAACTCTATTAACAATGTTAAAAATGCTGTATGATAATTATGAGCAGGTTTTCTTTCTCAGATACCGCTAGCGAAGAAAAGTATATGTCTTGTGCAAAGATCCTGTTGATCACAGGTGTTATTGTTGTGAAGAAATGTGTATTACACATTACAACTAAACTTAGGTGTAAAAATTTACAATTTAAATTTTGCCTGCATTCACTTCTGTTAATTCTTTGTGGTTGTTACACTAGGAGCTAAAAATCACCTCCAGTTCTGATGGCAGCAGTCCTGCCTGAAATCCTCAACCTTCTGCCAGCAGTGGATGCTTTAGAGGTTGTAACACCACCTGTTAGAGTTGGCTTTATGCTGTTCCCTGTAGCTTTAAAAGGATGTTGCAGTTTGCTTAAATGAGTCCATGTTCAGATCCTTTGGTTTCCAGCCTTTCTCATCATGCCAGGCAGGAGCAGAAAAGCCATTACCTATTGAGATCTCAGGAGTAGCTTTGGCAGCTTGTGCGTTCCAGCTCAGAGGAGAGGTGATGAGGGAGTGGGGGAACAATGGCTGTCCAAGAGGGATTACCTCAGGAGAATGTGTCATATGCTCAGCTTGTCCCCTAAAGGCACAGAAGAGAATCTGAGATGCTCTGAGTGCTCACAGAAGAGAGCTGTTTGTATGTTTGTTCTTCAAATAAAATCGGAGCTTAGCACTGATACCTCACTGCTCAGCTGCAAAGTTAATACCCTGCATGTGCTCAGGAGAGGATTTAACTGGCAGTCTTAATGTTAAGGACTGTAGTTTAGTTTGCACTGTATTTTCTTATGGTTTCTGTACCCTATGCAGATAATTACTTCTCAATCAATATGCAAGTAAAAATATCAATAGATTGTGGAAGCACAGTAAGAGTTCACATGTATGAAGGCTTGGAAGATGAAAACTCTTCAGCCAGGTCGTAATCATCTACAGCTATTCTTGCCCAGTGTATGAGATGAGAAAATCATTATATCTTGCATGTGCTATTAGGTTTTTTAGTGAAGAATTTTTAATGTAGGAAACACTCTTTTTAACAATAAAATGGAAATCCTTTAATGCATATGCTCTGGGAATTGGAAAGACTGAAATAACATTCAAACGGAAAGAAAAATCTGTCAAGTTCTCTCTGCTAAGTCCAATCTCCAGGCTAAGTAAGTGGTGAAAGAATATATTTTTGTCCTGCTGCTTTGCTAAATGTGTGCTCTGCTTAATGAACCCTACCCCTGCATCCACAAACCTCACAAAACTTGCAAGGGTCCAGCAAAAACATTGTTGTGAATGCATACAGAAAAAAAAAGTACAAACACAATTATTCAATTGAAATAATAGAATTCTTTTTTCTCTTGAAATAGCACTTAATTGTGGCATCATCTCTTTAACTGTGAAAGGTCAAGAAATCTTTCTGATTCTTCAGTCCTCAAATCTTGAAAATGTTTGGTTTGGCTAATTTTAGGAGTAGAGCAGAGGATGCTTGGTGCAAAAGGTACTTGGAAAGGAAAACAAGCACATAATCCAGATCCTTATACATCCTGAAACTGATGGAGAAATCTTGCTGACATTACAAGAAAATATGGTCTTGCCTTTTCTTTTAGGAGCACATAAACTGACCTTAGTTATCACTGTTACAGGATAGAATGGAGACTGAGACAATCGTAGAATTGCCAGATGGTCACAAAAAGAGGATGGAATGGGCTGCTGTTGTGGGACTATGGGGTATTTAGTTTGTAGAAAAAGGTGAGAAACAAATGAAGGTGGCTTACCACCACTAGTGGCCAAATGTGCAAGTAAAAATGAGAAAATACCATTTTATGCCCACTCAACTTCACATTAATTCCCACCGAACATTAATAAACAGTACTGTATTGATGGGTCATTATCAATCTCTGCAGTGGTGCTGTCAAACAAAGCATTTGCATTGTAAACAGAAAATGTTCCAGGATGTTGTCAACATGCTTGACCCCACATAATTATATTTGGCTTTTTGGTATTCATGAATTCTGTGCATATGGCTCTGATCTGCCGCTGTATGAGCTCATAACTGAGAATCATGAAGTTTAGGCAAGAGGAGGTGGGGGGAGAATGGGAGACTACTCCTTGGCCTGGCTGAGCATTTCCAGTCTACTTCAGGGCAAAGAGTCAAATCACTGGTGAGGGTACACCTGAAATTCAGGTACCTTTTCATTACCTCATAGCTTTTGGTCTCAGCCAGAAGCTGATGGATGTCGTACCCCCACATCCTTCCTTCTGAAGTAACCTGTCTGTGGAAAGGGAAGACCTCTTGGAGCCAAAGGTCTGCTGCAATGTGAAGGCAGAAAGCGTTGGGTAATGCTCTGCTTGCAGTTCTCCAAGTTGAGTGACACCCATGTGAGTGATGACTTGTGACAGGGAAAAGCCATTTTCCATTGAAGGACCGTTCTCTGCAAGATGGTGGAAAATCAATAGCTGAGAGCAGTGGTTGCCTGCTGCCTTCCAGCTGAGGCTGGAGTCGAGGGCAAATGTTCCACCTCCAACCAGCATCACCCATGGTTTGGGGGTGCAGAGCCTCATGCTTGCATTTAGTGTGGTGGGGCATTGTTTGTGCATGAACTTTTTTTGGTCATCTCCAGTGCCATCATGGCAAAACTGCAGTAGGATGGAGGGATTTTATATTGTCTAATTCTCTTCCAGGTGTGGAGCTTAGAGCCTGGGGAGCTACTTGCACCCTGTTGCCTAGTGGTAGCAGTTTTTGTATAATGAAGAATGACATAAATGCTTTGTTCTATATTTGGTGAATTATTCAAACAGTTTAAAAACTAATCCATAGCTATCTTACCTCATGATGTTATCTCATGATGTTCCTTAGATTGCTGGTTATACTTTAACGGACAGATTTGTTTTTTTCTTGAGGTTTTTCAGGGAAAATATGGCAGTTTGGTGTCGATGATTCTATTTAACTCTTTGAAGCTACCTTACCTCTGAATGCTATTTCTTAGCTGGTTAGCCCTGAGTCCTAAGCATGAGGTAAGCACAAGCTCCCGTTTCATAGTGTGTTCCCAAGTACCACCAGGAATTTGCTAAGCAGTTCCCAGGATGGATGAAATTTCCTTATTTCTGCTTGGTTAAGCCCACTTTTAAAGAAAAGGACTTCGTTTGCTTTTTACAGTCTGTTGAAATCTCAAGAAGCAGAAAACATGAAAAACAAGCACTGGTGACCCAGTGTGTAAATCAGATGCTTCCTTGAATACCTTTCAGAGAATTTCATGCAGGTGCACTGTCTAGAATGCTGTTGACAGCCTTAATGGTCTTTAACCTGTTTTGTCTTGCCTACATTTGTACCTACCAGTTAAAACTAGTTTTGTTGATTAACCCTCTTGGGGCTTTTTGTGAGGATCAATGCAAAGTCATTATTTTATCAATCATTGTTTGTTCTCTCTTTCTAACAAAAAGACTACCTTTAGACAACTGGAGAGATAAACAGCTCAGTGTTGTAGCAGGATAAGAATTTTGTATTTAACCTTCAATGATATCCTAACTGATGATTTTTCCCTGGCACTTTTACCATTCCCTTTTCCTTGAGCATGCGCCTTTTTTTCCCCCCATTTTTTTATTGTTTTTTCCCCATTCTTACATACATATTTAAATTTCTGGCTGTAACTACAGCATTTCTTTGTCAAGTTCTACCTTTGTATTGGATTAATATCTTGCTGTATGTTTAAAACTTATTGGTTTGTTTAGCTTTAGCCCCTGTCACTACTGACTTCACAGAACTGCCATTTTCCATATGAGTTTTTATCTGGAGTGAACCCTATTCCTGGTGGTTGTTAGGGGCATATGTCTATGCTCTCTTTATAAATAATAGAAAAGGAAATCATCATTATTTAAGGGTGCTACTTCAAGAGAAGTAAATAATTTCCTCACTCTGCTTTATTAAATATATATTCATTCTCACTTATATAACAATTAGGGAGCGTTGATTTGAGCTGGTAAATGTGTATTGTAGTCTACATCAGTGGAGATTTAACTCTGCTGATGTTTGAAGGGTTTTTGACACCAGCTGGAGAGTGTATAGAAGTTCTTTATTACGGAAGGTGCTGTATAATCTTAAGTCATCCCAGCTTTGCCTAGACATCTTCGTACCTTGGCTGTACTTTATTACTAGCCATTTCCAAGAACTGCAAACAGCTTTTTCTAAGAATTGTGAGCTCAGGAGAGGTTAGTGAATGACTCAGTTTGGAATAATGTCAAAAGCCTAACTCTTCAAACTATGTGCACTTGAAATTTGGAAGAATATGTAATGCTACACTTTCCTCAGGCAGATACATTGATATTTAAAGTTTCCTGCCATATTTATGCAACGTCTCTTCCGTATTCTGCATTTCATTAATTGCATGCCTTTATTTCAGAGATCTGTTGAAGTACATTTTGTTGATGTTGGTTTATAATTTGAAGATTGTAATACTTACCGAGTCTTCACTGACTTTGGAACTTCAAACATTATTCTGGTCTCACAAAAATTTGTATTTCTGATCTACCCAAGTGAAGGTCTTCTGGCATCTTGCTTTCTGTTTGTCTGTAGAACTATACAGCCCAGTGAAGCAAAGGTATTTCGTGGTTTGATGAAACTGCTGTGGGGTCTGTGGATACTAATCATGCCCTTTGACATGGATGTGTACAAAAGGGATATAAAAATGCAAAAGAATCATCAAACTCTCCACAAAGGAGTCTGCAAAGATTAAACAGTTGTTCTGTTACCTAGCAAATTTTAGAGGGCTATTCAACTTTATCACCTTGTCTCCAAGCAAAAATGGTTTAATAAGGAAAATAAATAGGTTCTGTTGTAGTGACTGCATTTTGGGCGCTCCTTTGACAGAGGCATGCTAGGAAAGGTAGCTGTTAAGTGCCTGGTGATGAGTGTATTTTAAACATCTGAATTCACACATGCAGATGAATCCACATTTTTTCTGATGTACCTGGCTATTAAGATTAACAGAATGGCTAAATAGCTTGTGCTTAAACCTATGGAATTTAAAGCAGCTTTCTAAGAGAAGGGAAGAAACACAGTACTTTATTCTTGGCATGGTCAAAAAACAAATGACACATACGTAACAGTTTTTCACTAACTGAACCACAAACAGGTCAATATGTGCAGTCACACGCAGAGGAAGAACTGGTCTATGTTGCTTCAGCTGTAGTTGAAAACGACTCCAAAATGTGCTGTTGTGAATGCACTCCTATGAAGACAGGGGAGATAGAAAGGGAAGAGATTTGTTGCCAAGGGTTTATTTGTGTGGGGAAATGATGCCTATGCAGCCTCCAGTTCAGGTATGCAGAGCTCTGAATTTTGAGCTGGGCCCTCTGATACCAAAACAGTCTGGAGGATAAACTTTCCAACACAATTTGACATATTAGAAATCAGGCATTCTTTATTACAACACTGGACACATTTGGAGGATTTTTCTCTAACTGAATGTGTGTCATGAAACTCTACAACAGGGTACTTATTCCATCATGATCATACACGTTCATTACAATGTACTTCCTAGCTAATACATAAACATCTCTTTTCCTAGAACTAATTTACCGTAGCTGGAGAGATGCTGGACCCCAGTCCTTAATGTACACCCAGTCTCATGTTGGAATTTTTGTGCTGGTGTGTTCTGTCCCACCAGTCTGGCGACGAAAACTGCCCGTCGTAAATCCTGCAGCATTTTACTTAAAGATATGAGGTAGTTGTTGAGGTCTGCCCCACATACACATCCCATGGGATGTGTGGGGTTTGATAGGGCTAACCATAGAGAAGCTCATAATGGCTTAGTTTTTCTATGTTCTTAGGTTGGATCCTAATTCTCAACAAGCCATTCGGACTGCTTGTACCCAAGTCAGTGAGGTTTCTTGACAGATTTTACTGCATTGCAGCTTAATCGTGTAATTCATCCTTTCTACTTTTCTGCTAGCTTGTGGCCAGTAGGGAATATGTAGGTCCCACTGAATTCCCAAGGCTTTGCTAAGTTATTCCACTATTTTTGCTGTAAAACGAAACTCTCTGTCTAAAGACATTCCTAGAGAAACTCCAAAGCATGGAATTCTTTGATTTAACAATATATTTACTACTTTTGCCATGCTGGTGCGACAGGGAACCACTTCAGGGCACCCATAAAAGGTATCCACTCAGACTAATAGATATTTATAGCTCTCTTTATATGAGGAAGTTGTGTAAAATCAATTTGCCAATAATCTTACTGGGAGTTACTAGACTTGATACCCCCTATTACCACTTTATTTTCAGTACTGGGGTCATTTCTTTTACATGTGCCACACCTTTGAGTCTTTGAATGTACAATTTTGGTCATCTTGGAGTTAATCACTGTCTTTCTTAAGTGTTTTAACAGCTTTTCTGCACTCCAATGTGTAAACTGGTGCTCTTAGTCTACTATTTCTCTCGTAATTGCCTTGGGAGCTATTACTTGTCCAGTAGGGATGACTTGCCCATCCATTGGGGTGAAATCAATCTTCCAATGCTTCAATTAATTGACAATCTTTTGCACTATATTCTGGCTTAATATTTGGTAGACTAATTTCTCTTTGTGGACCCAAAATGTGGATGTGTTTTTCTACAGCCTCTTAGCTGCCCTGTTGGCCAAGTGATTTCCACACTTTGGCCCATTTCCACAATTTATTTGTCTGGTGTGTTCTACAGTGCCTAGTTGGAACTTCATCTGGTTTTTGTACTGCTTCCAATAAGTGTAATATTTGTGTCCCATGTTTGATTGGTGTACCTTGTGCTGATAACAAACCCCTCTCCTTGCAAATTCTCCTGTGGATGTATACTACACCGAAAGCATACTTAGAATCCATCCAGATGTTTACTTCCAATGCCCATGTTAAAGCAACCAGTTCAGCCTTCTGTGCTGAAACATCTGACTTTACAACCTTAGATTCAATTACCTCGATCAAGGTAGTTACTGTGTATCCAGACCAGCATGTTCCATTACAAACAAAGGTACTTGTATCCCTGTATAGTTCCCAGTCTGGATCCTCGATTGGGAAATCCTTTCAATCTTGTCAGCTGGGATAAACTTTGATCATTTGTAGGCAATCGTCTCCTGGAATACTTTCTACTTCAGTGGCTGACAGAAACAACACGATTAACAATAGATGTGGTTTTGAGGATAGTGGTACATTCTTTTATTCTAATGTGCTAGTTAGTCTTTAAGTTTTATTGCAGCTTCAAGGGAACTGAAAATTTCTCTGTGTTGTCTGTCACCTCCAGTGTAAGAGTTGGAAGAAGCAAAGAAAATGAGTAGGAAAAACATAATTCTTTTGTTCATGGTGTTGCTTAGGTGTTTTGTCTAATCATTGTTTCGGGCACAATGAGCAAATCCTGGTGCAGAAAGCTGGACTGGAATATCTGCATCTCCCTGTGTAATGCTCTAGCCATAGACTTGTTTTTTCTTGCATATTCACTCTTTGAATCTCATTTTCTTTTCTGCCTGGTGGCAGCCTGGTAACAGACAGCTGGAGCACTCCTCTGAGAGGCAAGATATGTTGGTCTCCCTGGCAAAGAGCCTGACCTCCGCCATTTTATAAGCAGAGAGTGACAGTGCTATTAATATATCCCTCTTCTAGCTGTGTTTTCAAAGGAGTGTGCAGTCTGATTGTTGTGCTGCTGAGCCTAGATATCATCAGCACATGGTAGGTGTGTGGTGATTATCAGGAATGAATTGGGCCCCTGAGGGGAGTTAAGTTCAGACCAGCTTCAGGGAGCTCTGGAGGCTCTTTATGGGAGGAGGCAGGAGTGCCTCCTTCCCAGCTCCATCTGTCAGCTGGGACACAGCCCTCTCCCACCCAGTAGCACTTAACTCTAGGCTGTTTTGGCAATAACTGCTAGGCTTCTGCTGTCAGCAAAATGCTTGGGGCCCAGGCTTGAACTTAATGCTTTAACCAGTCTTTTAGCTCTTTGGTCATCTGGAAGCTCTCCCATTTCCATTGCGATCAAAGGCAGCTGATGGGAGTTTTGCATTTGACTGCAAACAGGTGGTGGTAGGCAGGGTTTCTTTCTTTCCTTGATGCAGCTGGAAGAAAACTTAACACAGCAGTCCATCAGTAACGAAACTTTTTCCATTAGAAGGAAATACTATGCTTTAGATTAAAATTTCATTTGAAATAAATGAATTTCTTTGAAAACATGAGCTTCTTTGGAAGAGTGAATTCAAAATGATTTATCTTGTATTCTGTAGTTATCTGCCCTTTGACATATGGACTTGACTCATATAATTTCTTGTGTTGAATGCAAGGGAAGAAAAGTACTTTAAACACTTCTTGGCTTTTTAGTAGGAAACTTCACACTCAGTCTTTGCTGGGAAACATGCTAACAACTGGGAAGTGAACGAAAATGCAGGTCATATTTGTAAAGCTGAGTGCTCTTGCATATGAATATTCTCATTAATGCTTTGTAAACCAAATGGACTTAATTTCTCATTAAACATTTTTGTGGTAATGCAACAAGGCTTGCCTGCAGCCAGCATTAGCTTAAATATTTTAAAGGGTCTACATTTGTCAAGGTTTCTAAACATGGGGTTAAGCTGGTGATGTGAGAGTCTTACAGAGCTTAAAAAGCTTTGCCAACAGCCAGCAAAATTGTTAGACTGTGCAAGAAATGGAGTTTCACAGAACAAGGCTTAGTCTCCTAATGGAAACTTTGCTAAAAAGTATTCCAAATACCTCTGGTTATTTCTTTATTTCAGGTGCAAATATAAGTGGCTCAGCCTTCAAAGGCATGTTTATGGGAGATGTTTCTGTGATTTAAAGCAGATTTATTCGTGTAGGACACAGTCTTGCAAAGACTTACAGGTGTGCTTTATTTATGCACTCTGCATGGCTCCATTCAAGTCAGTGACAGCTTGAAGTGACAAAACAGGAATTGTAAGAACTCACCCAGAAGTAAGAATTTGCAGAACTGAGCCTGACATCTCTTTATTTTGCAGCAGAAAAAAAAGTTTGAAGTCAATGATTTAAGGCCATGAAGAGAGTATTAAAAATAAATAAATTAAGGAAGCCCAGCACCAGCATAATGCTGCCTGGACAATATTTTTCATACATGTCTACAAATGAACACCTTCACTGTACAGAGCCTCAAGCAATTTCTCTTGTCAGGATGCAAGATGGAAGACTGTATTAGTGCTTTTTTAACTTTTACTGGGTAAACGTTACTGTAATTGCCAAATTCAAAACAGTATGGCAGTGAGATAGATTCAAGATTAACCCTTGAATGCTTTGAAACTTAGAGAGACATTGGATTCTGAGCATCAAATGTTCCCTGAAGTAAAACAAAAAGTCCTCATATATTAATTGTATTTACTTTGCCATTACAAGCAAATTAACCTTTATTTATTTTTTTTTTCACTTTTCACCTTGTTCTGGATTAGACATTCAAACACCAATGCCTAGGAGAAGGGGAAAAAATCATGGATAGCATGCATCTTGATGTATGACCTTACTTCAGGAAGAAATTCAGGCACATATTGAAGAAAGCTCCTGGACAGAGCAGCAGTTAAACAGGTGCTTTACTTGCACTTAGTTCAAGATTCAAATATGTTTAAAATTACATGCATGTGCTAGTAAGAGCAGTGTGTGGAGGCCTCAAGGATGAATAGCCCTTCTGAGTGATTCCTAACTGATTAAAAATGCTCCTCTTAGAGGTTTTCTGAATTTACCAGAATAAAAACTTTGCCATGTAGAGTCATTAAAAGAAAAGAAACTGTGTTTTTCAAGGGAATGGCTGTCAGATCTCTTATGATTGTTCTGTAGATTACCACTTCAAGAAAACTAACAAAATGGTTATTGGATCTATAAGGTATTCTCGCTAAGTAAATGTCACTTTTAAATACTTCAGCTATTATGTTTGTGTTTGTATTACTGTAGGGATTTAAATGGTACCATTTGCATATTTTATCCAATTCTCTGGTGTTCGCTTAGTGAAATAAAATTAAGATAAGTTGTGTAAATGAAACAGCTTGCTGTCTGTGGATAAGCTGATTGAAACTACTGTACCTGGACTAAAAGTAGTGCACTTGGGGGAAGACATACACAGCATGCTTTATTTGGGAAAGTAGCATGTTTAATAGCATGTAAGTTTTAGTTTGAAATCAAAACAGAATAGAAAGACAGAAAATACGGAATGGTTAAGACTGAAATCTTTGCCTTGGGAGGGGAAGTCTAGGGATATATGTTCAGTCATGTCAGGGGTGGGGGTGTGCATGCAAATAATTTTTACTATATAACATTCTCTCAATATTTGTATTTATGTGCCTCAAACAAACCCCAGATGTTTCGAGATTTTCACTACAGAGTTCTCTTCCCCCTTCTCTCCATGTAATGTGTACAACTTGTTCTCTCGAGAGCATCAAGTACCTTTCCTTGTTCTTAAAGGAGGTCTAGCCAGCCCAGGAATGGTTGGCAAAGCCTGGCCTGTGGCATTCATACGTTCCTCTCTGATAGTCTGCTTAGAAATCTCTGTTCTTTCACCTTCAAATTTCTCCTTTGAAGTTTTGGCAGTGATTGACTTTTGTTCCCCTAAGTTGATGGGTTTTTTTAAAATACTCATCTAGCCTGCATTTTTTGATACTGAGCATCTTCCACATGTCTAATCTTCCTGTCTGTAATTTTCATGGATCTTAAGTGGGTCCACTGCTGGCCATTCCTCTGACACAACCTGGAGGGACATGACCAGTTACTACCCTCTAATCTACTTAACTCGACATCCTTTTCTCTTTGCAAAATACTTTGTTGCCTTCCTTTGTCCACCCTTGGCTCATTGACCACAAAGTAACTGCTGAGTTTTCTTTCTTTGTATGTGAGTTAATGAATTTGTTGTATATTGGCACCACATTCTTCAGCTAAGTCTGCCTTCCTTACGCATCTAGAGTAAATGTGTAACCTGTTTAAGAGCTGTTAGAAAACTCTGCTACAAGGGTATTCCTTTGAGTTGCGTCAGGCTGCCATGAGGACCCATGGTTACTTCTATGTGCTAATAGTCCCTGAACTGGGGATTTTGAACTTCTGTGAGGATTTTCTGTGATTAGAAATGGGAATAATCTTAAAAGCTGCATGAAAGCTTAAAATGAGATATTTATGTAATGCTATTCTACTTATGGTGCAGCAGGTCAGCATGTTCTACAGCAACCTCTCCATTTTTGTAAACCCTGAGTACAGTACAGATTTTACAGTACAGAGGGACTGCAGGGATAGATTGCAGGTAGATGGAAGTATTGGTAAGAAGAAAAAAAAGTTAGATAGCATGCAGATATAAAAGACATGAATTTGTAATAGCCATTGCCTCTTAAACCAACCTTCCTTCCTTCCTTCCTTCCTTCCTTCC